>ML798521.1:187748-240236 GCA_009831015.1 Picea engelmannii | reverse complement strand
GCCCCTACAGTCTATCTCTGTATAAGAAATAGTAAGTTCTCACATTTTCAGAGGACACATTGGAGTGTTTAACTCACTTTTTAAATTATGGAAAATGGATACCTTGCACCCTTAAACAAGTACATTCCATTTTCAGATCAACGCTAATCTGTTTGGACCTCCATCTATAACATCTGGTCTAGACCACTCCATTCCTTTTCTCCCCCTTTGAAATCAATGTCAAATAAAACATGCTCCCCCTGAGATGTTGCAGTACTTCATCAGAGGTATGAGATATGAAACAAACACATACTCCCCCTAAAAGTATGGACTCTCTTAGGTGTGAGACGGGATGATACCCAGCTTCTGACAGAGATATTCAAATGGTGTCTTGGCTAGGGGTTTAGTAAAGATGTCTGCAATTTGTTCTTTGGTTGGAATGTAATGAACTTGGACGATCTGATTGGTGACCTGCTCTCTCAGAAAATGGTATTTTATGGGAATATGCTTGGTCTTGGAGAGGAATATAGGATTCTTTGACACACTTATGGCACTAGTGTTATCACAATGAATTGGGATCGGTGCAGTATATTTTACCTTCAAGTCTGCAAGTGGCTAAATCATCAATAATACCTGAGTGCAACAAGTAACAACAATAATGTACTCTACCTTTGTAGTTGATAATGAAATGGAACCTTTCTTTTTACTCAACCACGCTACTAGAGAATCTCCTAAGAAGAATGCACATCCACTCGTTCTTTTCCTTTCATTCATGCAGTTTGCCCAATCAACATCTGAGTAGACTGATAATTGAAAATTCTGATTCTTAGGATACCATAGATTCATTGTTTCTTTCAAATATCTGAATATTCTTTTGACAGCTATTAAATGACTCTGTTTGGGTGCTTCCTGATACCTTCCTACTATTCCAACAACATGCATTATGTCTGGACGAGATGATGTGATATACAATAGGTTTCCTATCATTGACCTATATGAACTTTGATCAACATCAAGTGAGTCATCATCCTTGCTTAATTTGCATCCAGTAACCATTGGTGTACCCACAGGTTTAGAATCTTCCATTTGAAACCTTTTCAACATTTCTCTTAGATATTTTTCTTGAGAAAGAAACATTCCTTCAAACTTCCGAGTAATTTGCAAACCAAGAAAAAATGACAGTTCCCTTATCATAGACATTTCAAACTCAGACTCCATGGAAGAAGCAAACCATTGTACCAATGAATCATTATTACATCTAAAGATGATGTTATCTACATAGACCAACACGATGAGAAAGTCATTACCCTCAGTTTTGATATATAGAGTGTTGTCAATTGTTCCTCTCTTGAACCTTTTGTCTTGGAGATACTTATCTAATCTATAATACCAGGCACGAGGAGCTTGTTTTAACCCATATAAGGCTTTCCTCAGCTTGCATACTAGGTTAGGATTATCTGTCAATTCGAAACCCTCTCGTTGTTCCATATAACCTTCTTCTTTTAAATCTCCATTTAGAAATGTTGACTTGACATCCATTTGATAGACTTTAAACCTTTTATGACAAGCATAGGAAAGAAATATTTTTATCGCTTCTAGTCTTGCTACTGGCACAAATGTTTCATCAAAATCCAGTCCTTCTATTTGAGCATAGCCCTTACAGACCAATCTTTCTTTGTTCCTGACAACTTTTCCCTTCTCATTCATTTTGTTCTTAAAGATCCATTTGGAACCAATGATAATTTTACCTTCAGGTCTAGGAACCATCTCCCACGTATTGTTTTTCTCAATCTGATCAAGTTCATCATTCATGGATTTAACCCAATGGTCATATTTTCTAGCTTCATTAAAATTATTGGGTTCCAACATGGATATGAAGGATATATGTGATTGTTCGGTGCTTTTGATTATCTTTCTCCTGGTTTGTACATCTTTGTCTTTTTCACCAATTATCTGACTTGCAGGATGATTCTTTTGAGTGATTCTGGAGGAGGAATTTGATGTTGTATGTTGATTTGAGTCTGTCTGAATATTCAGATCTTCATCTGACTCAGATTCTTCTTGTTCTAATTCTTGGACCTATTCAACTTCAACTTCATCTATATCCTTTGTTGTTGATTCAGTATTGTTCACCTCTCGTATTGGGATTCCTTCATCAACTTTTATGTCAATACAGTCAACCAATATATGCAACCTCTTATTATATCATATGTATCCTTTACTGTTTGTAGAATACCCTAAGAATATGCCTTCATCATCCCTGTCATCATACTTGCCAAGGTTCTCATCATTATTCTTTATGTAACACTTACTCCAAAAGACTTTGAAGTGTTTGATTGAAGCAGGTCTCCCATACCACAGTTCATAAGGTGTCTTGTCAGTGTGTGGTCTGAGGTGGGATTTGTTAATAACATGGACTGTTGTGTGTATTTATTATTCCCAGTAGGTTTGACCAATGTTCTTCTCATTCATCATTGACCTGGCCATTTGCTGCACTGTTCTGTTTTGCCTCTCAACTACTCCATTTTGTTGTGGAGTTCTTGGGATTGTGTATTCTCTCTTGACCCCATGTTTATCACAGAATTCCTTGAACTCACTTGACATAAATTCGCCTCCTTTTTCTGATCTTACTACCTTTAACCTATTTCCTGTTTGATTCTTAGTTAAATCCTTAAATATTTTAAATTTCTCAAATGCTTCAGCTCTTTCCTTGAGAAAGGCAACCCAAGTAAGTCTGGAGTAATCATCAATGATCAGCATGAAGTAGTTTTCTTTCCATATGCCTTCCTGTCTTGATGGCCCACATAAATCCATATGAACCAATTGGAGTGGTTTCTCTATTGAAGTAGAGCTCTTGGATTTAAACAGTGTCCCGGTTAGCTTTCCTAATTGGCAGGGTTTACACATCGAATCTTGTGGCTTTGATATTCTCGGAAGATCTTTTACTTCCTCAATATTTTTGAGCTTGATTAAGTGGTCAAATTTTAGATTTCCAAGTCTCCTATGCCATAACCAACTCTCATCATTTTTTCTCCGATGACACTCTTCTCTATATTCTATCCTTATGCCTTTAGCCACCACTTGTCCTGAGTTTACAGACTTTATCTTGCATTCCTTGGAAGTGAACACCAGTTCACATCCTCTGTCACACATTTGACTTACACTGAGCAGATTGTGTTTTAGCCCATCTACAAGCAGAACATTTTGGGCTTTTCCTTTGCCATTACTTAGAATCACCATCCATTTACCCTTGATTTTACCTGGAGAATCATTTCCAAAGGTTACGTTTCCTAATTTTCTTTCACTTAGAGAAATAAACTTACCTTTGTCTCTTGTCATATGTTTGGAGAAACCACTGTCAATATACCAGTGGTTCTATTGTCTTTGGGCTGACAACACTAGTCCACACTTGTCATTTTATTTCATCTTCCAAACCTTGACATTTTCAGCAGAGGGGTTCAAATATGGCTCGTAGTTCTTTAAGCGACAGTCTGGATCTTTATGTCCAAAGTTATGGTAGGTGTAACATTTTGGCTCATTGAATAAAGTATCATAACGATTTTTATGCTTAACATGTGTCCTTTTTCCATCCATCAAATTATTTGCAGTCTTTGATTGTTTGTTACTTGGCTATCTCATTCTTTGTTGCAGCAGATATATATTCCTTGAATATTTTGATTGCTCATATTTAAATCTTAAAGAACAGTTTACAGCTTTGTGACCAAACTTAGAACAAAAATAACAATATCCATAGAAAAATCCTTTGTACCTGGAAAATGAATATCTTCTTTGAGAAGGTCGATTTCTTCCATGCTGATGATTTCTTTGAATAGAGAGTACATTATTTCTATGATCTATAGTTTCAGTTCTAGTATTTATTTCATTACTCCTCCTGGGCAACTGATTATCTTATTTTGTTTCTGTAGGTTTTTTGTTGTGACTGGTGGTAGATTTGACAAACTTGATGGGTTCTTTGTTGCTTGGTTGATCACTACTTGATCCCTCTTCATAAACCAGACCTGTTTTCAGCTTTGGGTTTCTTTTCTGATTCATAATGGTGGCCAATTATTCTAAGGCTTTGATACTTGATAGATTCTGATGATACAAGGATTGAAACTTCTCCAACTCTTTCCTAGTTTTCACTACTTCCTTTTCCAGAGCTTCACATCTTGACTTCTTTTCTAATAAATGTTGTTTCAAAATGTCTTAGATTTTCTTTGCCTCTTCTAATTCCATATTTAGTAGGACAAAGTCTTCATCAGGTTCTTTACTTCCTTTTTTGAACTATATCAACAATCGTTTTTGTTTTCTCTTCTTAATTCCGAGTCTGTCAATCTCTTCCAGTGCACTGATCAATTATCCTTCCATATCAACCACAACTTCTTCTTCATTATCATCACTTCCTGTGATTTTATTATCATAATCCTATTTGGCCATAAGCATGAAGTCATTTAGTTTATCTTCAATAGAGGAGTCATTGTCTTCATCATCTGAAGGATCATCATCATTGTTTACACAAAGACTTTTCTTCTTAAAATTATTCTCTTTAAAGAAATTTTTGTGTGTGTGATTCTCCTCCTCATCATATGTCTGATCCTTTCTTTTGTGAGGACATTTATTTGAAAAATGACCTATCTTACCATAGTTGAAACATTTGAAAGGCATTTTACCTTTGTATTTGCCTGATCCCTTCTTCAGTCTTCTTAGAAATTTTGCTTCAATTTCATCAGGCTCATAATCCTCATTCTTATCTACTTTAAATGATGCTTCTATGGAGGTGGGTTTATCTTTAACTATTCTCATTTCATATGTAGTAAACATTCCTAGAAGTTGATCAAATGCCAAGGCTTTTAGATCATTAAGTTCTTCTATAGCAGAGACCTTCGGGTTGAACCTATCTGGTAGAGATCTCAAAATTTTCCGAACTAAAGAGGGTTCCTCAATTTTTTCACCAAGTGCTTTCATTGCATTTACCAATTCTTCAACTCTCAGAAAGTACTTTCCAATAGTTTCATCCTCTTTCGTCTTTATTTGTTCAAAATATACTATGTAGATTTTAATCTTGGCATCCTTTACCTTCTCATTACCTTCATAACTGCTAATGAGTTTTTCCCACATTTCTTTAGCAGTTTCTAAGTGCATAGATTTTACAAATTCTACTTCTGCAAGCCCAATCAACATAGCATTCATAGCCTTAGCGTTGAATATGAATTATAGCTTGTCATCCTTAATAGCTAGTACAACTGGCTTTACATAACCAGTCTCTACCACATCCCAGACATTTGCACCTAAAGCCATTATGTAGGTTCTCATTCTAACTTTCCAGAAGGAAAAGTTTGTTCCATTGAACAAAGGGGCCTTATTGGTTGAAGTTCCTTCATGGCTTGACATGTTTAAGCTCTAGGATATACCCTTAGATAAAATGGGCCCACTCTGATACCAATTGCTGGACAATTGAGAGGGGGGGTGAATCAGTTGTCACTGTGCTTAAACAATTATATCCATTTTTAAACTCATTACATAACTCTCAATGATGATCACAATAAATAAGCAGTAGAGTATTCAACATAAATCACACACATGTATAATACAGAGACACATATTCTTGAGGAAACCTATAAAGGGTGAAAACCTCTTCTTCTTTATATGATAATTATTTTCTGTACATTATCATTCTTATGAGCACCAACTCATAATGAGGCTACCGCCTCTGTTTTGCAAGCTGCTACTTGTTGAGAGCACCAACTCTTTGGTTTCTCTAGCACCCACTAGAAGGAAGTACCAACTCCCTGAATGTTCTAGCACCAACTGGATGGAAGCACCAACTTCCAGTCATACAGGCAACGACCTATATATCAGAGAACCAATGTTCTTCCTTGCACCACCCTCCCACCCCAGTTTCTCTGGTTGCAACCAGATGGAAGCTATAACTCCCTGCGTTCAAGAACCTACTTGAAATTCCGAGGACAACAATCCTCTCTAGCACCTCCCAACCAACTTGAAATATAAAATTTTTCTTTCTGTGAATTTATTACAGTGATTCAATAGTTGTCATTGGCTTACTAGGCTTATCATTGTTCTGCTATGCTACTCTTCTCTACCTGCATCAGTATCTTCCTGATTTCATCCTCTTTAGCTTTCTGATCCTCTCCTCTGTCTCAACATGCACACCTTGGATTTCTCTTCTTCTCATAGATATGCATCTCTGTTTTTTTCTTATTCTGTTCTTTAGCTCCTGCACATCATGCTTCTACACGCATGCATCACTCACAAAAGCAACATCAAGATCTCTTCTCTGTTCTGCATTTTTATAGTCTCTGTGCACCTTGTGCATGCTGCATGCGCTATCCCATTGCATACACTTCACTGCGTTCATCATCACTGGCCCTTCTCTTGAGATCCTTTGGCTTTGCTGACTGTAATAGTCTTCGACCCACTTCCATCTGTCAGTTGACTCTATGATGAGTCTACACTCCACTGGCAGTTACCTCGAGACTCTTCATCTTCTCTGTCGATCACCCTGAAGACTCTTCAAATTCACTGGCAGATGCAATCACTTCCTTTTGGCAGTTACTGAGAGAATCTTCATGTGTTCATGCATTTCTCGCCTTCTATCTTCCCGAGGAAAATATTACAGTGGTCGTTTATCCTTTCTGGCTAATCCCTTTCCTTTCACATGTGGCCTTAGGCGATAACCAAATGCCTATTTAGAAAGTGTTTCGCGATTTCGCGATCCGGGATATACAATTGTGAGTTGCCTCGCTCCACTCATGAAAACTCTGAAATGGAGCCTAGCTTTGCTAGCTCCTTCCCCTCATTTTTGCTGATAGGACCGTTGGCTATGACCACAACCCCATTCGAAAGTGCATTTCGCGATTTCACACTTCGGGGATTCTCCTGTGAGTCCCTTGACTCCTCCAACTCCCAGTACCTGAAATGGAGCTTAGCTCTGCTATCTCCTTCCACTCACGTGACCACCTATTGGGCACCAAATCAGGCTATCTTTCTGCTACATTTCCATTACCTTTTTGACCTTTTTACACTTATTTACCTATGTTTACTATGCTAAATCTGTGAGGTAATTATCCCTACCTTGTCTATTGGAATATTTTATTAATGAAGTAAAAGTCGCGGATTTTTGCCTATTCACAACACTAAAACGAACGTTTGACCACAACTTCTGGAGAACAGGACCAAGGCTTCATCCCGCAGCAGATCCACTCTTCATAGCAACAACCAAGCCATAAAGAGGCTGCGCAGCTAGAGTCGCAAATCCCTGAACCATCTTGGGAATTTCGCTGATCCTGTCCATCTGGTACTGGTGCCGTTCCAAATAATGCATATTTTTGGGGATACGGTTACCATGTTTTTGGGAAAGAGATTGTTCTCCCTTTTGATGTATAAAAGACAGTTTATTCCTGTAACTGGGGATGTCCCCATTGAGATTGTAATAACCTTTTTTAGATTTATAAAGCACTACCTATTTTGTTGTCTTCATCTTCGCTGTAACCAATGCAACCCTGATCAGAGAGCTAGGCCCACTCTTCTAATCAGGTGTTGCACCTTCCTGTGTGTGTTATTTATCCGTTTTATGCTTGCTGTTACAGTGTGTTATTTATCAATTTTATGCTTGCTATTACAATATGTTATTTATCAGTTACACTTGATGTTACAATGTTATTTTTTAGTTTATGCTTGTTGTTACAGTGTATGATTCTTATGAGTACTTTTCAGAAGTTGTAGTTAATCCAGTTGACAGTAATGTTTTGAATCTTAATCGTGAACCCTTGGCTAGAACGAATTGTACTCTTGCCCCTGCATATACCTTGTGCGTTGCCTTGAAAGGATACGCACCGGGATTAATAAATTAATGTAGGAAAAGGGTGAATAAATCGTTCATAACTGGACCCCAACATTTTGGCACCATTGCCAGGGAGGCTAACAAGGTGCAAGACAACGATCCAAACCAACAAGAGGGTCAATCTCTCGTCCTGGGGAAAGAATGAGTTTTCTCACTCTGCTTCAGGTCCTGAGCGTAGGTGGTCTTTCCGTTTGTTTTTATTTTTTCATTTTTTTTCATTTTTGTCAATCTCTTGTCCTGGGGAGGGAGGAGTATTTTGACGCCCTACTCCAGATCCTGAGTTAAGAATTATTTCTTTAAAACCCTTTTGTTTTTTATTGAAACCCTAGCTTTTACCCTGGGGAGGGAGGAGTCTTTTGACACCCTGCTTCAGGTTTGAAAAGTATCAGGTCTTTTCTGTGGTGTGTTTTGTTCTTGTCCAGGGGAGGGAAGAGTCCTTTGATGCCCTACTCTGGGCCCTGAACCTTAGATTCTTGTTTTTGTTTACCTGCCTTTCTTTTTCATAAGATATTTTGTCTTGGGGAAGGAATGGTCCTTTGACACCTTACTTCAAGACTAAAGCATTGTAGGTTCATGCCAAGACCCTCCATCATACCAACACTTGTATGAACAAAGAACCGAATAACAGGGGCAGAGGGAAAGCCCCAAAGAAGGGAGGACAAGATTTGGGAAGAAAGACCTTCATCCAATAGATTATAGAAAAGGTTGAATAAGAAACATCATCTCGCGCAGCCATGAGACCAAGGGCACGAAGAGTGAAGTCTAAGGGACAATCAGTAGATCAACCAGTGTTGTCTACAACATTCTTAGGTGATACAACGTAGCAGGTCCCCCCAACAGTTGAAGAACCATCTAGTGGCATACCTGACCAAGGAAATCTTATGCTGGAAACAGAGGGGGAAGAGGTCGCAAGCAGAGCCTCGACAGAGTCATCCCACTCTAGCAAGAGAGAGAAAGTTGTAGCTAAGGGATCAAGTCATCAGAACACATAAAAAGGGATCAAAGGAGCATTTGCATCACCAAGGGACCGGGGCAGTGTTGTTAAAGCAACTCAGATCCAAGGGGTAAGGAAGCCTCAGCCATCTCCTACAGATTCTAGTGAAATACCCAACGATTATTGGAAGATATTTATGGCTCCCACAACCTCCACTATCGAGTTTCCAATCGAAAACCTAGGAGTTGGTGTGCCCACTAAGCCTATTCCATTAGCAACCTTACCAAACTTTCATGGGCTTGTTTCAGAAGATCCTGACATATTTCTATTTGAATTTGACATAGTATGTCGAGGGTATGACTACATGATGGAAGCCCAAAAGTTAAAAAACTTTCCTTCTACATTAAAGGGGACGACTCTGCGATGGTTCATGGGGCTTGGAGGAAGCACTATTTCCACATGGGATGATATGCGAACAACTTTTTTGGAAAATACTAGTATTACTGTAAATCCCGGAACATTAAGGAAGAACTTTTCAAGTTCGCACAAAAAGAAGATGAGAGTTTGGAAGATTGTGTGGAACGATTCAAGTACACCTTACAGAGTTCGGGTCACTCTGACCTGGATAAGGAAATTCTAAAAAATATCCTCCTCCGATATTTCCATGAGGACTCAATGGAACTATTGAATATTGTGGGAAAAGGAGACATCTCTGAGGAAAGCTTTGAAGGTATCTGCGAGTTATGCATTCAGTGCTCAAGAGGACTTGCAAGAAATAGACAAGGAATTCGCTCAGTAAAAGGGTCTGGCGGAGGTGTTATGAAAGTAGAAATCGAAAACCTGCTAGACAATCTGAGGATGGATATCCTCAGCACCCTGTCAGCACAGATGGATACGCTGCAAGTAAAGAAGAAGCAACTGGAATTGGACAGGACTATGGAAATATTATGCCTGACATGTAGAAAGAAGAATCCAGAGAGGGAATGTCCACTAAACTCCATAGAGGAATGTGCAATATGCGAGCTAAATCATGCAACAAGCTCATGCCCCTCCCTGCCAGGCCTGAAAGCAGTATTTCAAGGAACGGGGAAAGACATGGAGTAACTATACCTCACGGGGTCTAGAAAGCCATGGAAACCTCGACCACCAATGGGAAATCAAGGTATGTACTAAGATCCATCTCAGTATTTCAATAATTCTAATATGAATCCTCAGTTCATGCCCTATCCTTCCATGTGGCCACAATACCAGTTTCCACCATGGCAGCAGTGGAACCCTCAAGCCAGTTCAAGCTCCCCATGGGATCCAACTTGGCGAGGATCCCCTCCTGGGTAGTTTCCTCAATTGATTGCCATGAAAACAACTCCAACTACCCTCTAATGTGCCTCTGGGTAACCAACCTGCCCGTCCTTAGCTCCCAATCCAACCTGATCTGAATCCTAATAGCAGGGGAGTTCATCAAACTGACATTCTTAACCTACCTTCATATAGCATTTCCACTACAGAGTTGTATGAAATGAATCTACGATCAGGGCAGACAGTTGATGCTCAACCTCCTCCAGTTACCATTGAATGACTCGACAATGAAGGTAAGGAATCAGAACCAATTAGTAAAGAGCCAAAACAAATTGATAGAAATTAGGCATCTCCTGTAAAACAACATCAATCTGAACCACCTTACCCAGAGAGACTAACTTTGAGTAAATCAAGCCCTCAAGATGAATTTGATTTATTAGGAGAACTGTAGAATTTATTTGTTAAAATTCCCTTGTTACAAGCTATGAAGGATGTGCCAATATATGCAAAGACTCTTAGGGAATACTGTTCAAAGAAATCTGCAAAGAAATCCAAAGACCTCCTTACCATTCATGTTATGCGAAAATTATTAGATTTCATGACGGGAAAGTCAATTCCTGAAAAGTATGGAGATCCGGGGAACCCGATTCTGACAGTACAAATTAATGGGGTACAAATTCTGAATGTGTTGGTAGACCTAGGTGCTTCCATCAACATTATCACTACTGAAACCATGCATGCATTAGGTCTTCGTAACTTGAAACATACACCTACAATATTGGAATTTGAAAACCGATCCACAGTCAAAACTATAGGAAAGTTGGAAGATGTAGCAATTTCAATAGATTCATGGCACTGTCCCATAGATTTCCTGGTCTTACGGATGCAATCTTCGATGGGCGGCCATTCTTTGATCTTGGGTAGACCATGGCTGGCTACTGCAGATGCTTACATTAGGTGCCGATCAGGGCACATGGTTATTTCCAATGGGCACAACATTAAGAACTTAGTGTTATACCCACCTACAGAACCAAACCCATCCATAAAACCAGTAGGAAGCAAGAAAAGTTTACCTAGGAAAGAGTCTGAAACAAAAAATGAGGAATTGAGGCTAGTTCTCACTATTGGACAAGCCCTTCAGTTGAAAATAGAATCAGAAGATGATGTAATCACCTCTTTTATGGATGATCCTTGCTCCTTTTCTGAAACAAATCAACAATTCCTAGAATCTATCCTAAGCTGTGAGACTCAGGAAACAATTAAAACAATAGAAGTATCAGAGCAACTACCTGTTGATGCACCTAGTGAAAGTGTCCCAGTAGAACTAGAACCAGGGAAAACCATGAATATTAATCCAACTCTATTAGAATCCCAGAAGAAGCAACTCGTGGATGTCCTTCAGAAACACAAAGAGGCCTTCGCCTGGGATTATACAGATATGAAAGGGATCCCTGCTAATTCATGCACCCATCATATATACATTAAGGAGGATTGTCGTCCTGTGAGACAACCCCAGAGAAGGATGAACCCCGCATTGAAAAATGTTGTGAAAGAAGAACTTCAGAAATTACTAGACGTAGGTTTTATCTACCCCATCTCAGATAGCCAATGGGTCTCCCCATTAGTAATGGTCCCTAAGAAAAACGGTAAATGGCGAATATGCGTGGATTATCGAGAATTAAATAAGGCAACGCAGAAAGATCATTTTCCTTTGCCATTTATTCATGAAGTTCTGGACACATTGGCTGGAAAAAAGTTTTTTTCTTTTCTATATGGGTTTAGTGGGTATAACCAGATCCCGATAGCTCCGGAAGATCAGGATAAAACCACTTTCACATGCCCCTGGGGAACATTTGCATACCGGGTCCTTCCTTTTGGCCTGTGTAATGCTCCTGCAACGTTCCAAAGGGAAATTTTGGGAATCTTCTCTGATTTGATTGATGGTAGTGTTTGAATCTACATGGATGACTTTACTCCATATGGGGATTCATTTCTTTAAGGGCTAAAAAATTTAGAAAAAGTTCTCGAAAGGTGTATACAAGCGCGTGTCTCATTCAGTACGGAAAAATGTCATATGATGATGGAAGAAGGATTTGTTCTGGGACATTTTCTCTCAGCTGAAGGAATCCATATGGACCCAACAAAGACAAAGGTAATTTATCATTTCTCGATACCCAAAACACCCACGCAGGTACGCAGTTTTATTGGTTGTGCTGGTTATTACAGGCGTTTTATAGAGAATTTTGCTAAAGTAGCACATCCACTTTTTCAATTGCTAATAAAAGATTCAGATTTTGTGTGGACAGAGGATTGTGATGCAACCTTTATGAGAATTAATGAATTGGTCTGTAGCGCTCCAATCCTTAGAGGGCCAGACTGGGCATTACCTTTCCATATTCTTACGGATGCTTCCCAAATAGCAGTTGGTGCAGTATTAGGACAACAAGAGGACAAAATACCATACGCAGTTTACTATTTTAGTAAGAATTTGGCTCCTGCTGAATTAAACTACACAGTGACTGAGAAGGAGTTCCTTGCTGTCATTTATGCCATCAATAAATTCTGGCACTACATTACCGGGTATCCTACCTTTGTGCATATTGATCATGCAACTATCAGGTATTTAATGAATAAACCTGTTACCCCTGGTCGTCTCACAAGATGTCTCTTACTGCTACAGGAATTTGATATCACGATAGTAGATAACCCAGGAAAGGACAATGCAGTTGCAAATTTCTTATCTAGGATAGAACATGAGGATAAGGATACACCAATTGAAGATAATTTCCCAGATGAACATCTTTTTACAGTATCTTCTAACACTCTGTGGTATGCAGATATTTCTAATTATCTTGCTTCAGGGAAGGTGCATCGTCATCTGTCATATAAAGAGAAAAGGAAGATTATTCACCAAAGTACTCGATATTCATGGATGGCAGGATATCTCTTTCATACAGGGGTTGACCAATAGATTCGGCGTTGTGTGGCAGAAGATAATATCTATGAGATACTGAAGGTTGCATGACGCAACCTGCCCCTCACCGAGCAAGCCGCTCCACCAGGACCCTCTCTTTCTCAACGGCCCGAAGAGTCAACAGCTCTTCCAACTCCCTCGGGAGTTCTTACCCACAGTCTTCTCGGCGATCTCCCTCTTCGCAAATCGGGAAATCGGCGTTCGCGCTATCGTGAACCCTGTGTACACTTCTCGTGCAATAAGAAACTCCGAATCCCAATCCCCGATGTCAACGGTCAACGGACCCAGTCCTGTCAGGGATTTCCCTATCGGGAAATCGACGTATGAAAGGTAGCGAGTCACTCACCTTTCACAACTCCGAATGCCGATGCGCGATGCCACGTGTATTCCACTATACCTCCGGGTCCCACGCTGCTACGTTCACCTCGGGACTTCGCAGATCGCGGATCCACAACACAAGTGTTCCCTGAGGTTGAAAACCCCGAAACGCCGAACGCCGAAACCCCGAAGTCCGACTTCTCGGGATCTCACGACACCTGTCCCTGCTCTGATCGACGGCTCCCGTTGATTCGGGAAATCGCAACTCGCGATTTCAATGAGCACAAAACTCTTGCCTTGTCAAATGCTGAAGCCCGATATGCCGATATCCGATGCGTCAAACACCGATGGCGCTAGATCTCCGCCGCATGCCCTTCTGCCAACGGACGGTCCAGATCCCGTCGGGATTTCACGACACCTGTCCCAGTTCCCACGACCTCGAGAACTCCGATCTCCTGATGGCCGATATCCCAACTGCTAAACCCTGTGCAGCTTCTGTCGATCTGACGACTGACGGAATTTGGTTTGAGATCTGATGACTCAGATCCCTTCTCCTGTGCGCTCCTCCTCCTGAGGCTAAACCGTGCGCTACTTCTCCCGATCCAATGGATGACGGGTATTCTTCTTGGCATCCGACGGCTGTCGGTCCTCCTCTCCTGTACGCTCCTCCTGAGCTCCTCCTGGACGTGGAAATCCAACGGTGTGGATCTTCTTTTTCCGTCGATCCGACGGTTGCTGTGCTCCCTCGAGCTTCCTTTGCTTTCTTCCCAGGCTTGGAAGAATTCTTCGTTCCCAAAGGCTTGGACCTTTGCGTTTCTTCTCCTCTGCGAACCCTCAACTTGAGTCTCGCTGATACGCGTAAAAGCGCTGCCCTTCCTGAGATTCTGTCCTTGGATCCCCAATGGATTCCTTGACTCTTGCGCTCTTGCAGAGTCTCTACACATACACGGTGTTGTCTCTCCTGAGCTTCAGCGAATACTCAGACCCCTTGGGGGATTTTGTCTTTCTTCTCCCTCTAATGGAGAATATGGATGCCTCTTGCTATCCTTTTGCTCAAGCGACCTTATCGCTGAGTCTTCTGGGTATCCAATAACCTAGTGAAAGTTCCCTCAATGGATGCTTCCTTCGGCTTCAAAACTCAAAGAGTTCCTTCCTCCCGTGCCATCTGCACACTTACTCAACGCCCTCCCGGCGGAGTCTCTTCTCTAACAGAACATTCAGTGGTTCTGGATGCCTATGCACTTCGTGCACCTGCTCAATGCCCTCCTGGAAGAGCCTCTCGGAATCCTCAGTGATTCTGGTATTCGCTTAAGAACTCACAGCAGAGTTCTTTCTCTCTGTACACTCCTGTACATACGCTCGATACCCTCTTGGTAGAGCTCCCACAGAACTCCTAGTAAAGGTTCTGTCCACAACAGTGTCTCAACTACACTGCCTTGATTGTTGAGGTATTCAGCAACCCCAAAGTCCTCCTTCTGTATGAATTGATGATTCCAGGCTTGTGCTTCCGCGCGTCTCTGTCTGACTCCTTCGAGTTCAGAAGTGCCTCCTCCGTGCACTAGGATTCAGAGTCTCAACACTCTGTCACGCCCTCATGGCATGAACCCTCAAAGACCTCTCAAACCTGAAATCAAACCAACTCCCTGCAAATACATGATAACAATACACAATTGCAGCATATAATGAACACACACATACAGACATGCATATAATGACAGACTGGTGCAGGAAAAACTGCTCTGTATTAATAATGGCAAATGCCTGTATATTTTACAAGGTGTTCTCGAGCTCTCATCAGCTCTTCTCTTCTCCCATCCTCTACACTCAAAATGAGATCTCTAAATCTCTTTTACCTGAGGTGCTCTCAGCGCTTCCCTCTAGGTACACCTACCCTATTCAATTACAATGAATGGACTATCTAGTCTGCTATCCAGAACTAGATTCTCAGCCGATCTATAATAAAGGCCTATCTTATCTACAGCCTGTGTAAAGGCATGGAATTCATGGCTCACCAGCCTAAGACATTTATTTACATTAATTCAAATTCAAAATGAGGCTGCGCCTCCCTTTCAGCCCTTTGAATGCGCGCTGACGTGGCTGGCTGGCTGCATGGAGAGATGCTCCTGCATCATACTCCACAACTGCAAAAATCATGAGCTCCTGCTCATGAGCTTCCCCTGTAATTGTTGGAATCCACCTGGGTCCCAAACAAGTCTGTGGAGCTTTTTACTTGCTCCATTCTGTTGTTGTTGCTGCCGCTGCGTTGCTGTTGCTACTTTTCTCCTGCCCAGCTTCTCCTTGCTGGTAGTGTCTGCTGATTTCAACATCATCTCCATGATCTCCTTGATCGCTTCATCCAGCTGCTCCAGTGGCTGGTTTTTCTGTTGCAGTCTCCACAGCTGCAAAATTTTTTGGCCATGGGACTGATCATCATGATCTCCCATGCCATCCTCATCCGTCTCCAACCTCACCTGTTGGATGTGCATGCCCTGCACTTTCACCCTGTCTTCTAGGGCCTCAATATGCTCCCACAGCTCAGCAAGACATATGCTGTCTGTGTCTCCTTCTTCTGCTTCTGCAACCTCCCATGTTGCATTGTTTTCAACTTCATGGCTGAAAATGCTGAGCCATTCCTCAGAATGCTCCTCTTCCTTTTTGGATTCTTTTTCTGCTGTTAGCCTCAGTGCTACAGCTCTTCCAACTTCCTGGCTGAAGTCACTGAGACATTCCTCGAAATGCTCATTCTCGTCACCTTCTTCTGCAAACTCCCCTGTCGCAGTCTCTTTAGCTACAATGCTGACTATGTCGAGCCATTCCTCAGAATGCTCGTTTCCCTCTTCTGTTTCTTTTGCTGTCAGCTCAAATGCTGCAGCTCGCTCAGCTTGCTGGCTGAATTTGTGGAGTTGTTCCTCAGAACACTCATTCTTCTCTTCATTTTCTGCTTCTTCTTCTTTGACAGTCATCATCAACTGTGACTGTTCCCCCACTGTTGCTGCATTTTCAACAGAATTTTCTGCCTCCTCCTGGGCAGATGGTAGGAATAATTGTATTCCCCCAATCATCAATATGTCATCCTGATGTTCTTTCACCTCTGTCAGCTGCACTTGCTGATCTAAATTCTTCTCTGAATTTATGAKACTATCAGGCAGTCCCATCTGCTCTGTCAGCTCCTCTGGCTGATCCAAATTCATTTGTCCATCCCTGCCCACTTGGAAATATGGGATGCTGTCACTGCTGCTCCCCTGGTAGATCATGAGATCAACCGATCCCATCTTCATCAACACCCTTTGCTAAATTGAACTCTCCCTTGAGTCCAAGAGACTCTCAGACAGTCTCAATTTTTCATCTCTGCCCTCCAGGCAGCTTAGTACGCTTCCGCTGCCCTCTTGGCAGTCTTCGAGACCTTCACCTGACCTCCTTTCATTACCCAGCGGGCAATGCAACGTTTCCTGGCTGTCCTCTTGACAGTCCATGAGATCTTCAGCTGATCTCATTTTTGTTTCCTTGTCCAACTGGCACTCTAAAATTCCCTGACTATCCTCACGACAGTCTTTGAGACCCTCAACTGATCTCAATCTGTTGCCCTCTAGGCAAGATGGAATTTMTTCCCTGCCCTCCTGGCAGTCCTCAATGCTTTCACTGCCCTCCTGGCAGTCTTCGAGACCTCGCAGAGATCTCTGATCAACGCCCAGCTGGCCATTTGAAATTCCTTGGCTGTCCTCACGACAGTMTTTGAGATCCTCAACTGATCCCAATTCRTTGCCCTCCTGGCAAACTGGAATTTCTTCCTTTCTGCCCAACCGGMAGTATTTGAAACCATCAGMTGATTCCAATTTATTCCAATCAKCATCATCATCACCATCGAGACWTTTTCCTGTCTCTGGCCAACAGTAACAAATCATGTTTTCTTCTGTGGCCCTGAGGCTCTCAGCATACCTCAGCCATATTTTCAACAGCCTACGCTGTCCTATGACCATCAGCTGGTTGACTGGCCATTTCGCTTTTGCCTTCTTCATTGGCAATTTGCGTAGTCGTCTCCTCCTCCTATCCTGCCGCATCTGCAGTTCCATCTTCTCTATGTCTGCTCTTAATTCATAGAGGTCTCTAGTCATTTTTGCTTCCTCTGCAAGCTTTTTTGCCTTGCTTTTCTTCCTATGGCCTTCAGTAGCCATTTTGCTGTGTCTATCTGTCCCCTCGATAGATCTGCCGCTGTCACTCCAGTAATCCTAAGTGCTCAGCTTCATCTTCTCACAGTCTCTCTCTGACTGTCTATGGACTGCTACCTCCAGCAAGCAAGTCCCCACAGAATTCTCAGCAACCCTGTCTTCCTTCACCTGCAATATACAGATGAAATCCCGCTCTGATACCACTTTGACACAAGTCGTGAGTATCAGAGTACTTTCCTTTCTCCTTCCCTTCTCTCGCCTGCAATATACAGACAAGACTTCAGGGCTCTGATACCACTCTGACGCAACCTGCCCCTCACCGAGCAAGCCGCTCCACCAGGACCCTCTCTTTCTCAACGGCCCGAAGAGTCAACAGCTCTTCCAACTCCCTCGGGAGTTCTTACCCACAGTCTTCTCGGCGATCTCCCTCTTCGCAAATCGGGAAATCGGCGTTCGCACTATCGCGAACCCTGTGTACACTTCTCGTGAAATAAGAAACTCCGAATCCCGATCCCCGATGTCAACGGTCAACGGACCCAGTCCTATCGGGGATTTCCCTATCGGGAAATCGACGTATGAAAGGTAGCGAGTCACTCACCTTTCACAACTCCGAATGCCGATGCGCGATGCCACGTGTATTCCACTATACCTCCGGGCCCCACGCTGCTACGTTCACCTCGGGACTTCGCGGATCGCAGATCCACAACACAAGTGTTCCCTGAGGTTGAAAACCCCGAAACGCCAAACGCCGAAACCCTGAAGTCCGACTTCTCGGGATCTCACGACACCTGTCCCTGCTCTGATCGACGACTCCCGTTGATTCGAGAGATTGCAACTCGTGATTTCAATGAGCACGAAACTCTTGCCTTGTCAAATGCCGAAGCCCGATATGCCGATATCCGATGCGTCAAACGCCAATGGCGCTAGATCTCCGCCGCATGCCCTTCTGCCAACGGACGGTCCAGATCCCGTCGGGATTTCACGACACCTATCCCAGTTCCCACGACCTCGAGAACTCCGATCTCCCGATGGCCGATATCCCGACTGCTAAACCCTGTGCAGCTTCTGCCGATCTGACGGCTGACGGAATTTGGTTTGAGATCTGATGACTCAGATCCATTCTCCTGTGTGCTCCTCCTCCTGAGGCTAAACCGTGTGCTACTTCTCCCGATCCAACGGATGACGGGAATTCTTCTTGGGATCCGACGGCTGTCGGTCCTCCTCTCCTGTACACTCCTCCTGAGCTCCTCCTGGACGTGGAAATCCAACAGTGTGGATCTTCTTTTTCCGTCGATCCGACAGTTGCTGTGCTCCCTCGAGCTTCCTTTGCTTTCTTCCCAGTCTTGGAAGAATTATTCGTTCCCAAAGGCTTGGACCTTTGCGTTTCTTCTCCTCTACGAACCCTCAAATTGAGTCTCGCTGATACGCGTAAAAGCGCTGCCCTTCCTGAGCTTTTGTCCTTGGATCCCCAATGGATTCCTTGACTCTTGTGCTCTTGCAGAGTCTCTACACACACACGGTGTTGTCTCTCCTGAGATTCAACGAATACTCAGACCCCTTGGGGGATTTTGTCTTTCTTCTCCCTCTGATGGAGAATATGGATGCCTCTTGCTATCCTTCTGCTCAAGCGACCTTCTCGCTGAGTCTTCTGGGTATCCAGTAACCTAGTGAAAGTTCCCTCAATGGATGCTTCCTTCGGCTTCAAAACTCAAAGAGTTCCTCCCGTGCCATCTGCACACTTACTCAACGCCCTCCCGGCGGAGTCTCTTCTCTAACAGAACATTCAGTGGTTCTGGATGCCTATGCACTTCGTGCACCTGCTCAATGCCCTCCTGGCAGAGTCTCTCGGAATCCTCAGTGATTCTGGTATTCGCTTAAGAACTCACAACAGAGTTCTTTCTCTCTGTACACTCCTGTACATACGCTCGATACCCTCTTGGTAGAGCTCCCACAGAACTCCTAGTAAAGGTTCTGTCCACAACAGTGTCTCAACTACACTGCCTTTACTGTTGAGGTATTCAGCAACCCCAAAGTCCTCCTTCTGTATGAATTGATGATTCCAGGCTTGTGCTTCCGCGCGTCTCTGTCTGACTCCTTCGAGTTCAGAAGTGCCTCCTCCGTGCACTGGGATTCAGAGTCTCAACACTCTGTCACGCCCTCATGGTATGAACCCTCAAAGACCTCTCAAACCTGAAATCAAACCAACTCCCTGCAAATACATGATAAAAATACACAATTGCAGCATATAATGAACACACACATACAGACATGCATATAATGACAGACTGGTGCAGGAAAAACTGCTCTGTATTAATAATGGCAAATGCCTGTATATTTTACAAGGTGTTCTCGAGCTCTCATCAGCTCTTCTCTTCTCCCATCCTCTACACTCAAAATGAGATCTCTAAATCTCTTTTACCTGAGGTGCTCTCAACGCTTCCCTCCAGGTACACCTACCCTATTCAATTACAATGAATGGATTGTCTAGTCTGCTATCCAGAACTAGATTCTCAGCCGATCTATAATAAAGGCCTATCTTATCTACAGCCTGCGTAAAGGCATGGAATTCATGGCTCACCAGCCTAAGACATTTATTTACATTAATTCAAATTCAAAATGAGGCTGCGCCTCCCTTTCAGCGCTTTGAATGCGCGCTGATGTGGCTGGCTGGCTGCATGGAGAGATGCTCCTGCATCACTGCACATGATGGACCATGTGGAGGAAATTTTGCAGATAAAATAACACGTCACAAAGTGCTGCAAATGGGATATTACTGGCCCTCCATCTTTTGTGATGCCTGAGACTATGTCCGAAGGTGTGATAGCTGCCAACGGATGGGACAACCTAGGAAAGAAGATGAAATGCCTCTACAACTCTAGATAGTCCTTAAACCATTTGAGAAATGGGCCATTGATTTTGTTGGACCCTTCAACCCACCTTATCATAAAAAAGCTTACATCTTGGTCTACACTGATTATGTAACTAAATGGGTGGAAGCCAAAGAGGTCACAAGAGCAACAAAACAAGTAGTGGCAGACTTTCTTTTTGAAGAAATTTTTTCCCGATACAATACTCCAAGGGAAATTGTGTCGGATGGAGAATCACAGTTCACATCTCACATGATAGGAAAGTTGATGCAAAAATATGGAGTCAAACATAAAGTGAAAACCCCCTATGACCCCCAGGTGAATGGGCAAGTAGAAAGAACAAACAAGGTATTGGAATATATCTTGACAAAGATAGTAGCAAGTCATCGCCGGGACTGGGCACAGAAGCTTCCAGAAGCTTTATGGTCATACAGAACAACATGGCAAAACACAACTTGGTTTTCACCATTTGAATTAGTCTATGGGAAAGTCCCCTTGTTTCCAGTGGAATTTGAGATTAGTACACTCAGGACAGCTCTAGAAGTAGGCTTAGACCCATCAGAAGCACATAAACACCGACTGGAACAACTGAATGAGTTGGACGAGATTCAGTTAGTAGCTGTCCAGAAGACAATTGCTATTGAACAACAGAGAATGAAGTGGCATGATAGATTTATCAAAAGTAAGGTGTTTCATGTGGGAGATTGGGCATTACTTTACAATTCCCGATTTAACGATTTCAAAGGAAAGATTTTCACTCACTGGATGGGGCCATACCAAGTGGACACAGTGTTCAACAATGGAACAGTTAGATTAATTACAATAGATGTGAATCATACCTCGTTCTTAGTAAACAGACACCGTCTAAAACTATACCACCGTCCAGCCTCTAGAAATGCCTTTGTCAAACACCTCTCTAACTCATCTGATTTAATGATTATTGAAATGAAGGACACTCTCACTTTTCCTTAAACCAAATATATATATATATATATATATATATAATAAACATATAAAATAAAAATAAAAAAAATTGTTATTTCTTACTTGTCTGTATTTTTGCAGGAATAACAAATGAATATGACCAGGAGAAATGTAACACTCAGAGTTGTTACTCCACCAATGTCGCCATAAAGACATTGTTGTTACTCCACCAATGTCGCCATAAAGACATTGTTGTTACTCCACTGGTGTGCACTGATTACTTCACGAAGTGTTGTTACTTTGCAACTGTCGTTACTCCGTTGGTGCCGTTACTCCGCAACTGTCGCTACTCCGTCGTCATCGTTATTCTATCATTGTTGCTACTCACTTTTGTTGTTACTCCTTGCTACCATTACGCCCTGTTGTCGTTACTCCGTCAGACCTCTTTCTGCCACTCCACCATAAGGTAGGTCCCCAGGTACATCTCCGCTGACTTTTATGGATTTAATTAAAATATTCCAAAAAGACATAAAAACGTGTCGTGGACGACCGTAATTAAGTTGGGGGGGGGAACCGTCATAACAAATGACGACATACCATGAAAAATAATTTATGACACATGATCCTCATCAAACAAAATCCAATGATTTTGATACTCAGTAATCATAACTTGATATGTCGAAATGCGTACTCGTACGCGCAGAGTCATAATCAGTCACCTCCCTAACACGCTGCATTAAATTTGTGATAGTACCACCACAATATGTCATCATTTCCAAACATACCAGCGCTATTTCATCCGCCGTCCCCAAAAGTGATATGACGTTATTTCAGTTGCCAACGATTTGGAGCCCTGTGATTTTCCCCTACCAGCTAACTGCATTCGTCGTGATGACTCCACCTCTGCAGCAATGGGTGGACGATCTGTGTGGCATGAACTTGAATATACAACGAGAGTTCAGAACAATCGGGAGGTATGGAAGGTCTTTGAGAATGCGGGATGGAATGTTTACTTTGACAGATTGAAAGGGTTTAATGAATAAATTGCGACGGAATTCACACTCAACTTGAGAGAAGGAAGCTCTCGGGTCCGCGGAATTGAAATTTTTGTGACAGAGGAAGCCATCACAGAAGTCAGTGGACTCCCTCAAAATGGATAGTGATGGTTTTCAAGAAGGTCTGTCCTTTCGGAGTTTCCTGAAGCCTTTTTACAGGTAGGAGAAAGCATTGTGCAGAAGGGTCGAGGATATGACCAAAATTTGCTGCCGCATCCATGGAAGGAAGTAGCAGAATTTGTCATGAGATATATGACTTGCGAAGGGAGATACTCCACCATATTCAAATACCATCTTCAAATACTAACTCACCTATGGTTTCCCCAAGCAGAGGCTTTCTCACTGAATGTGTCTTATTTCTTATTAAGAAGCCTTCACCTAATGGCACATTCAGTTCAGGAGTCGCGATAGGTATTGGTGACCATCACCCACTGTGGGCTGGTTCAACTGTTAGTAATGAATTCCATCAGACAAATCCCGATCCCATGGGAACTGTTTTGGGATTCCACAGAGGAAGAAGTAGCAGTCCCTGTGGTTGCTAAGGAATATGAACCAGAAGCCATGGAGGAGGAAAATGCAGGTGAAGATGACTATGTTGACCAGGAGGATCCAGAAGAGATGGAGATGGAAGCTGAAGCATTTGAAGAAGAGGCTTCTCCCCAAGAGCAAGCCGAAAACATGGAACCAATGGAAGATGTGGAAGTAGACATAGAAAGGCCCACTAGTACCATGGCCGAGGCTGTCCCACAAGAACCAGTCTGGCCTGTGGAATTAGCAGAACAATTTGATAGCATGACAACTACAGAAGAGGGATCACAATAGACAAGAGCAGGTGAATTGGTTGATATTGCGACCGAGGGTACTCCATAAGGACCTCCTGTCACCATGGAGTCGATGGAGGAGGATAACCAGAATGAAGAAGAGGTCGTGACCACCCCGACCATAGAACCCATGGAAGAAGTGCTGGGAGAAATAGGGCATGAGGTTGGCACTGAACCACAAGAACCAACGTCGACCTCGAGACCAAATATTGAAGATCCATGCCAGTTCTCCTTTTTCTCCTTTATTCCAAAAGGAGAAAGGTGAACTCGTTCCCTTCGGCATACATAAGAAGATCTCGCCATTCCTCCAATTCTATCACAAAATCCACAACTGTGCGGGGTGGATGATACTCAAACAGATACATTAGCAGGAGAGCATCTCACAGGGGCACCACCAGTCGCGATGAGTGCACAACAGGAGGAATTAGCTGTAGGTGAAGAGGAGGGACCAAGCGAAGCGGTCCCGACAAATGAGTCAATGGAAGAGCCAGGCGAGAAGGTCATAAGACTCCCATTCAAACAAAAAAATCAACTACAATTGAATGAGACAATGCAGCTTAAGATGGAGGTTAGGAAACAAGTACACAAATTACAGGAGTGGATGAAGAAATACAAGAAGAAAGCTAGAAAGTCCAAGACCATAGGAGTAGAAATAGAGACTCAGATGGACCAGGCAGCCATAACCTCTGCTGCTACTCAAACAGACCTGGTCAAGTGATTGTTTGAAGACTGTGAGAATACCTTAACGGTCGAAGTGAAGACTTGGAAATATATTGCGGATCAGTATCAAAACGAGATCAGAAGAACGCAAGAACGATCCTCCACAACTATTTTTGAATATGTGGAGCGTATAGACATCATGAGATTAAGGCATGTGAAGCAACAAATCAAGATGGAGCAGCTGGAAAAGCAAGTGGAAGAACTGAAAACAGATAAAGAGCAGATGTTTAGTTTGGCGCAAGAGGTGATGGCATGTCGGCCCCCTGCTTCTAGTTATTCTTTATTCTTACATGAAAGTTTTCTTCTATTCTACATGGAGAGCATAAAAAATGAGATTAGTTATAAGATAGAAAATGGTGTACAATTCCTCCGAATAATGAGGTACCACGACGTGCCAACTCAGCATTTGATGTGTGAATTTTACCTGCATGGATATCTGTTGCGCCTAGACAGAGACTTCAATCCAGTCTCGTATGTGGGAGACATCCATTTAAGAGCCCTCACCTCTTACACCTTCAACCAGATCAGCTGGCAGAAGGATTTTAACACATTTGAATCTAATCAAGTTACAAAGCTATTTAGAGTAAGAGGAGAACCTGAGAGGTCAGTCACCATGTTTAATAAACACAACACCTTTTTGGGAATTGAGGCGAATAGAGATAGAATGCTAAGGATAAAAAATTGGTGCCTTGATCTTTGCATTAAGAAAATAGTCACATTTCATGAAGAAGCCCTTGGTTGCTGTCAGAAAAGGTGGATGATGACACCTACAACTGTCCAGAACAAGGAACCTTTTGGGGCACCAAATTTTGCACAGGTGCTCCCCAGAGTAAACAGATATGTGGCATGTGTCTGAACAAGCGGGATTCGATGGATGGGACTCCGGCTTTAGTTTCCCACTATTTGGTTTCCAATAGAATATTACACTCTAACATATATCGTCCCGGAAGATTGGTGGGAAGACGTCCACCTCTCATATGGTTTTAAATTTCCAGGAACAGAGATGGCCGAAGAATATGATCTCGCCCATTTTTAGGAATCCAATAGTCAGTGAAATCCAGACCTGCGGAAGCAGCGAACTGCATGAGGGCATGCAGAAGGCTAGTTGGGGGAGATGTTGGGCACCAAATTGGGCTATCTTTCTACTACATTTCCATTACCTTTTTGACCTTTTTACACTTATTTACTATGTTTACTATGCTAAATCTGTGAGGTAATTACCCCTACCTTGTCTATTGGAATATTTTATTAATGAAGTAAAAGTCATGGAGTTTTGCCTATTTGCAACGCTAAAATGAACGTTTCACCACAGCTTCTGGAGAACAGGACCAGGTCTTCATCCTGCAGCAGATCCGCTCTTCACAGCAACAACCAAGACATAAAGAGGCTGCGCAGTTGGAGTCACAGATCCCTGAACCATCTTGGGCATTTCGTTGATCCTGTCCATCTGGTACTGGTGTCGTTCCAACTAATGCATATTTTTGGGGATACGGTTACCATGTTTTTGGGAAAGAGGTTGTTCTCCCTTTTGATGTATAAAAGACAGTTTATTCCTGTAACTGGGGATGTCCCCATTGAGATTGTAATAACCTTTTTTAGATTTATAAAGCACTACCTATTTTGTTGTCTTCATCTTCGCTGTAACCAGCGCATCCCTGATTAGAGAGCTGGGCCTGCTCTTCTGATCAGGTGTTGCGCCTTCCTGTGTGTGTTATTTATCCATTTTATTCTTGCTGTTACAATGTGTTATTTATCAATTTTATGCTTGTTGTTACAATATGTTATTTATCAGCTACGCTTGTTGTTACAGTGTTATTCGTTAGTTTATGCTTGTTGTTACAGTGTATGATTCTTATGAGTACTTTTCGGAAGTTGTAGTTAATCTAGTTGACAGTGATGTTTTGAATCTTAATCATGAACCCTTGGCCAGAATGAATTGTACTCTTTCCCCTGCATATACCTTGCGCATTGCCTTGAAAGGATACACATCCGGATTGATAAATTAATGTAGGAAAAGGGTGAATAAATCGTTCATACCTGGGC
Source organism: Picea engelmannii (assembly GCA_009831015.1). NCBI lineage: Eukaryota > Viridiplantae > Streptophyta > Pinopsida > Pinales > Pinaceae > Picea > Picea engelmannii. The sequence continues at coordinate 214,278 of ML798521.1, read as the reverse complement.
CCCAACACCACCGACGATGACCACAACCTAATTCGAAAATGCATTTCACAATTTCGTGTTTCAGGGATTCTCCCATGAGTCTCCTTGACTCCTTCCTATGGAATTCCCGATATCTAAAATGGAGCCTAGGATATTGCACGCTCCTAGCTTCACGTGACCACCGGCGGTGACCACAGCCTAATTAAAAAATGCATTTTGCAATTTTTCATTTCGGGGATTATGTGATGAGTCATCTCGACTCTCCATGTTTCGAACTCTGAAACAGAGCTTGGATGCACTAGCTCTGCTCTCCAACTCTCTATGATGTGACCACGAGATATGACCACTTGCTAATCATTTGAGTGCTTCTCTCTCCAGATCAACGGTCCACGATCCGTGGTGATCGGACGACTATCCTCTGCCCCGAATCTTCAAATTTTGGGACTTTGGGGGAGTGCTGATGCTAAACATCCTGAAACTAAACTCCCAGAGTGACGTCACTCTGGCGTCACTCGATGACATGTCATGAGCCGAGTGTCTGCCACATGTCACTTCTTGGATCTACGGACCATATTTGTCCTCGTTCCAATGGCTGAGATTATATCGTCATTTCGCGTTTCACGAGTTCGAGAGGTTAGGGCACCTCCTTCCTTTGACCTTTTAGTCAGCGAAATGTTGATATTTATCCATGTGTCCTTCTTGGATCAACAGTCCAGATTTGTCCTCGATCCAATGGCTGAGATTATATCGTCGTTTCACGTTTCGCGAGTTGGAAGGATAAAGAACCTCGTGCCTTTGACCTTTCAGTCGGTGAAATGCCAATCGATCACCATGTGTCCTCTACCTTCAATGACCAGGTTCATTTCGTGATCTCGCATATCGCGAGTTCAAGGGGTTAGAGCACCTCCTTCCTTTGACTTTCCAGTTAGCGAAATGTTGATCTGTGACCACATGTCCTGCCCAACGATGGACAGTCCTCCTACTTTCGGTATTTTGTAAGGCTGCTTGTCCTTTCACTTTAAAGAATGTGCAGGTTCTCCTGGATCCAACGACGGTCGGACCCCACGCTTGGATATAACACATGATATCTGTCCTCCATCTATGTGCTCCTCCTGTTTGGACTTAGGATGTCTTCTGAGCCTATTTGCCATCGTTGTTCTTGCCATCAATGACATGATCACTCCCAAATGTAAACCTGCCAATAGGACTCGGCTTCACTCCCTCACGGGAGGACCCTGATAAATGAGAGAAAGATACTGTGATATTCTATTAAAATAATAACAGATAATAATAAGAAATTTAAAATAACTCACTCGTTTCAAATAAACATGTAAGAAATAGTGGGTCTGAGGATTCACATAACTCGTTGTTGGGTTATAAATACGAATTGAGTAGTGGATTAATAGTTGATGTAATTTCTAAGGTGGAGCACGATTTGTTGAGCAGCCTTGCCATCTCACATTGAGTATTCGCTCTAGTAAATTCTATGAATGTTCTTCTCATAGGATAAGTAGCATGTGAATTCGTCCAACCTCTATCATTCATAGGAAACATCCCACCTGTGAGCTCGAACCGAGATAAGTCTCAAGCGTATGGATTCAATTTTGACTCTCCATACCCACCCAGGTTCGAGTTATAAAATTTAGATTAGGGGGAAGACATGGAATTTTTTTCTAGCATGGAACATGCTAACACTAAAAACACTATTGATGGAATGCTAGCGGTTGAGGATGTCGCAATCTATTTATTCATTGGAATATTTCAAGTAGTATTGTTGGGCCTAGCTACATACCTAAAGATTCTCATGATTTAATTATGGGTGGTGTTACTTGTGATCCTGACCTCCTTTATAGTTTCATTACAAACGAATGAACCAGTGAGAAATGTAGTGAACCTATCAAGCCATGGTCTTGATAATAATGCAAAAAGTATTTTGGATAAAGGATTAGATTGAAGTAAAAAGAGTGGAGATCCTTCAAGACATAGGGAACAAAAAAAAAACATGGTTAGTCGTATGACATCGAGCATATGATGGAAGTTTGTTGATCATAGTAGAAGGTGTATCATTTGCAAGGTCACTGTATATAGTTGTGCACAAGATAAATTGATCTCCTCTATGAGATGCTTTTTTGTTGTTCTTCTTGTTTCTTGTTTTGTGTAGGTCACACATAATATCTCTGAGAAGGAGCCATAATGACAGTCACAGGAAGCAACATGAAGAAAGAATATCCATACATAGAGTTGTGCACAACCATGTAATGAAGAATATGAGGAGGTCAACACATGTAGAGGGAGAAGATGACTCTAAAGACTATATAGCCTCAGAGGGAGTTAAGCTTCAGAGGGAGAAAGCAAAATCAAAGTGGGCCCGATCTAAGAGAGAGTCAGTACAACAGAGGAAAAATATATAGCAACCAATATTGTAAGTTGTGAAGCAATGTGGCTTTAGAATTTTCTTGCAAGACTTCATATGAAACAAGAAGCAGTGACTAACCCTCTTTAGTTGAGATCACATGAATCTTGTGTCAATGTGTTGATGTGGTGGTTACCATGATGTTTTGTGCTTTGGAAAATGAAAATATTGTCATAGAGTCACATAGGGGATCAGTGAAGCTCTAGTACGTGACTATCGAAGAGAAGGTTGCGGACGTGTTGACCAAGCCATTATAGAGGACGAAGTTTGAGTACTTCAAGGACAAGATTGGTATGGTACCTCTTCAGAGAGAGTGTTCTCATCTAGCAGGAAAAAGGGTTGGCATTGAGAGAGGTGGAACTCATCCAACATGAAAAAGGGTTGATACTAAGTGTTCTCATCCAGGATGAAAAAGGGTTGGCACTGAGACAGGTGGAACTCATCTAGCATGAAAAAGGGATGGCAATGAGATGGGTGGAACTCATCCAACATGAAAAATGGATGGCATTGAGACAAGTGTAACTAATCCAACATGAAAAAGGGTTGGCATTGAGTGTTCTCATCCAACATGAAAAAGGGATGGCACTGAGACAAGTGGATCTAATCCAGCATGAAAAAGGGTTGGCACTGAGATTGAAGGTATACATGATGAGGTACAGATGCATTGTGAAGTAATGGATGTCATGGTGACATGTTGAAGCTATTTGAGAGCTACCCACAGGTAATATTCATAGGTAATCTTGGTATAATGTAGAATGTCTCCCTCGCTGAGAGGGAGTGTTGATGTTTTGGCAGCATTAGAAAGACATTATACTAGATTAATAATTAATAATATGATTATTAATTATTAAACATTATTATTAATGTAATAATATATTTATATAAGGTATAAATATATATCATAAATAATATATTTATATAAGGTATAAATATATATCATAAATAATTATTTATGATGACTTTTCCTTATATATTTATTATCCAAGGGACACATCCTTTCATGGATGGTAACCATATGTTATATATACATGGAACAATCATCATTGTAATAATACATTCATATACAATATCATCTCTTATGAAAAATCAACATTTATTACTTCTACCCTCTCCAAATCAATCTTGCCACCTTCTACTACTAATATGTGTCCCAAACAAATTTCTTCTACCATCCCAAAGAAAGATTTCTTAGTATTGAGGGATATGCAAAACTTACTACATCTCTCTAAGACCTTCCTCAAATATCTGAGGTGGTTAACATCTTTTTTTATTTAGTAGATAGTTAAGTAATCAATATTTATCACATTGAAAATATCTTTGATATCAACAAAGGCATAATCCATGGATCTTTGAAAATTATCCCCAACATTTACTAACTCAAAAGGCATCATCACTGATGCAAATGTTCCCCAAAAAGTGGTAAAGGTAGTATTTAATATGTCCTTTGGGTCCATCCTAATCTAATTATATCCCAAGAAACCATCCAACATGGACATCCTTATGGACCCCACTACTTTTTGTAGGATTCGATCCATCTTTTTTAAGGGGTAGTTTTCTTTGAGGGAAACTTTTCTCAAATTTTTGAATTCTATGGAAAGTCTTTTTTCCCCATTTTTCTTCCGAAAAAAAATTAGGTTTGCAACCCATTATGAGTATCTGACTAGGATAATTATTTTGGCATCATATAGCTTATTTATCTCTGTTTTATCATGACAGTTAGTTGTATTTCTGTTATTATTGAAAGGTTGGATGCCTTCTTTCAAGGGGATCCAATGTTGGAAGATGGAAGGTTGTAGGTCACTTGAAATTCTCATACCTCCATGCAAATACATCATTGAATTCTTTGAACAATTGGATGAAATTATCTTTTTATTAAAGATATAGCGTCCTAAATATGTTGATGATTTTAGATAATCCTTGATTCCTGATTTGCAATCATCTAACTCTGATAGTTTTGGATTCATGGAGGGATTCAAGGGTACATGATTTTAGTTGAATAGTCTCTCTAGTGGAACTAGATATTTTGGGGATTAAAGTTGTCATCCATTGTATGACCCTTTTCCCCCCAATCGTTATAGGACTAAATTTATCCACTAACTGATTGGTTTATATCTCTGTCACATCCTCCTCCTCATTATAAACTATGTTTTGATGTGAATACTCATCAATCAAGGTCAATAGCATCTTGATATTATCCTCACCTTCAAACACTTAACATGTCTTGGTGTTATTAGGGACGATAGTTTTTTGCATGACCTAAATGGGGTAGGAGAGATCATTTATATTACAAGTTTTGAAACTTATATTATATCGATCCAGGTTGTTATCTCTCTAATTCCTTTCTTGGTACACAACAATGATGTTGACAACATTAAATAAGTTGTTTAATGTTATGAACCAAGGGGGGAATATATTTCCTTCTGGACGACCTTCCTTCTGATGTGTTTATGAAATTTTGGCCCTTCTAAGTCTGAAATTTAAGCTTGTAGTACTCTGATATGTCTTCTTTGCAATGCCACAGATCTAGCCAAAATTTGATGTGCCAAATGAACGTTTTGGTAACTTTCCCAAACCTTGCTAATTTTTGTCCTTTTATGCAAAGAGAACTTATACAACATACCATGTGTCGAATATTTAATATCTGATTCTAAAACTTTTACCATAAATACTATGGAATGTCCTCTTTCAAATGCAACTAGTGGCATTAAATTTTGATCCTCACTGAAGAATATATGACTATTTTACCGAGAAAAAATGTTGGAGACTAGTTATAGGAATATTCAAATAACCCTACCTTCCACAGACTATATCTCAAAAATTAAAGTGATCCAAACTCTGAAAAAATTTCCAAGAAAAATTCTCTATATTTTCTCAGTATTATGAAAATTTAACAATCTTAAACATAACTAAGAAACATTTATAGCGAAATTTCCAAAATGACTCATTTGGGATTGATTTTAGGGCTACCAAAAATCCCTAAATTCCATGGATTGTATCTCAGAAAGTAAAATGACCCAGAACCTGGAATGTTTACACATTACATGTACAATTATCCCCATATATGCTCCCCATTTGGGGTAATATCATATACATTTAACCCTGTATATTCCCCCCTTGGGTCATAACATCCAACATGTCCTAGACTACATGCTTGTATTGTTTCAACCTTAGATGTTTAGCCTATAATTTGTTTCATACTAGATTCACAATCAAGTTAGAATATCCAAAATATTGAGTTGCTTCACCTCTATCTTTCTAGTTTTTTATAATCCCAAAATTAGTTCTTCTTGTGTTTCCACATTGTTGGTACATTCAAATTCCGACATGTAGTCATCCATGACCTCTCTCCCCTTGGGTGAGATCAGTTGGACACATTCCCTATTTCCTTCTTTGTTATAGGGTCTATCAAAATATAAGGTTGACAATTCAGAAAGGCTAAGTACCTGTATGACCAAGGAAAGGGTAGTGAGTCTTTGAAGAAATCTTGGAAGGATACAAAGAAACATAAGTCTGATCAGAGAAAGAAAGGATTCAAACCTCCTTTCAATAGTAATATCCCAAATTAAAATCAGAAAGACCAACCTTCTAAGGATGAATCCAAGAGAGAAGAATCTTTCAGAAAAAGGGGGAGAAAACCAATCCAATAATGTGGATGCAAAGAACATCACCTCTATAAGGATTTCACTCACAGAAAAGACAAAGTGAAGACCATGCACAAAATCTAAGAGGCTACAATAGTAGAATACATGGGAAGAATATATTAATCCTTAGAATATCAATAAGTAGATTACCAATCCAATATGATCGAGGTGGAAAGTAATATAATTAATCATCCTATTGCTATTTTAATTGATCCAGGAGAAATCCATTGTTACATTGATCCTAAAATAGTGGATAACTTACATTTGGAGAAAAGTAAGCTTGAAAAATCAAGGTTGGTTCAGCTAGACATTGGAACCAAAAGAAGGATCAATGAGATGGTCAAAGGTTGTCCCATAAGTATTAACATAGTGAATACTAATGATGATCTAAATATTATACCATTGGGATCTTATGATAGTCTAATTGGAATGGGTTGGAAGTTGGACAAGCATCATGATGTCCTAGATTGTCATAACAATAAATTTACATGTCTTGATGAAGAAGGAAAACATAACATTGTGAAAGGAATTCCAAGACCCATTTCTATAAGGGAGATTTCATCTTTAAAACTTAAGATATGTTTCAGGAAATGATTTCAATTGTATGCAACCCATGTGGAGGAGCCAGAAAAGAAAAAAGGGCCAAGCCTTGAAGATATTTTGATACTATAGGAGTTTTAAGATATATTCCAAGAAATATCAGGATTTCTACCAAAGAGGGAGATACATTTCTATATTGAATTAGTACTAGGAGCTGCCCTAGTATTAAAAGCACCTTACATAATGAGTACACCATAATTAAAATAATTACAATTGCAGCTGGAATAATTTTTGAAGAAAGGGTACATACGTCCAAGTGTTTCACCTTGGGGAGCACCAATACTCTTTGTCAAAAAGAAGGATGGAACATTGAAGTTGTGTATTGACTTTAGACAGCTGAATAAAGCCACATTAGAGAAAAAATACCCACTACCCATAATTGATGACCTCTTTGATCAAATAAGAGAAGAAAATATATTTTCAAATATAGAATTAAGATCAAGATACCACCAGATAATAATCAAGGAAGAATACATCAATAAGACAACCTTTAGAAATATATATGGGAATTATGAATTTGTAGTGGTTCCATTTGGGATGACCAATGCACCAATTGTCTTTATGTTCTTAATGAATGACATATTCATAAACTATTTGGATAAGTTTGTCATAGTATTCTTGGATGAATTAGTTATCTATTCTAAGCTAGAGGAAGGTCATGAACATCACACTAGAAAATTTGGGTCATTTTATGACGGCTATTTCGACTCTCTTGCAACGTTATGTCGTGGATATTGTGACAAATCTTGGGTCTCCCAAATGTCGCTTCACTTGACATGGCACGTGCGACGAATCTGACACAAATTTGCAAGAGCGAAAACACTAGGGAGTTGTCACAAAAGCGATAAATAAGAAATACCGTCAGTAGAACGACTAAGTAGGGAACTCGTCGAAAGCACGACAAAGGAGGGCAATTGTTGCAAGTGAGACTAGTGAAGAAAATCGTCACAAATGAGACAATGTAGAGATATTGTCGTAGGAGAGAAAGGTTAGATATATTGTCGCAATAGAGACAATAAAGGGAGATTGTCACATTCCCAACAATATAGGCATATTGTCACAAGATTGACAAGCAGAAGAAATTTTGCGACAAATCAACTATCGAAGGGATCGTCGCAAGAGCGACGAGAACATGGTATCTTGCGACAAAATTGCTATACAATGTTTCGTAATTTGTATAGCAATTTTGTCGCAATATTTCTTGAGGTCATCGCTCTTGCGACGACATATATTTATTTAAAAAAAAAAAAAAATTGAGCAAAAAAAATAAAATTTGATTTGTGAGCCAATTATAAAAGGATTATTGAGCAAAAAGAATTCCCAAAAATATATAACATTCATTAATAAAAATTTAGGAATAAAGCACAAGTACAATATTGAACTTCAATATACCCTAAGAAATACTAAACTATATACACTGAAAACATTTAACAACCAAGCATTTAAAAATAGTGGTGTTTTTAAGCACAACGAAGGAAATGTTCTCTAATTTATAACAATGCCATTAGTCATTTTGTTGTACTTATGATACTAGCGCACAACTTCATGCCCTATTTTGGGTGAAACAAGGTGCTATGATTTCACACTAAGGAGGTCATCCAAGTGAATTTGTTGCATGGATAGAGTGTTGGTAAGCATGTGCAACATAAGAAAATTGTTTCTATGCTACGAACCAATTGGTCCTAGTAGAAGGAGGTCATTCACACATCCTCTTATGGAATTGCTACATGATAGCATAGCTTGTTGTATTCACACTGAAAAATAAAACCAGAATTCTACTTGGTTTCGTTAACTTCCAAGATAGATTGTATCCAAGTCTGAAAAAGAAACAGACTTGCACTCTAAAGATGGGAATGAATTCTGAGTGAAGAGTTGGATCTTAATATTTCTTAGAGATTAGAGTAAATGAGGATACTTTTGTAATGAAGAAAAAATAAAGCTAGGAACTAGAGATAAATCCATAGCAAGAACTCAAGCTAGTAACGAAATCCAACATTCATAGTTAGATCCATGTTCAAGAGAAATAGAAATATGGCACATTGTTCTAGATTGGTCCTCTAATATTTTGGAGAACAAAAAGCCTCTCAATGGGGAGGCCTGATTTGAAATGGATCTGAAAATGAGAATGATTGTAAGAATCAATACCTACAATTGTAATTTAAAAATTAATGAAGGTTATATAATAAAGGACAATGCAAATTTTATAAATTAAATGAGACAAAGAAAGAAAAGTAAAACCAAATAAAATAAAAAAATTAAAATAGAAGCAAAAAAGAGAGAGATCAATGGGAAATAAAAGGTCAGTCTCTTGGACTTCCCATTACCCACAAGATATCCTATTCGTCCTTGTGACATGACTCTCAAAAGGTATTTTGGACAAAGAGGAAAGTATGCACAAAGATCCATGAGTTACATTGTAACCAAAGATTCTCAAAATGAGAATTGAGTAACCATTGAATTTTTTTTTCCCATTTGGGTTTCTAGAGTAAACATTGTGTCATTGTGTGACATCTCATTTATGTTAAATTAATGGAATATAAATTGGATTGGAGTTTAATTAAAAGAACAACCAATTTCCTATAAAAAAGTTACTGAAGATGAGATACTAACATGCTATGTCTCATATGCAATATGTATAAATGATGGAGGAACTAGTGAGGTAAATGGATCCACTTGCTAAGATCCCTTTGGCATATTAGTAGTATGTGGTTTTAGTGTGGAATGCAGGAGGAAATAATGTTATCCTTGTGGATCCCTTTGGAATATTAGTAGATGATCCCTTTGGCATATTAGTAGTATGTGGTTTGAGAAAATTTGGTGGTAGTGAGAACTCTTGAGTAGAATCGATCTTACCTTGATTGTTATGTGGGACTTCATATTTCAAAGTGAAATTTTGGGAGCCGACGATTGGCATTGTTACCAGGGAAAAAATTTGATTCCCGGGATTCAATAGATCTGGTATAGCATGGTGTTGGGAAGTCGTATTTCTTTGAATCATTAGTTTCTAGTTTCTTGTATTGAGGGTGAGAGAAATAAATGGTATGAAAGGCATTTAAAGGTCTCACATGGTAACTCCAATTATGGAGCACATCCCTTTGATTGTTATGGATAAATTTTCTCTAGTCCAGGAGGATCAAGATATTGACTACTATAGTTTTGTGCAACACAAAAGAGATATTGATGGGGGTGGTGAGCATAATATTTAAGGATTGAAATAATAGAATTGGATAGAACCATAAGAAAGGGAGTCTTTGTCAAATCATTGTCAATGGATAGTTATATGAGGATCCTCTATATGACATTTACTACCATGATTATGAATAAAAACATCATAATTTGATATTTTTTTTAAGATGAATTTTAACATTGTGTTATGGGTATGGGAGGTCATCCTAAACACATATAATGCATATATTGGGGCTTCACAAACCATAAAAATTGTTGTGATAGTGGGTTCCTTTCCTAATATTTCCATTGAAAGTTTAGTTACACATTTTGCACTATATTCATGGTGGTTTTTGTTGCTACTTGGTTCTCCTCTTTTTGTATGTAAATGCCTAGAATTTCCAAATGGAGGCATAGTGTTAGTTGGAGAGGATGATGAAATATCATGCTCTCTTTTATTATCCACAAAAGTTTCATTATTTGCTTACTTATTGTAGCTTAGGTGACATGTTATCACAACTCTCTCATTGTAGTTTATTTTTTTGACCTCATAGATGGTGTTGGGTTCCCTTTATCCTTGTATTGGTTCATAGGCCTAAGGTGTTGGCTCAAAGTCTTTACATTAATGCCTAAGCATGATACTAGGGTTTTAGGTCACTTCTTGTGATTTTTTTATTTTTTTTGAGAGTGTGTTTATCCCACACACCTTATTGAATATATGTGGGGGATAAACTGGGTCTTTTTTCATAGACACATTTCTCTCTTGCACATCAATGAAGTTTTTTTAAAGGGACAAATTAGTTGACATATGGTCAAAACTCTCTCATTGTCATTTATTGTGTTTCCTTCATTGATGGTGTTGGGTTTTCTCTATTTTAGTAGTGGTTTGTAAGATGTGTGGAAAAACCTTGGGAATTTATAATAATGAATGGGATACTAATGATCCCAATATTGAAATATAAAATGGAGAATGTGAACATGTTCATGGCATGTTTCAAGATAAAAATGGTATGGCATGTGCTGCTCTAGAACTTCATAATAGCATTGATCTCTCTTTGTCTTCAACTATAGTACAAAATTAAGGATAAATTGCATCTAACACTAACCATGGGTTCAATGATAATCAAATTATTGGTGCTAAATAAAAGTGAAAGGAAATTATCATTAATCTATGCTTAATGAGGTTATGTGAATCAAGTATGATATTGAAGAACACGAGTGACAAGTAATCGGGGCCATAACATTGGTTTCTCTCACCAATGACAAAATTATGAAATTTGTCCATGAGGAACCAACACAGGAGGTTGAAATAATAGGTTTACATAGGAAACTATAAGAAAAATATGATGATGACCTAAATAAAAATGCAACACTAGGTTTTGAGAAAATAAAATTATAATAAAGAAGGAGCCCTTAAAGATTTTGGTCCTTTGTATTTCACTAGAATTCCAAGGTACCCAAATTCATGTCTATCTATATGTATATGGATGAACCTCAACCTACGATTTCGAGGTCAAATTGTTACATATATATTTGAACATGTGAAACAAAAGACATGAAGAAACAATCCTTAATGTTGTTGAAGAAGCAAAAGAAATTTCATGGAACTAAAAACATTAAATTGTTGCCAAAATTGTGCCCTCTAATCGACAAAGTGAAGATTGGAATTTATGTCAACATTATAACAATGAGTGTTTATATCATGAACCTATATATGGATTATAAAATGTAAATACATAATGCAAAAAAGGGTAATGCTACGAAAAAATATTATAAAATGTTTGACATCGCCATTTCCAACTCCTCATGTTTAATCCTTAATGTTGTAGAAGAAACAAAAGAATTTTCATGGAACTAAAAACATTAAATTGTTGCCAAAATTGTGCCCTCTAATTGACAAAGTGAATATTGGAATTTATGCCAACATTAGAACAATGAGTGTTTATATCATGAACCTCTATATGGATTAACATGACCATGAGAGAAATAAAGTAGGAAAATATGAAGAAAGTCTTGAAACCTTGAATAACCCTCCACATATTGTAGACATGAAGATTGAGATGATTCACATGTGTGAAAGAGTAAATGTTTGACATCACCATTTCCAACCCCTCATGTTTAATCCTTAATGTTGTTGAAGAAACAAAAGAAATTTCATGGAACTAAAAACATTAAATTGTTGCCAAAATTGTGCCCTCTAATCGACAAAGTGAAGATTGGAATTTATGTCAACATTATAACAATGAATGTTTATATCATGAACCTCTATATGGATTAACATGACCATGAGAGTATTAAAGTAGGACAATATGAAGAAAGTCTTGAAACCTTGAATAAACCTCCACATATAAATTGACAATGGTAATGTGATTTTGTTTCTTTTTTATGTGAGACACAATGAAAACAAGGGTAATGCTATGAAAAACTATTATAAAATGTTTGGCATCGCCATTTCCAACCCCTATTGTTTAATCCTTAAGGTTGTTGAAGAAACAAAAGAAATTTCATAGAAATAAAAAACATTAAATTGTTTCCAAAATTGTTCCCTCTAATTGACAAAGTGAAGATTGGAATTTATGTCAACATTATAACAATGAGTGTTTATATCATGAACCTCTATATGAATTAACATGACCATGAGAAGATTAAAGTAGGAAAATATGAAGAAAGTCTTGAAACCTTGAATAACCCTCCACATATTGTAGACATGAAGATTGAGATGATGCACATTGTAACAATGAAGTTTCATATCTTAACAAGACCTTTACAATGGTACAAATATGACACAAAAAAAAATTTGGGTTCAAAAGTTATGGTGTTTCACAAGTTTCAAAAAGATGCATGTTTCATGTCACACAAAGTTCAAAGTTCACATATCATACGTCGCACCAAGTTCAAGTTCTGCATGTCACATGTCACACCAAGTTCAAAGTTAACAAGTCAGACCAACTTAAAAGTTCACGTGCATGGAACATATGCTTTTTGCATGTTTCATATCGCATGTCGCAACATTTTCAAATATGGATGTCGCATGTCACAAGTTGTAATATTTTTTAAGTTCTTTTTACAGCTTCCAAAAACTTCTTATTGCATCTTCCCAAAAGTGTATTTTTGCATGTTGCACCAAGTTTAAAGTTTGCACATTGCTTGGAAAATATGCTTGCACTAGTAAATTAGGGTCATTTTGCGATGGCTATTTCGACGCTCTTGTGATGTTATGTCGTGGATATTGCGACAAATCTAAGGTCTTCCAAACGTCACTTCACGTGATGTGGCACACACGATGAACCTGACACAACGTCGCAAGAGCGACGACAGTAGGGACATTGTCGAAAGAGAGACAAAGGAGGAAAATCGTCGCACATGAGACAATGTAGAGATATTGTCGCACTAGAAACATGTTAGAGAGATCGTCACAAGAGAGACAATATAGGGAGATCATCATACTCCCGACAATATATGCAGATTGTCACAAGATCGACAATCCAGAGAAATTTGTGACGAATTAGTCATAGAAGTGAGCGTCACAAGAGCGACGAGAACAGGGCATTTTGGGACAAAATTGATATACAATTTTTCGTGATTTGTATAGAAATTTTGTCGCAACATTTCTAAAATTCGTCGCTCTTGCAATGACATATATTTATTTAAAAAAAAAAAAAAAATGATTTTTGAGCAGGATGACAGTACAGATCCCTGTCTAGTTGTTCATCCTTCATAATACCAGGAAGCGTTAGTAGAGCCAGTCGAGCTAGTGGATCTACCTATAGATGTTGCAGTGACTAGGAAGAGGCTAGCTTGGCTTCATGACACTTTGTAGGATGTAGAGAGGCATGCAAATCTCAGTGATACTTTAAGGGAGAGAAAATGACCTCAAAGTTTCTCGAGTTACATAGAGTGACAATTATGAGGAGGAGCAGGTGGTTCCACCAGTGGTGAGGCAGATAGCCCCACCAAGTACCATCTCAGAAGGAGATGGATTTTAGAGAGATTCAGGTGTCAGGATCTAGTACGAAGGAGCAACCTCCCAAAATAGTTCATAGGATATCAGACTTCAGAGGAGGTTAGCATACGTAGAGGGAGAAGATGGCTCCAGATATTGTATAGACTCAGAGGGAGTCAAGTTTTAGAGGCTTCATGTAGAATGAGAGTGAGCCTAATATCAAAGAGAGTTAGTTGGCTCATAGGGAGAGTCGATCATTCATATGGAGTTCCCCCTCAGGTTCAGGTGGGATAAAGACATCTTCCAAGACTGATAGATATGTCTCCTAGATCTCTTCATGAAGATATCCTATTTGTCCTTTTGAAACGACTCTCAAAGGGTATTTTGGACAAAGAGGAAAGTATGCACACAGATCCATGAGTTACATTGTAACCAAAGATTCTCAAAATGAGAATTGAGTAACCATTGAAATTTGTTTTTCCCATTTGGTTTGTTTCTAGAGTAACGATTATGTCATTGTGTGACATCTCATTTATGTTAAATTAATGGAATATAAGTTGGATTGGAGTTTAATTAAAATAAAAACCAATGTCCTATACAAAACTTACTGAAGATGAGATACTAACATGCTATGTCTCATATGCAATATGTATAAATGATGGAGGAACTAGTGAGGGCAATGGATCGACTTGCTAAGATCCCTTTGGCATATTAGTAGTATGTGGTTTTAGTGTGGGATGCAGGAGGAACCAATGTTACCCTTGTGGATCCCTTTGTAATATTAGTAGATGATCCCTTTGGCATATTAGTAGTATGTGGTTTGAGAAAATTTGGTGGTAGTGAGAACTCTTGAGTAGAATCGAGCTTCTGTTGATTGTTATGTGGGACTTCATATTTCAAAGTGAAATTTTGGGAGCTGACGATTGACATTGTTACTAGGGAAAAGTTTGATTATGTGGATTCAATAGATCTGGTATAACATGGTGTTGGGAAGTCTTATTTCTTTGAATCATTAGTTTCCAGTTGCCTGTATTGAGGGTGAGAGAAAGAAATGGTATGCAAGGCATTTCAGGGTCTCACATGGTAACTCCAATTATGGAGCACATCCCTTTGATTGTTATGGATACATTTTCTCTAGTCCAGGAGGATCAAGATCTTGACTACTATAATTTTGTGCAACACAAAAGAGATATTGATGGGGGTGGTGAGCATAATATTTAAGGATTGAAATAATAGAATTGGATAGAACCCTAAGAAGGGGAGTCTTTGTCAAAACATTGTCAATGGAAAGTTATATGGGGATCCTCTATATGACATTTACTACCATGATTATGAAGAAAAAAATTATAATTTGATATTTTTCTTGGAGATGACTTTTAACATTGTGTTATGGGTATGGGAGGTCATCCTAAACACATATGATGCATATCATGGGGCTTCACAAACCATAATAATTGTTGTGTGAGTGGGTTCCTTTCCTAATATTTCCATTGAAGGTTTAGTTACAAGTTTTGAACTATATTCATGGTGTTTTTTATTGCTACTCGGTTATCCTCTTTTTGTATGGAAATGCCTAGAATTTCCAAGTGGAGGCATGGAGATAGTTGGACAAGATGATGGCATCTCATGATCTCTTTCATTATCCACAAAACTTGCATTATTTTCTTACTTGTTGTAGCTTAGGTGACATGCTATCACAACTCTCTCATTGTAGTTTATTTTTTTGACCTCATCAATGGTGTTGGGTTACCTTTATCTTGGTATTGGTTCGTAGGCCTAAGGTGTTGGCTCAAATCCTTTACTTTAAGCTCTAAGCATGATACTAGGAGTTTAGTTCGCTTCTTGTGATCACCTAGTCCATGCCTAAACAAGCTTGCAACATCTCATGGAACTAAAAAATGTTGCTCCGTTAGGTTTTTATTCCCTGAGGAGGAATTGGCCAAGAGTCCCTGAAATGGTTTGGGATGCGACTTGCAACTGGGCATAAAACGAAAACTGAGAATCAGATTGAGGAACCATTGAATGTGATGGATTACTGGGATAGGATTTTTGCTAGAGCAGCCCTCACTCCCAGTTCCAACCCCTTGGAAGTTGTTTTTTTCATCAATTTCAATAGCTAGTGCTTTGCTCAGTAATAAGCAATGCAACATTTGGATTTAGGGGTCCAATTTACAAAACCATGCCTTGGGAGTGGATGGACAATGTGGTCACCTATTCCATGCCTAAAAAATCATGCAAGATCTCATGGAACTCAAAAATGCTACTCAATTAGGTTTTTATGCCATGAGGAGGAATTGGCCAAGAGTCCCTGAAATGGTTTGGGATGCGACTTGCAACTAGGCATATAGCGAATATCAAGACTCATATTAAGGAACCATCAAATCTGATGGATTAATGGGATAGGATTTCATATAGAGTACCCCTCACTCCCAGGTACCATGCCTCAGAATTTGCAGTACTCAACGGTTTCGAGAACTAGTGTTTTGCTTAGTTTGAAGCAATGCAACATTTGGATTTAGGGGTCCAATTTATGAAGCCATGCCTAGGGAGCGGATGGACAATGTGGTCACCCATTCCATGCCTAAATAAGCATGAAAAATATCATGGAACTCAAAAATACTGCTCTGTTAGGCATTTATGCCTCGAGGAGGAATTGCGAAGAGTCCCTGAAATGGTTTGGGATGCGACTTGCAAATCTGCATAAAATGAAAACCGAGACTTGGATTGAGGAACCGTCATATTTTTTGGATTCTTGGCATATGATTTTATCTAGAGCACCCCTCAATCCCAGTTCCAACCCCTCAAAAATTATTTTTTTCATCGATTTCGATAACTAGTGCTTTGCTCAGTAAGAAGCAATGCAACATTTGGATTTAGGGGTCCAATTTACGAAACCATGCCTCGAGAGCGGATTGACAATGTGGTAACCTATTCCATTCCTAAAAAAGAATGCAACATCTCATGGAACTCACAAATGCTACTCCGTTAGGCTTTTATACCTCGAGGAGGAATTTCCAAGAGTCCCCGAAATGGTTTGGGATGCGACTTGCAACTTGGCATAAAATGAAATTCGAGACACAGACTAAGGAACCGTCATCTTTTTTGGATTCTTGGAATAATATTTTTTCTAGATAACGCCTCACTCCCGGTTCCAACCCCTTGTAAGTTGTTTTTTTATAGATTTCGATAACTAGTGCTTTGCTCAGTAAGAAGAAATGCAACATTTGGATTTAGGGGTCCAATTTATGAAACCATGCCTCAAGAGAGGATGGACAATGTGGTCACCTATTCCATTCCTAAACAAGCATGCAACATCTCATGGATCTCAAAAATGCTACTCAGTTAGGTTTTTATGCCATGAGGAGGAATTGGCCAAGAGTCCCCGAAATGGTTTAGGATGTGGCTTGCAATTGGGCATATAGAGAATATCGAGACTTAGATTAAGGAGCCATTGAATCCGATGGATTAATAGTATATGATTTCATATATATAACCCCTCACTCCTGTGTGCCATGCCTCAGAATTTGCAGTACTCAACATTTTCGAGAACTAGTTTTTTGCTCAGTTTGAAGAAATGCAAAATTTGGATTAAAGGATCCAATTTATGAAACCATGCCTCAAGAGAATATGGACAATGTGATCACATATTCCATGCCTAAACAATCTTACAGCATCTCATGGAACTAAAAAATGTTGCTCTGTTAGGTTATTATGCCCTGAGGATGAATTGGCCAAGAGTCCCTGAAATGGTTTGGGATGCGACTTGTAGTTGGGCATAAAATGAAAACCGAGACTCGGATTGAGGAACCGTTGACTTCGATGGATTCCTGGCATAGGAGTTTATCTAGATCACCCCTCACTCTAGGTTCCAACCCCTCAAAAGTTGTTTTTTTCATCGATTTCGATAACTAGTTCTTTGCTCACTAAGAAGCAATGCAACATTTGGATTTAGGGGTCCAATTTACGAAACCATTCCTCGGAAACGGATGGACAATGTGGTCACCTAGTCCATGCCTAAAAAAGCATGCAACATCTCATGGAACTCAAAAATTCTGCTCTGTTAGGCTTTTATACCCCGAGGAGGAATTGCCAAGAGTCCCCGAAATGGTTTGGGATGCAACTTGCAACTGGGCATAAAACAAAAATCAAGACTCGGATTGAGGAACCATCGTCATTTTTGGATTACTGGCATAGTATTTTATATATATCACCCCTCACTCCTGGTTCCAACCCCTCTAATGTTGTTTTTTTCATTGATTTCGATAACTAGTGCTTTGCTTAGTAAGAAGCAATGCAACATTTGAATTTAGGGGTCCAATTTACGAAACCATTCCTCGGGAGAAGATGGAAAATGTGGTCACCTATTCCATGCCTAAACAAGCATGAAACATATCATGGAACTCAAAAATGCTGCTCTGTTAGGATTTTATGCCTCGAGGAGGAATTGCCAAGAGTCCCTGAAATGGTTTGGGATGCGACTTGCAACTGGGCATAAAATGAAAACAGAGACTCGGATTAAGGAACCGTCATATTTTTTGGATTCCTGGCATAGGAGTTTAGCTATAGCATCCCTCACTCCCGGTTCCAACCCCTCGAAAGTTGTTTTTTTCATCACTTTTGATAACTAGTGCTTTGCTCAGTAAGAAACATTGCAACATTTGAATTTAGGGGTCCAATTTACGAAACCATGCATCGAGAGAAAATGGACAATGTGGTCACCTAGTCCATGGCTAAACAAGCATGCAACATCTCATGGAACTCAAAAATGCTTCTCTGTTAGGCTTTTATGCCCTGAGGAGGAATTGCCAAGAGTCCCCGAAATGGTTTGGGATGTGACTTGCGCACCAAACAAGAGTTGATTATAGATTCCAAGCCATAGACAAGAGATAGTCCAACCCAAAACCGAAATCTGCTAGCTACAGCAGCTGCAAAAACAACTCTCCTCCAAACTTGCGCACAACTGGACAACTGCAATGCACATAAGTGTTGTTTCTGTAGTTGTGAGAATGCCTGCCAGAATGAAGACTGACCTCCTGTATTTATACTAAATATGGAAAATTGCCTGGGCCGACTTCTCATTATGGGTGACTATTTACTTAGTATATAATATTTCCTTTAGCTGACTTCTTCTCTTGGAGGCTAATAACCTAATACAAATTATCCTCTTGAGTCGACTTGTCTTCTAGGGTTATTAGCCAACTAATTAGGGTTTCTTCTTGCTTCCCAAAATATTCTATTCTTGTCAAGTTTACACGTGGAGGTAAATACCCTCCGCAGCTACCATAACATCAACAGGTTTCACCTTAACCTTATTCTTTTTTCTATTGAAAAATGACCCTGATGAATATTATTAGAACAACTTTGCAAGAGAAACTTCAACAATCAAATACATCCATGAAAATTCTAAAACAAGATGAAGAATGTAACATTACAAACCCTTAAACTTCATCTTTAAATGGATCTTCAACTAATTTTAGATGGAATTTCCCTATCAAGGCAACCATAAAAATATAATGGAGAGAGCTAGTTGTTTTATAGACTTGAAGCTCCATCTCCTTACAATAAAACAACATTTAGTGGATGCTATATACATGGAAATTTGTAGTTTGCATTACCTTCATTAAGTATGCAAAAGGGTTAATACTTGATCATGCTAATGGTGTTCTTATCCGATGCTCCTCAAAAATTGGTAGAAATATATTCTTATCATATATGAAAGGCTAAGGAAACCAATTTGTTTCTGTTGTAATACCATTTATGTTGCCTAAAATCTTCCTTAAATGATGATTGCAAACCTATGTTTCTAAAATTATTCCTTAATAACAATGGTCATAATTTTCTAAGGAAACATTCCTCTTTGTATCCACATGTTGGCCTATATTTTCACTGATCAAAGATCTCACATATACCCACTTCCCCAAAGGATAAGCACCACAAATAGGGTCGTTGGCTTCCTAAATTTTCCATACAACAATCCATAACTTGACCAAGTTCATAGATTGTCTTGCCACAATATGTAAAAATAAATAGAGACTTTCATGATAGAAATGGCCATTAGCATTGTACCATTAGCTCAAATAAGAAAAGTTTAAGTCTGTACACATCACTTTTGCTAAGAAACTACTACAGGCCTAAAGTTCTTCAATAGCCAATATTGGCTTGGTGTATCCTCCCCTAAAAATTTCAATGTAATTTTTACTAGCCTGGTGATTGATATTTTTCTATTTTTGAACTTCATTGAACACGTTCTTCTTCAAGATTTTCTAGCTATAAAAATCCCCATGCTTTCCATAGCCTCTGGAACTGGTCTACATATGTTATTATTGTCTTGCAAAATTTTTGAGTTTGATTGTAAACTTAGGAGAGAAGTAACACCGCACTTACAACCATTCCAAATAAAATACCATGAGGATTTAAAGAGACCACTTACTCATGAAATCGAATCACATGACAATTGATACATGAACATTCATCAATTGCAAAGAATCATAAGAAAAACTCTTCATGAGAGCACTCTAGATAGCCATCCATAGCATTAAAAGAAATATAGAAAGAGTTTCCTCCAAAGAGTCTCCAAAATATTTTCAATCAAGATCTAAGGGATTTATTCCGCAATCAAAGAATTTAGTTTCCACTCTTCACTCTTCATTTGAAATTTATTAAGAACCCTTAGTGAGCACCTAAAAAGGCTCACTCAAACCAAATTGATACTCAAGTTTTAGGCAAGATTTAAAATTTGAAGAAGACATTGGTAGTTTTAGGCACGTAGTAGGAAGACTGAGCATAAGAAATGATGTGTCATATATGAATGCATAGTTACCTTGCCCAAGTTGTGCATTTAATGCTCCAAATATGGAATTTCAAGAAAATAAAGAATATCGAAGTTGACATTGTCAAATATTATCATAATGACAATAAAGACAAGAAAATATTTGCACACAATAACTTTCTACACTATGAAAGATACCAACTGGTTTCCCTGTTCTTTTCCATTTGTATTTTTTGGTAAGGTAAATTCTCCTTTTTGAACTGTGGGGAGTTGTTAGCATCCCTTGCATGAGTTATCAAATTTTCTTAAAAGGGTTCAACACATTTTGAGCCCAACTACTCTTCCAACCTTATATTTGGGAGACTTCACCATATATACTATAGAGATAAAAGGTATGGCCTCAAATCTTATGCATGGGTACCATATGTAGACATTAAAGTCATCCAACAATGAATATTTTGCACCAAATTCCATCCCAACACCACATAAACACCAAGGGATGCCAAAATATCTCCAAAGTTATACAATAGTAGGTATTGACCAAAAAATAGCTCAAACTAGCATCAGTAGATTGATACACACTAGATCTCTCAAAACAATGAAAAATGACGTGTACAATCACAATAATAAAAATTGCATCCTTGGAAAGACTTAGATCTAAGAAATTATTCAGCATTCTCTCATAACCAAGGAGCATATCCAAATAATGAAATGGAAAAATCCTCCAACTAGCACATGAACTATCTCAACCAAAAACAAATGTTATGTAGAAATCCTTCACATCTAGGTTCATGCATAAATCTCTCTTCTTTCTTGTTGTTGTCACCTATCTTGTTAAAAATATAAGACTATTAGGATTCTAGTAAAAGAATAGTCCATGTCCCCCCGGATGGGGTGTTATTGGATGACACGGGCATTCAGAGGAGGTTGGCGCTAGCCCATCGAGCACGAGGCCACGTGATGGGCCCGTGCCGAATCCTGTCACCTCCCTCCAGCATTAACTCGCTACCATGCGAAGTAAAGGCTTGTACGCGCGCAGTTATTCAACCCTTCCTCCATTTAGAACCTCAAAGCATGGCTCTCGCGCAGAATTACAGTCACAGTTTCGGGTCAAGGGGCGATGAGCGTCCCCCTTTGTGCTCTTGGGAGGACATCATCTGCTTCCTCTGGCTCTGCGCTAGCTTTCTCCGCTATAACGCACACTACGAGCTGTTGCACCCCATTCTCACGCCTGGTCCAATGCCCCGCGAATGAGGGAAGACAAGGAGGGGCTCTCCTTGGAGGCCTCGCAGGCCCTCGCTTTCGCCTTCTGACCCGCAGCCACACTCCATGGCAATTGTCCCCTGGATAGCAAACCTTCCTCCGCGCCCTCGCCCCGCCTCTGCCGAGATGATACCCGTCTTGCCAACTATCGTTGACCCCCCCTGGAGCTCAACAGAAGGTCCCCCCCCCTCCACACAGGCCAGGGAATTATGAGCACCAGAACCCTGTCTCCAGCACAGGCGTGCAGCTCCGGGACAGTCTAGAAAATATTTACAGCTTGGTGTTTGAATTGCGTAAGGAGGTTGACGACCTCCACTTCCGGGTGCACTCAACAAACGATAAGGTGGCGACTCTCCTTCCTCTCCTGGCCTCCATGAGTGCGACCTTTCCTTCCCACCCGGATGAAGCATCCTCAGAGGAGATGCCTCGCACGGCTACTAGGGCAGACGACATCAAGCAATAGAGTGCAGAGAAGACTGGGGTGGAGTGCACCACTAGTGGGGTGGCAAAGGATGATTCGTCAACTCGACAACAACAGCTGGAGGCGCAAGAATCTGAGTGAGCAATGGACAATGAGAATGACGAGATGCTTTGGGACTCGGGGCCGACCTACATGGAGGAAGAACCATGGCCAGGCGACCTCCCAGCCACGAGCCAGGGTTACCAGCCAGGTGTCTAAGCATGTTTTTTTTTTAGGGAAACCTTGTTAGTCTTAGCTTGTTATATTGGAAGAACAGTTCCCACTTACTGTGTTTTTAGTCTTAGAACTGATTAGCATACTTTATAGGCTGGCTGGACTGGTTTCCCCTCTGTTGGGGCAGTCCAGTGTAGCCATTTTGTCTATGGATTTTATCTAGCACTTCAACCAGTTTATTGAAGGACCTTAATATAATTCCCTCTTACTTAAAAAAAAAAAAAAGAATAGTCCATGTCAGAAAAATTCAATTATGAGTGTAGGGGTGTTCAAAGATTATACTAGATGAGAATAAAGCTATGAGGAATGGCTAATCTGGATACCGATCCTTATTTCCTAAATGAGCAATGTATTAATGAAGAGCTTTGTGTGCATTTAAAACTGTAAAATTTCCACTCAATTATTTTTGGTCTTTTTCTTGGTTTTACTGTGTTGGCATTTCGTCAAACAATTTTCCACTGAAATGTTTATAGAGGTTGTTATGAATTTACTCACGGCTGTAGCAATTTTATATCAATTCCTGAGTGTGGAATTTTGACAAACACTTGGACTGTAGGCTATTTCACACTGCTTGACTTCCCAATTTGTGGTTATGGTATTTTAGATGGATTCTTGAAGTGTTTTAGATGGTTGGCATAGATTTCATGTGCCCTGACTGTTCTCTTTCATCACAGAAAATATAAATGACAACAGGCATAATGGGAACCAAGTTCTCACAATCATTGAATAAGGGAAACATAGAAGAAAAATTACACTTGTTTATTAGAAAAAATACTCCCAAATTTGGGCTTGTTATACAATGGTGATGGATCGTCTAGTAATTGACATAGAGTTAGCATCAAAATTTGGAAATCAAGGAGATATAAAAATCCCCACTCTTCCCCAAAACCAGGGACCCTCCTCTAAAAATTGCTTATAAGAAACATCCTAGTAAGGTCTATCATAGTCTAACAACACTACAACCTGCAAACTCAGCCTCTAACAACACTACAACATATTTTATGACCATATTTGCAATATCCCTCTGATAACATTGTGACCAGGAAAACCCTAGGAACAAAAGTTCAAATTCGAATATTCCCTAACTCAAATATGCAGAATATCTAATTCAAACATGGTGCCCTAGATAGAATATATAGAATATATCATTCAAACGATGATGCATGTGTGCCCTAGACTTTTCAGAATGAAAATTTTGAAAAGGATAGAGTGAGGAAAATTTACCAGACTAGAAGTCATTGTTGGTCTAGTTCTCTTCTTTGTCGCTCTTTGTCTCTGTGGCTCCTTGGTGGGTTCAACGCGTCTCTTATTACACCTCTATGTCTCTATGGTAGGACGCAATATCTATCTCTTTGTCATTTGATAGCTAGGTGGGGTCTATGTCTGCCTTTGTGGATCGTTTGGCAGGGGATGTAGGGTCAAGGGTTTTGTTTGGAAGAGGATGTAAGGGTCGGGTGAATGACCGTGGGGTTGACCGAATGGCATAAGGTGAATGTGAATGGGGTCAATTTCTTTGTGAATGGGGTTAGGGGTCGGGTTTTGTTCGAATGGAGAATGTGAATGAGATCAAGTTCTATTTGAATGGCGAATGCGAATGGGGTCGGGTTCTGTGAGTGGAAATGGGGTCAGGTCTGTGCTTGTACCATATATATAACGTATATATGTTACATATGTATGTTATATATTTGTAACATATACATGTTATCTATATGTTACATATATAACATATATATGTTATGTATGTACCATATATATAACATATATATGTTATATATATATGCTTACATGTTATAATATGTTATATGTTATATGAATATATTATATAATATATAGTTTTTGTTCATGATATCAACAAGTGCCCCTGGTGCATATCTTGGTGGTAGTATCAAATATTCAAATGAGAACTTTGAAGAGTAAAGTGGGGAAATGTTCCATGTGAACATCACTTGGACATGGATTAGTCGATCCTAAGAGATGGGGAATCCTTGTATCGAGGGTGCACTCTGCAAGAACATCAAAACAGAATCGGGTTAATATTCTCAAACCGGGACATGGTGGTGGATGACAATGTTAGGAAATCTGGAGATGTCATCGGGGGCTTGGGAAGAGTTATCTTTTCTTTTTAACATCTTTCCCACCCTAAAATTGGTTCAACTGGAGATATGGTACAACACCTGGAAGAGCACCACATGTCTTGTGGTGTTTGGTGCCCCCTCGACGACCATTGTAAATCTAGAGGACTGAGTACCATCCATGCCCGATCGTACTCATATCTGCCTCCTTGGATTTTTCAATTCCCACTAGGTTACCGATCTTGATGAGAGAATATCTACCTTGGGCTACTTTTTTTCTCTTGGCTCTGGACCAATTTGTTAGTGTTCTAATAAGAAACAAGTTGTTATTCTCTTCTCCACTAAAGACAACTATGCTAGTGAATTTCATGTCGGGAAGCATCTTCCCTGGATACAGATGATGCTTGATTAAATTGGTCTTCCTCCACAAACTCATTCCACCTTTGTGACAATCAAATTACCATTGAGCTTATTCATAATCCAATGAATCATCAGAAGACAAAACACATGGATATTTGGATGCACTAAATTTGGCAACCTCATGCTCAAGGATAGCTTGTGCCAATATGTGTTCCTTTAGTAGATCAACAAGTAGATATCTTCACCAAATATCTTCTAGATCTCACCTTCACCAATCTAATGTCATGCATTAGTATAGGAGCATTTCCATTAAAGGGGAAAACATGATGTACTAGAACATATTCTCTTTGTGGCCCCCTTTTTCATATTAAGAGGGGTGTTGATATTATGTGGTTAATCTTTAGGTGAGGCCACATGTTGAGCTCTTTTATTGATGGCTTTATGGACCCTACACATGGGTAACTAACCCATTTATTTCACTTTTTAATTTTAGATAAGGTTAACCTATTAAACCTCTTGGGTTTATCACCCCAACCCTAAAGAATGTGTGTATATATACTATACATTCCTCATTTTTAATCATCTCATTTAAATGAACATATCATTTATTTGTTCCCTAAGAGAACCCCTAAAAAGCTCACTCTACTCATGGTTAATTGTTACTGGTTATGGTAAATTTCGTTTGCACACTATGGTATGAGTACATCTCTCTTGTGATTACGTTAAGTGGTATTCTAAATCTATTGGGTTTACTTGTGACTATGTGATCTCCATCTATGGCACAACTTTATCTTTTTCCATGATATATGTATAGGCAAAGGAGGGATTGAAGCATTTTTTTGTAGATGAAAACTTTTTTTAACCAAGTAATCCTTAAAGGACATTTGTTTGGAAGTTGAAAGCACCTCATGTTATAACATTATTTGGTTTCAAATGACCATGGATTCCTTGGTGCCCAAGATATTAGCCATTGAATATCTTTGATCCACATGAAACATATGCTAAATTGTTTTTTTACCTCATACCCACATTCTTCCTTTGAGAAATGCACTGGTACCCATGTGTTTCTTTTAAGAACGACAAGGTGTCTTCCAAAAATTGTAAAAAGTAAAAAATCAACATTAAGTATGCACTCCTAAGAGGGGTTTATGAGATCCGTGCAACTGTACAACCCTAATTATTATTGCCAACAAACTTAACCAACTTTTGATAGTATAAATTGGGTTCAAATGTTGGAGAAAGGGAACCAACCATTCTAGTACCGGCCTTATGGTAGATCATTATCTTGAGAATTTAGCCTTGGATTTTTATGACTAGTTCCTTTTGTAGAAACCCTTGTTTTTGGGATTGACTCTCTTGCTTAGACTCTGGGATATAAAGCCTTGTTGATTTTCCAGTGCACATATGGCAAGGAGTTTTAAGTAGAGTTGAAGTCTATATGTAGTCCAAGTAGGAGGAACCTGAACTCTACTGACAAAGGTGCCAACAAAATATCATGTTAAAGAACTTCTTTGAAATTTAGAGATCAATATTATTTTAGAGATCAACCACTTTGCAATGCATCACAATTTTATTTGCAATGCTCAGAGAGGACCAAGGAGGGAGACAAGTGGCCAAGGAAGGAGGACCAC
>ML798521.1:167150-186627 GCA_009831015.1 Picea engelmannii | reverse complement strand
TATATATATATATATATATATATATATATATATATATACGAGTCAGGTAAGTCCCAAAATTATGACTCTATCCATGTCTAGGCCACCTATGTTTTGGCCCCTGTTTCCACTGATATAATGATAATAAGGAATAATTTAGACTTAAGCTCTTCACGCTATAGTTATATTCTCGAAAGGAAGTCCCTGAAATTTGAATAGAGATTTCGTTTATCTTGTTGATATTGACATCCTTTTGTATGAGATGGTCAATGACAATGGTTAGTGTGACCTAGAAGGAATATTGAAAACATTATGGAATAAAAAAAGTTGATCAATGTATTGTCATATAAGCTACATATCAATAAAAATTTAGTTGATTTACCAAAAGAATGAATTTATGTATTTGCAAATTTTTTTTTATAAATATTTTTATTCACCAAATTTCATATCATTTTTTAAATATCTCTGCCTTTCATTAATAAAGGAAGTATGGATATTCCCTGTGCCTGTTCTGGCACCTTGAAGGTACAGGGTTTAGGGGATAGATAAAAGTGGTTTATATTTTGTCATCTTTGATGAATGACAAGTTTATGGGTGTCGAGTATTTTGTCATATTTTATCATAAACATGTTCATACAAAACATGTGTTATTTTGGCTACACAGTATGCTCACAGGAAATGCATCGAGTGTTGGTCCCATAAAAAAGGAGGAGATTCCAAATGTGAATTGTGCTGTCAGGTTTCATGACTTTTTATTTGGCCATGTTTTTATTCTTACTATCAACAATTTCATATATATATTATTACTATCATTATTATCCTCCACTAATATTTTGAACTGGAAATGCATTCATAATTATTTATTCTGAACTGAAATGTTGTGGATTTGAAATCGCGGGAATACAAGGTGAGAAGGGTTGACCAAATGTTGAGAGGAGATATAGACATCCAGATGAGTTAGGTAAGTACCGAAATTCTGACTCTATCCATGCTCAAGCCACCTATGTTTTGGCCCTTGTTCCCATTGATATAATGATAATAGGGAACAATTTAGATTTAAGCTCTTCACGCTATAGTTATATTCTAGAAAGGAAGTCTATGAAATTTATTGACTAGGATTACCATTGTTAATTTATAGAGAGATGTCTATTTATTTAATTAAGATTACCTATCAAATGGACAAATGTTTATTTGTTATATTTATGTCACTTTGTCGAAGACGAGAATGGTTATAGTGAGCATCTCTCTTGTGACAAAAACAAAAATGAAAGTGTAATGGTCAATAGTGAGCATCGCTCTTGCGAATAAATCACAGATGAAAGTTTGTTTCCTTCGAGAGAGCGACGAATATGGGGTGTATTTAGATCAAAATTGAAAAATTGAACATTTTCTCTTGAAGTTTGAGATGAAAGAGTACTTTCGTCGCAAGTAGTCATCACAATTTTTTCAATATGTAGTAGTGTTTCCACATGGCACATGCCACAATACTTTCAAAGTTGCATATATCATGTCACAAGATTTTGGAAGTTTCATATTGCATATTCAAGTTCTATTTATTTCCTAGACTCCATAGCCCAAGCACAAGGCACCAAGTCTTGCTTGGATTCTCACGTTATATTTTAAAATAAAAAGAGATTAGCATTCTTAAAAGACAAAGAGATACAAGTTTGGAACTCTTGAAACCCACAAACAAACAAGCATATAAAATTTAAATCCAAACTTGAACAATTCAATATCTTAAATTTCACGTTTACCAATGCCTTCAAATCGCTAGGATGATATCCATGGAGCCACAAATTGATGCATAAATTGTATGTCAAGGACAATAGAACCAATAGAACCAAGGAGTATTGAATCAATATATACCAAGTCTAAGAGAAGCTGAAGTTATCATTAAATGTATAAGAAAATTACATTCACAGATATATACAAGCCATATAAATAGACTTGTGTATATTATCAGATGAAAAAGTACCCATAATGTCAATGCATTATATGCATCATTACATGTTCAACTATATAATGTACATCTATCTGTCTTATAAAATTATTACACATCACAAATTTCTTTTAGTCTTCTTTTGTGTTTTCCAGGTCTTAAGTAATTCATCCATCTCCATGTCTTCGTTTATTGGGTGATCTTTAGCAGTTGATGTTGTTTCAGTCCTTTCATGCCGAGTATGTATGGTCTCATACCCATGGCATGGATGTTTCTCTGAGGGGCCATCACCTACAAAAACAAAAAATATTAAATTTATATGGCCAATTTTTAAATAGCATTGAAGTAGTTCATTAATATTAAAAAAAAACTCTGCAATGTAATTATTTACCTGGTCCTCTAGTTGGCACCGTTGGAATGGATTATGGCCTATTCACCTGATCTTCAGGTCGAGGAGGATCAACTATGACTTTCTCTACCATTGAAACATCAAAATTTATAAGTACATAATTATTAAGTATATGATTAATATACAACCATTTTACCGTTGTGGGCCTCAGTCACAGGAACATCTTAGGGTTGCACCCCACTGGGATGGGGTTGCTGGGGAGCACAATGATCTTCTGGTTGTGTTTCACTATCAACTCTCTGTTGTCCACTACTAATGGTTTCATTGATAGTGTTTATCCCCTGATTAAAACAAATTAAGACATTAAATTATGGACGATATCAAACATTTACATATTTTATAAGTAGTAAAAGGTAAATGTGGACTGATTTTTATTTACCTTATCCTGCAAACTGGATCTTTGGGTATGCCCCATGCTTTTCCTACGATCAACCATGAATTTATAACTGTACTTGTAACCAAGTTGGAGGTCTTCCTCCGTTGTTTCAGTTCTGAAGTCGTCGCCCCACATTGCATAAGGGTATGGTTTTTTAATGTTTTTGGTTATAATTACCTGAAAGTTGTAAGGAAATACAAATAATATTCTTAAGATGTTTGGGTACTTACGATTCGTGACTATAACCTCGAGTAGTTTCCCTGGCCTCTCTTGTATTGGCCATGTTTGGAAATCCTTGATTTGGTTGCATTTGAAGTGTCAGGCAACCTATCATCAAAATTTTCAAGTATGTTATATATAACCACACTTTTATTTAGATCTAAAGAAAAATAAGATGGTATTGAAATCCAAATATTGTAATTTACCTTGGTGTACTTGTTATTTTTTCTCCTAATTTTTTCAAAATATTCTCTTTTGCATCATCAATGATCACCTTCCACTCCCTCTCTGGAATTGAGGGAGGATGCACATACCTAGGATTTTGTGCCAAGCTTCATCTATAAACATCCCATGTATATTTTAAATATTCACCCGCTACAAAGGTGACCGCTTTTTTATTGAACGTGTCTACTCCAAAGAGGCCTTCAAGATAATCCATAAGTTCCTTTTTCAGGTTGGAATTATGGAAATTCCACCTCATGCGTAAGGTTGCCCCTAAAATCAACAAGGCCTTGTTCTCTAGGTGCCTATAAAAATGGTTGTTTCCTACACACAAAAATATATGATCATTAATTTAAAATTAATAATCTAGATGATTTGTGTATGATATGGACAACATTAAACGATTAAAATATGAATTAAAACTACCTGGGAGTCTTGATTGTTTTAATGGAATTCCATTAACGTCGACCAAAAATGTGCACGAAAGGGTCCCCATGCTTGTCACACGTCTAGCTCTAGGAAATGCAACCATGTCAACCACATCACTAGCCACACCTCTGCCACCATCTCTAGACTCTAACCGATGTGTGGATGTCTGGTGGTACATGTCATGGATCCTATCTAAATTAGGTGTGGAAGATGGAGAAGTAATCAGTACTCTAGCAGTTGTATGATTTCCCGCATCAGGACTCTGTAGCGTCTCTATAGCGCCACTACTACCAACACCGGCCTGAACAGGCTCCAAAAATCTCTTTATATAAAACAAAAACAAAAATCGTGAGATAATGTAAAAGTTAATGAACAAAGTTTCATAATTTAACATATGAGTACATTAGAAAAAATCACTTTAAATTATGGTTATTACCTTATATGTGTTAAGTTGTGACATAAGGAGATTGATCTTTGCTAGGACATTGGGAATTTGATCTAGACGATCTAATAAGCTAACAAGTTCTTTGTTCACTTTAATGATTTTTTATTTATTAATACCATCAGATCAGGGGATGACTACAACCCCTCCTCATCGATGTAATAATGATCAACATGGCCTGCCAACTACATATAATTTCAACAAAAACAATGTTATTTTAGTAAAATTATATAAGAAAATAATAAAATTCACGTAAAATGAAAGTGGAAATTGATAATCATTTACATGTTCTTCGGCTGGCCCTTTTCCACAATCATCCTACCACATTATAATATAATTAGAACCCCCAAATATTTAAAAACTTGTTAATGATGACAAAACAACTGATTTCCACCCAAATAAAATCAACCTCAACGATCAAGCTCCCACATTATTATAAAATTGGGACCGTGAAATATTTAAAACAATGTTAAAGATAATAAAAAAATATAATGCAATAAGTAGAGGTTTCTTAAAGAGGTGTTGCATAAGTACCCACACACTATTAATCGATGTTTCTATTCAATTCAAATGGTAATCCACTAATAACTCTTCCCCGAGAGCTATCATTTTTATTGTGCACAGGACTACCTGATTCTCTTCACCTCCCTCATATATGAAATTCGGTTGTTTGTTTGTTTTCCTGGGTCATGTGTTATTTATAAACCCTGTGATTTTGCCATAAGTTTTAGGCCTTCCATCAATATAGATAGTCACTCCCTTCTTTTTATCCTTGTTTATTAGTTGTATATAATTTGTGGCAAGTGGATATCTCCACATACTTCGCATGTATCGGACTAGCCGCATCCAATCATTATAATTGTAACACGGTCCAACATAGTCCATCAATTCAATTATTGTATTGTATTTTACAATTATTCCATCCATGGAAAATATCCCCAGGCCATGCAGGGAGGATGGTGCAATGCGATATGTCCTATTGTTGACAATGAAGTCAACATTTATAGGAGGTAGTTCCTTAGGTACCCATTGTTTCACCAGATGCTTATACCTCAGTGGCACATATATGTCTTCTATGCTCTCATCATCATAAGAGCATGATCCTCCTTCGGCAAGAAAAAATTCCATGCGTCTACAAAATTTTATTCTGAATTTTTCACCTCCGATCCTTGTTTTCTCATCATATCTACTAGATGCAGTCGCATTTCCCTTTATTTGTCCTAAGCTTTCCTCACTCGATGAAGAAATATCTGATAGGTACATGCTTGGTTATACCTTCAATTGCATGTGCACATGTTGTTAGTGAGTAGTCCATCATCATCCTAGTTCCAATTTATGAACTTTTTTTTCTATATTCAAAGTTCTAAATAATTTTTTTATATCTTTAGTTTTGGATGCACAATTAGACTAGGTTGCATTTACCAATATTAGTTGGGGAAATTATAAATATTATAAGAAATGTCCATTGAATATGAGGTTCAATGCTATGGAGTCAGAAATCCAACCATCAGTTGGTGTGTTGCAAATCTTGGGTGCTTTAGTTGGCAATATGTCTAAGGCAAGCCAAGAGTAGAACTATACAAATATTAGTTTTGTTGAAGCCAAGAGTAGAACTATACAAATATTAGTTTTTTTGAATCCAAGTTGAAGAATAAGTTAGTTATGGAGATGGTTAACAATAGTGCAACCCACATTTTTATGTAGGAAGTAGTGGTTGTTAAACTCAATGTGCAGTTGAAATTGGTGCAGTGTTTTTTCAAGGCAGTAAACTCTAACATAGGTAGGGTGGTTGGCTTGGCTAAAGGAGTCAATTTATATCTTGGACACTAGAGTGTAACTAC
Organism: Picea engelmannii; assembly: GCA_009831015.1. Lineage (NCBI taxonomy): Eukaryota > Viridiplantae > Streptophyta > Pinopsida > Pinales > Pinaceae > Picea > Picea engelmannii. Next base: position 180,771 of record ML798521.1, on the reverse strand, counting down.
TAGTTTCAAAGTGGTACCCATGGATGACTTTGAAGTTGTTTTTTTGCAAGAGTTTATGAGGATGTGATAGGTGGCACCAATCCCTCACCTTAACAATTTGTTAAGCTTTGATGACACAAAAATTCACGTAATTTTGATGTTGAGGGGGAAATAGAGTACAATCACTAGGGGACTACCATGACTATGATTACAACAACCAATCATGCAATAGTGAAACCTTACAAAGAGGAATTTGGAGGTTTTAAGACATCAAATAAGATCTTGAGTGTAGGTTTTTGGTAAACTTTGGTGGATGAAGGCCCACACAAAAAGTTGTTTACTAGGTTTGAATCCATAGTAGGACTTAGAATATTTTAAACGCGATATTAGGCACTTGATTCTATTAAAGAGAGAATCACATACAAAGAAGTGCATTAGAAAATATGAGTAGGAGTGTTTGATTCTACAACACACAATGATGTACTTTCATGGTTTTTGATGTAGAATTGGACTAGCTACCTAGCTTGTTTGAAGGCATGAAGACAAAGGTGTACTAAGTCATGGGAAATTGGAGTTGAAGGTAAGTACAAGTGTGTGTGGCAATGTGAAGAAATTGAAGTTCATTTAGTTGAAAATGGATGGTGAGTCTGTGTATTATAGTAGTTAGTTGACATAGACATGTAGAATTTATGGGGATGTTGTTGGGGCAACATTGAACATAACTAGGGGAGAATGTAAGGATTTTTTTTTTCCCATAAAGAACAAATGCACTTTCCACGTGTACTATTTTGATCAAGGTGAAGGAAAATGGGCTGAGTCGGTTGTGACTTAGGAACTTGACATGGTGTAGCCACACACATTACAAGTTGCATTGCAATATGGGTGAGGTTCTCACTAAAGTGAAACAAGTTGTGCGTATGTTGCATATCGATTTGTCTTAAGTTGTGATGAAAAAAGTGTCATTGTCTTGGTGGAAAAAAGGGATGATAAAGATTAATGGAGAATACATCGTAGTCAAAGATGGAAGAGTGTGAATTTATAGGTTGGATAGGTCTGCAACATGATAAGGTTGTAGGTATCAAGTGATTCACTAGAAAGAACGCCACAACAAGGAACACCTTAGTGGAAGTGTTTTGGGTTGCAACACTTGAAATGCATAACTTAGTTGAGAATATGGGTGTGGGAGAGTCACCCACTAATGAGTGGCATGGTAACAAATGAAGCATTATGTTCAGTGCTATAGTTTCTTATGGAAGCGTTCAAGGTGCGATAGAGTTTGCAGTGACAGTGATCCAAGGAGGGAGAACGCTAGCAAGATCTCCAGGATAATTACTCCAATTTTAGGCCTACAAGAGGAAAACATCAGTTTTTGTAAAGCAATACTGCAATCATCATGTAGGTCCAAGTTTGCAAGCAGGACATATAGAAACACTTAATGACTACATGGATTTCCCCCCTTCTTTTGAAGGTGGGAATGCGGTCTACTATGTTGCTAATTACAAAATGGTGGTGGGGGCACACAACTCCTCCCTACAAGTAATTTCCTTCTGCTTGTCTAATCAATTGAGTTAAATAGGCTAATAAGGGCTTGGAAGTCTCAAATAGTTGTGTTAGTTGAATTACATCTAGTTCTTAGTCAACTTAGTAATGTATATTGGGGTTGTAAATATGATTTGAAAGGGATCCTCTTTTATTATATCCTATCATAAGGAAGTATCTAGTGGAGTGCTTGTAATGTGGAAAGACATTGGAAATGTCTGTTAGCTCCTGAAATGTCCCATTCCAAACATCCTTTAATAAGTTTTTGAGTCTTGAAATTGTCAAAGTTTTTTATTTACTCATCAAGCATTATGAATATCTCAAGTCAGTATGGTCATATCAGTTGTATTGGAAGGATGACTAGTGGTCTTCAAAGGTCACTTAGTCAAATTAGTCATGTTTTAAAATGCCTTAGTGTTAGTCATCCTAAGTCTAAGATTGGTTCCTACACCAAAAAACGTCATTAATTATCATAATTATCCCTCATTGGTCATTTTTAATCATTATGAGACCTTTTCCATATCAAAATTCCAAAATTCATGAGTTTGTAGCGCATGCAGTACTTTTTGTAACCATTGCACTGACAACTCATCACAAGTTTGTAGCGCAAACCTTGTTTTCTCTATATAGTGCGCTACAAACTATTGTAAGTTCACTGTTTCATAATGAAATGATGTCAAATCACTTACATAAGTTAAGGAGAAGGTTTTGAAGTTTGGAGGATGTCACCAACAAGATAAATTTCCCTCCAAGATTTGGTTTAAAGATATTAACTCAGTTTTCCGAAATCATTTTGCACGTAAAAGAAGGATTTCATTAACAAGTTTGGTTATAACAGTTTCTTGTGCAGAGAAATATTGCTACATGTTGCAAATGGCTCCAAAGAAGGATCCTATTCAAGGATAGGTTAGGCTCTGTTGTTAGATTTGAGACATCAGACACAAACATCATTGAACAATATTAAAACCATGTGGATTCCTTCAAGAGGATTGGCTACTAGAGGTATTTCCAGAAATTAGAGGGCTATCATCTAGAGGTGTTAAGAGATTTTGTGCAGAATTTCAAGGAAGGTAAAATTCAGGTTGGACCCTTGGAGATTGAACCTGTCAATTTTCCTAAAAGAAAACTTTTCATCCATCCTTACCAACAAAGATAAGTGACTGAGGTATACTCAATTCTCTGTGCTCTGATTTTAGATATTTATAAATGTCCACCTCTTTTCCTTCAACAAAATGGACAATAATTTTGTGTTTTTCCCATGACGAACCTACGCAGAAAGAGGCAAGTTGGATGAAGTTTTGGAGATCATAATTCTAAGTCATTCACAGGGAAGTTCATCTATCATGGTAGAGTTATAGACCTCACAAGAACATAAGAGAAAACAAATTGAAAAAAAGAGGGTTTTGTTTCATTTTGGGAGCAATGTGACCCACGACATAACCCTTCTATGCAGCACGACCCACGACGTGACCCTTCTGTCAAACTTTCAATTTTTTTATTTTTTTCCCTTTTTGGTAAAACTTCAACTTGGAAAGAGGATTTTTGTTTCAAGGTGGACACATATATTTGAATATAATATCATCCTCTATAAAATCATCCACGCGGCACTTCATTTCATCAATGGAAACATTCTAGGGATCAAATCCTAGAATGTAGGGATATGACAAGATTTTGAAACCTATATTTTTCTATTTTAGTCCTGTATAATGGATATATATTCTGATGATATGGAAAGGTATTTTTGGAAAGTGAGAGATATGTTTTACAAGCACGATCTCCCCTTCAAAAACCTCGCTCATTTTCTGAAAAGTTGCTTGTATTTGGGAGATATGGGTGAATCTTTGAGAGGTATATCTTGGAGATTGAACCTGTCAAGTTTTCTAAAAGAAAACTCTTCATCCAGCCTTCCCAATAAATATAAGTGACTTAGGTATACTCAATTATTTTTTCTCTTATTTTGGATATTGATAAATTTCCACCTCTTTTCCTTCAACAAAATGGACAGTAATTTTGTGTTTTGCCCATGATGAACCTACAAAGAAAGAGGCAAGTTGGATGAAGTTTTGGAGATCATAATTCTAAGTCATTCATAGGGAATTTCATATATCATGGCATAGTTATATCCCTAACAATAACATAATAGAAATTGTTTTGAAAAAAAAGAGGGTTTTGTTGCATTTTGGGAGCAGTGCGACCCACGACGCGACCCTTCTGTCAAACTTTCAATTTTTTGAATTTTTTCCCGTTTTGGTAAAAATTCGACCTGGAAAGAGGATTTTTGGGTCAATGTGGCAACATATATTTGAATATAATATAATCCCCTATAAAATCATGCAGGTGGCACTTCATTTTATCAATGGAAACATTCTAGGGATCAAATCCTAGAATGTAGGGATATGACTAGATTTTGAAATCTGTATTTTCCTGTTTTAGTCATGTTTATTGGGGATAGATTATGATGAGATGGAAAATGATTTTTGGAAAGTGAGAGAGTTTTTTCACAATCATTATCTCCCATTCAAAAACCTCTCTCATTTTCCCAACAACTGTTTGGATTTGGGAGATATGGGTGAATCTTTGAGAGGCATATCTTGGAGATTGAACCTGACAACTTTCCTAAAAGAAAACTCTTCATCCAGCCTTCACAATAAAGATAAGTGACTGAGGTATACTCAAGTATTTGTGATATTATTTTGGATATTGATAAATTTCCACCTCTTTGCCTTCAACAAAATGGACAGTGATTTTTTTTTTCCCATGACGAACCTACGAAGAAAGAGGCAAGTTGGATGAAGTTTTGGAGATCATAATTCTAAGTCATTCAGAGGGAGTTTCATCTATCATGGAAGATTTATAGCCATAATAAGGAAAGAAGAGAAAAATTTGTGAAAAAATGAAGGTTTTATTTCGTTTTGGGAGTAGTGCGACCCACGATGTGACCCTTCTGTGCAATGCGACCCACAACGCGACCCTTCTGTCAAACTTTCATTTTTTTGAATTTTTTCCTATTTTGGTAAATATTCGACTTGGAAAGAGGATTTTTGGGTCAAGGTGGCCACATATATTTGAATATAATATCATCCTCTATAAAATCATGCAGGTGGCACTTCATTTCATCAATGGTAATGTTGGGATATATATATTTTTCTAAACTTTAGACTTGGATAAGTTTAATTCTTGTTTAAATAAGGATAAACGCACACTTGAATATCACCATTGATGAAGTCTTCCGTTGAATCCAACGATCTGAAATCCTTAAAAGTTATGGAGCTGCCCACTCGTTAAAAGGTCAAATCACTAAAGGCTACCTTTGAAATGTCAGGTTTTGGGGTTTCGCGATACTAACATTCCAACATGTAAGAACTCCAAAGTACCGATATACGAAGTCACGAAACTATATTAAGTTAAATCATGTTAGTTAAACGACTAAAAATTATTAACGATAATTAAACCTTATCGCAATTTCACGTTTTGGGGATCCTACCTCGAACGACAACCAAAGTACTGATACCCAAAATCGTGAAACCCTTCAAGTTGACCGTGATTTTTTAAAAGGTTAAAAGTGATTAATATTAATTAATCAATCACGATTTCACGATTCGGAGAACATAGCTCGCACTAGTATAGGATAACCTAATGTCTGAAACCCTAAAATGGATTAAAGTTAATCATGATTAATTAACAAAATAAACTTGATTCATTAACACATTGAACAATCTTATATCATGATTAAGTTTTGTTGATTTGCATTTCCGGTAAATTCAAATTTTATCTATGCTTTTCCCATTCATGAAACATCGACCATTAATGGCACTAATAGCTGATCTAGGGAAATGATTTCAAATAATATCCTTCTTTATCGCCTAAATATTTTTACTAAAGGAATTAAACACATTGTCAGTGAAGGCATACACAAATTGATTCTCTTAAGGCAAAGAAGATTTTTTCATTTTGAATTACATTCGCATTTTCACGGAGCTGGCTTAGCGAAATAATCAATCTTCTACATTTTTAGTGACAGATAACAAAAATCTGAGATATGATACCATGCCGCCACAAAAAGAAACTAAAGAGACCAGTGAAAGTTCAAGACAGAATACAAATGTTCTCTCCGACACCTCACCCAGAAGCATAGACACCGTCAAATCCTGGACACAAGTATTCAACATCTTACAATATGAATTGGTAAATTTCCCTGATGATTCAATCGACAACGAGAAGGAGGACCTATCTACCAAATACAAAATTGTTGCTCAGTCAAAGATACATAAGATAGCGACAAGGCCTAAGATCTTTCCCTGCAATGATATGATCGGTTGGGAACTAGACCACGTAGATATCCTAACCAGAACTATTTTCAATTCACAAAAGGTTGCAGTTGGGTATTTCAGGACAGAACATCTACAAGTGATTTACAAATTGTTTCTAGTATCCAATTTCATTTACAATGAAAATTTCCTAGTAGACTTCAACAAGAAGGAATGCGACCAATACAGAAAAAACCTTCCCGGTTTAATTAAAGACTGGTATTCTCACCCCGAGAAGTTCAGAGCCGATTCCCATGGTATATACCCAGTTACTGCACTAGAACCTCACATAATGTACATAGCGATGATGATGTGTAGGCTCTATGGGAAGGAAAACACAACCCATTTCTTTTTTTCGTGGATACCTATTATGCACTCAGTAGCAGAGGGATATTCTTTTGATTGGGACAAAATATTGTCAGACAGTTTGGTTCAAGAGATTGCAAGATATCAGTCACTAAGAGCCAAGGGGAAACCAACCCATTTTTTCATGTCGGCTTATATTATGGATGTCATCTATTTCATAACACATATTATGTTGATGGACTGGAGTTGGACTCCAAATAGTGTCGAATCCATACATACACTACTACATATGGGTGGATTATTCCACAAAACTTTTCCACGCTTCCACTAGTTTCATCTTTTTTTTAAACAGGGAGGGATTTTCGTCGGTATTGCCACAAAAGTTCATTGAAATATCCATAAAAATATTATTTTAACCTAGTTTGGATTTTCGTCGCAATAGCGATGAACTTTTGTGGCAATATAGACAAAATTTTTGCCTATCTCATTGGTTGGTGATAACGGCTAGTTGTCTATTTGATCTATATATACGTGACTTTAAGAGACTTTGAGACACAATTGCTATAGTTGTGAGACTGTTCCTGGATTTTGTTTGAGATGTTTATTTTTTCCATCACCCACCGGTTGAACAAATCCAATTCTCGATCTACATAGCTCGGATTTTGAAATTGCAAGGTTAGTATGTTATTTTTTATTGATGTACTCAATTAACTTGTAAATTTTTGTTCAAATGTCCAAATTTCATGTAGCTTGTTTTTTCCTTGATAATATATTATATGTGTAGTACCATATTTCATGTCTTTGGTTTTTTGATCTAGTTAGTATATTCTATGGAAAAGGGTATGTGGATTCCATAATATTCTAGGTTTATGGAATCCACATACCCTTTCCCCTTCAATTGTAGCTATAATCTCTCTCTCTCTTTTCATTGATAAAGATATGGAATTGCTCTTGAAACTCAACCCTGATCGGTGAAATGATAGTAATTGATTGTCATTTTCTTCTCTCTTTTATTTTTAAGACCTAACAAAAAAACACCAACAAAGCTTGATTGAAGCTTTGATACCACTTGTTACATCCCTAGTACCCAAAATGGATCACACTTGCATAAATTGAAAATAATATAATAGTGACAATAATGGTTGGGATACTTGCACACCTAATGGTTGGCTAGCTCTTACTAATTCAATTAAATGAAGGAATAAATCTCCATGAATAAAATCTTGAAGTTGATTGTTATATTGATAAATAATAAATTATGGTATATTTAAGATAGGGAGGAAACTCATGTTGATAACAATAAGATACATAAACACTAACCCTAAACTTATGTTAGGTATATATGTTGTTATTATGTAAAGAAAACATTTGTACACATATGACCTTATTATAAAGATGTTATCTATGTCGTGATTAGGCACATAACAATCACTTTTAACTAACCACCTTCAACCATCTTAGCTTATGGTTAGCCACCTTTAACTTTCTTGGCTTATGACTAAGCACCTTTAACAAATGAACTTATGATTATATACCATAGTCTTCCAATATAAATAAAGTATATTTGTTTCAACTTTCTCAATAAAATCCGCATACCCTTTTCTGATATGTGATGTTGTTTCTCTAATTTTTTTTATAATCACACGCAATTCCAGATGTAGTGATTAACTGTAGTTTGTAGTTGATGTAACTTGTTTATACACTATTAATAAGGGTCAGTATCTAAAATATAAAAAATTCATGGTGAAATCTACAATAACATGATGAATTCTACTAGTCAGACAACGGAAAATGAGAACATGCCAAAGTGTCTTAGAAAATAAATTTGTTACCACTGTAAGTAGCATAAAATTGTGACCAGTGTATGTAGATTGGCGCAACCGACCCCTCACCCAGCAAGCCGGTCGCTCCACCAGGACCTTCTGTTTCTCACGAGCCCAACGGCTCTTTTTCTCCCTCGGGAGTTCCTATCACCCACAGAACACTTTTTGAGAAAGTCTACCCTTCGGAAATCGGGAGATTGGTTCTCGCGATATCGCGAACCTTGTGTGCACAGTCTCGTGCAGTTCAAATCTCCGAACCTCGAATGCCGAGGGTCAATGGTCACGCTCACACAGGTCGGAGGATTCCTTATCGGGAAATCGGCGGTTGTGTTGGCGCACGTCTCATGCAACACAAAACCCCGAACCCCGAACTCCGACAACACGCCACCTGTCCTCCAGTGAGCTTCGTGGTCCCACACTGCCACGTCAACCTCGGGATTTCGCGGATCGCGAATCCACGATGTAAGAACTCCTTGGCGTCGAGAATTCTGATTCTCCGAACGCCGAAACCCCGAAGCCCGATGATACCTGTCCTCCACTCGCTCTGGAGGTCCCACTCAGCTACGTCACCTCCTTTGCTCGTGCGATCGGGGATCGCGGAATCGCATTTTCACCGGTCACAATTCTCTTACCTCATAAAACCCCGAACCCCGATTCTCCGATGCCACCTGTCAACATCCCGTGGGGAGGTCCGTACCTTGACACTTGTCTCCCACTAACACTGTCGGGAAATCGCGATTCGGGAAATCGCTGTTCTTGGTGCACAAGGTCACAGACCTTGCAAAACCCCGAATCCCGACTTATCAGGATCTGTGGCCACGTATCTTCCTGGAAATCGACGGCTCCAGCTGACTCGGGAAATCGCTGGTCGCGATTTCGAAGAGTATAAAACTCTTGCTCTGTGAAACGCCGAACGCCGAACCCTGATCCTCCGGGATCCTGCGCCACGTGTCCTTTCTCCGATCAACGGCTCAGATTAATTTTGAGAAATCGTCGGTCGCGATTTCGAAGAGCTTGGACCCTTACCTCCAGGAACGCCGAACGCCGAACCCCGATCCAAAGGGACCCCGCCACGTGTCCTTGTCTGGATCAACGGCTCAGATTTCTTCGGGGAATCACGACTCGCGATTTCACGAGGGGTAAACCTCTTACCTTATCAATCCCCGAATGCTGAAATCCCGAAGCCCGATGGACTTTGACTCTCCTCCACCTGTGCTCACGGGTTATCTTCCGCACATCTCCTCCATGATCTGACGGTCCTCGGGACTTCGCGGAACTTCACGGGGATTTCAACCCGTAGATTCTCTTCCTCTGGAGAATCCTCCACTCTACCACCTTCGTCCTGTGCAAACTTCACTGGGGTCGCTCCCACAGCAAAACAAAGAACTATCTCTCCTGAGCTTTGTCCTTATGAATCCTTCAGAGAACTTTCATGCACTTCCTGTACCCGACTTCAAGGGCCTTCAAAGTGTTGAAGTCCTTCCGGGTTTTCTTTACCCAGGCTTGCTACTAAGCCTCGCGTCCAACCTGCACTCACTTGCACGACTTGAACAATCCCAAATCACCCTGGGCAAACGAGAACAAAGGTTCAACTACTTAGCCTCCTCGACGCACCCTATGCGGAGGAATTCAACTGCACTCTATGCAGGAATATCCCGGCTCAAGTAGAGAAACAATTTGAACTCATTCTCTCAGGTTTCTAACCTGATATGCAATCACATAAGCAACATATAAAAGATAAACATATAAAGAAGCAAGTATACAACAGAATAACATTAACAACACACAGAGACCAAACACATCCATGGGATTGAAATCACAGTCTTTCTTCTATTAATTAAATCTGTACATAGATGGTTTCCACAAGTTCTCTGTTCTGCTCTCTCCTGCCCCTCTCCTAATGCTGAATAATAATCTCAATTATACAAGGAGGGTGCCTATATTCGTTTTCCCTCCTGGAAGTAAAAACTGTCTAATCTACAGCTAATTTTCTATCTACCAACATTAAAAATATTTAATGCCTCCTTATCTACATTAGGTTACAACTGCGCTTGGCTTTGAATGCCTCCATCTAAATGGCGGCGCAACAATATTTCCCGAGCGTTTCAAAAATATATAGGTGCTGGCCCTATCCAGCTGTCAGCTCTTTTCCCTCCACGCGCTGTCTCGGAAAATGACGTCGTAGATGCTCCTGCATCATAGATGCAAATCAACACGTCATAATTTAAACCAACCCAACCCAATTGTGGATGACAAGTGGTTGGCATTCTTTTTTTAGTGGTGAATTTCAAAGATTGACATTTTGTCTACAAAACAACTTAGAGGCTAGTGTATGGTGTCAAGTGATTCAAGTTTGAGAAATTTTGACCACTTTCATTAAATGACGTGTAATTATTTTCCATGGTTATTCAGTACACAATACTCTATAGTACAAATTGAAGCATATATATCTTAATAGTTAATCGATAATAAATAAATAAAAGCATGTCAAAATGTCTTAGAAGAAATAATTGCGAGGATGGTAGGTCACTGTAAATAAACATATCATAATCGAAAGGAGTAGCTAAAATATAAAAAATTGACAACTTAATGTTTGGTATGGTGTAGGTGAGACAATTACTTGTTAGGACAAGGATTTTTCACAATGAACGAAAATGACAGGAAGCTTTCTCGGTTAAGAGCGCCATTAGAGGCGAGGGGTGATGGAAAATGTTATTGCCCTTGATACGATTGCAGAGGCTTGCAAAAAAAAAGACTTTTAATAACAACAACCCAAAGACATTGAAGGGAGAAGGGGCACGCCAAAGGGGGTTATGAATATCGTCCCTTGGTAAGAGGATTCAATATTTAATGTATTCTCTGTAATAATCAATATGTCATGAATTTTAGTAATATTTCTTATCGGGATTTTTATATTTTCTATATACACTAACTTTTCTACGTTGTCTTTAAATATATAGACGATGCCCCCAAAATGTCGACCTCGAGAGAGTTATTTTCCAAGTACTAGCATAAATACTACTTTACAGGGAGATGAACTTCAAGATCAGAATATTGAAGTTGTTGATCAAGTTATTAATGATGATATGGATGGAGATAACATTAGTGATTCAAATCAGGAAGATGAGATACATAGATTGATCCAAGACACATTTTCTTCAATGGATGAGGACAACCAGGATGATAGTCATGATGTTGATCCTCTACTCGAGAAGTCACGTTGAGCTCTTTATGAAGGCTCAACAACAAATATTTTATCTTCTATATTGTTGTTGGTGAACCTGAAGGTTTTGAATGGTTTATCAAACACATGTCTCACACAAATACTAAGGTATTAAATTTGTTAATTATTTATGTCTGCATGTTCACAAATACTTAAAAGGTTCAATTTTTTCCTATATTGCTATTGTTTTCTAATTTGTAAATTAGTATATTGGATGATATATTGATGATTAATATTGTTTACATTGACTTATTGTTTATAATTTTGTAGATTTTTAGGTGATGTTCTATTACCGACGTCAAATATTTTTACACGCACATATCGAGAAATATCTGTGATTATGAAAGAAATTGGAATGGACTATCAGACTATTGATGCATGTCCTAATGATCATATCATATATTATGAACAATATAAATTATAAAATGAATGCCCACAATGTCAAATAAGTAGATATCAAGTCGTTAAAGCGTCAAAGAAGGTGCCTCACAAAGTTCTTCATTATATTTCGATAATTCCATGTTTCCAATGGTCGTTCAGGTGCCAAAGTATAGCACAGTTTATGGATTTCCATGAAAATAATAGAATTCGAGACGATGTTATTCGAATGCCTACAGATGGTTCTGCATTGAACTACATCGAAGAAAAGTGGCCAATTTTTAAATAAGAACCTTGTAATGTTAGACTTGCGTTGGCAACTGATGGTGTCAATCCATTTGGAGAGCTTCATTCTACGTACTCAGTGTGACATGTTTTTGTTATAAACAATAACCTTCCTCATTGGATGTCGATTAAGAGAGAGCACACAATGTTGGCAATGATTGTTCCAGGTATTTAATTATGTTTTATTTGCTTTAAAGTATGACAAAATATTTCATTTCTTTGTTTCGTGCACGGTAATTATTTCTTTTATATATCACGACATCTGGATAAGTATAATTAATCATGCAGTATGTTGAACCAATTAGGTAGGTACCAGGTTAAATATATGAACGTATATATTATCCTCTCATCAATGAGTTGTTGAAGTTGTGGGCTGGCGTCACTATGTATGACATCTCTAGACCAATAGGGAAAAATTGATTTCAATTCCATGGACTACTATCATGGACAATTCATGATGCTCCCGGGTTAACACATTTTTGTGGTATATTGTTACTTTATTTTGTAATTTAATATTATATATATTTATTGAAACAATCATGCATTATTTTAAATTGTAACTCTAATTTGATGCTACATTTCTTCATATATCTTGTAGGTCTTCAAACAAAGGGTAAATCTGCATGCCCAGTTTCTGGTCCAAGGATAAAATATCATCGTTCAAGGAGTTTATAAAAGGAAGTGTTTGATGAGTATAGGCACTTTCTTCCTAAGAACCATAGTTATCGAACTACAGACAAAGAAAAATTCAATGGTAAAGAAGAAAACGAAAAGAAACCATGAAGAATGACACCTCACCTATCGAAGTTGGAATATATTAGAAATCATCAAGGTACACAAATTATTTATGTATGACCTATTATATAAATCTTTGGTTAATTTCATTAGTATTAATTTCATTTTGTCCCATTAATTAGTGTTAATTTCAATTTGTTGATGTTTCATGAATGCCATTAAGGAACAAATGGGCTTCCACGAGGAAATAAAAGTTACCCGATACAATTCAGTAGATTTCCATACTACGAGCACCTACAAATAGTTCATTTGTTTGATACAATGCATATCGGGAAGAACATAACATAATTTTTATGGCGAATATTAGATGGAAGGACTGACAAAGAGAGAATTGTAAAGATTTGTTGTGACATCTAGGAAGCTAATCACGCATTGCAAAGTGTTATTATTAATTCTAATGGAGATGGTCATGAACAATATACTAGTATTCCTTGGTTATTGACGGAGCAACAAAGCAATATTGTAAAATAGGTCATTCGAAAAATTAGGTTTCTGACGGGGTTTTCGTCGAACATAAAAAACATCTTAACTAGAAAAGGTGATTTTGGTGGGGTTAAAACACATGACTGGCATACATTCATTAAGGTAATTAGTAGGTTATAATATATTTCCTTATTGGTACGCATTTTTCGGAAACAAATAATAATTATTTGTTTTTTGTTACAGTATGTTCTACCTTTATCTCTCCGAGACGACTTTGACAATAACATAAAACAAATTATTTATCTACTTGGCAAATACATGAGGTAACTATTGTTTTATAAGGAAAATGTACTTCTTATGTGATTTGTAGTGGAACTTATTGACATATTATCTTTTATCTGCAAATTTATGTATGCCTTCATATTATTTTATTGCATCGACATTTGTAGGTGGCTATCATCAAAAGAAATCCATAAAGAAGATATAAGGTATTGGAAGAGAGAAATTCCTCGACTAATGTGTCAAATGCAACAATATCTACCTCCAGCATTTTTCAATGCACA
>ML798521.1:122678-146391 GCA_009831015.1 Picea engelmannii | reverse complement strand
ATCTGGGATCAACCAATTTACAACGAATTTTATATTTCTTAGGTCAATACAAAATTCACATCCTCTAACTACAAAATCCATACACAACAATAATTGTTTTCCAAGCTCATATTTCTTCATGTTGGCTTGCAATTAATTGTGTTCAAGGATTAAAAATATCATCTCCAAATGTTTCAAATGATCTTCCCAAATCTTGCTAAAACTCAAAATATCATCCAAGGAGGCTACAATAAAGGTGTTCGGGAAATGGTCTTAAGATATTATCCATCAATCTTAGAATTGTTGTCATAGTATTGCTTAATATAAATTGCATAATGACTCACTCATTCAATCCATGTGTTTTTTTGAAAGTAATATTCCAAATTATCCTTTGTGTATATTGTCATATTGGTATCCTTACTTCTAATCCAACTTCATGATAACACATGCTTCCAATATTTGGTTGATTAGTGCCTCAATTATTTGTAGGGGATATATATATATATATATATATATATATATATATATATATANATTTACTATACTCTTGTTCAATCTAAAAGATCTACACATTTTCTCTAACATCCATCTTTCAATAGAAATGTCGACTACACTTGTGGACCTGCACACCTGCTACACTTGTCATCAAGGAATTACTTCCTATCTTGTTGAATGCCAAGGTCACCATCCCACTTATTGCATCTTGTTGAGAAAGTAGAGACATTGTAATATGGCATTACAATATTACAATGTAATATGGTAATCCCATATTACATTGTAATATGGCATTACCATATTACATTGTAATATGGACCATGGTATACCATATTACAATGTAATATGGTAATACCATATCTCGTGTAATTTTTTTTTTTAAAACTTAAAGGACGCGTCTTAATATCGACGATAGTTTGTCAGAAGTCAAATTTTTATTTTGAACAACTGTGTCAATAGCGACGAAGGTTCGTCGCAATTTGCCACGGTTTTTCATTGCACATACAACATCTACATCGTAAGTTTGGCCTTGGCATACATTTTCATCGCTATTTCCATGCTTTTTTCGTTGCAATTTTCCATGGTTTTGCATCACACATACAACATTTGCATCGTAATTTTTTGTCTTGGCATAAATTTGTGTCGCTATTGCCACACTTTTGTGTCGTAACTTTCCAAATTTGTTTTTACATTGTTACGGTTTTACGTCACAATTGCAACAAAGATTCGTCGTAATTTCAACGGTGCATAGGGTTAACCCATATTGATGGTGATGACACATGGAGAGATAATTTCATTGTTGTTTCCACAAACACCTGGTTCGTGGATATAGCGACGAAAAAATAGCGATGAAAAAAAGTCTTGGCTTTCATGGAAATTGCGACGGATAAGTGTGGCAATAGCAACGAAAAATTGTCGCAAATTTGGTCATATGTACTAGTGATATTTATCATTCAAATCTTTGGGAAGAAAAGGCAAAAGACTTATTTTATGAGATCTACAGCTAGGTAGTGGTGCCAATGAACACCGCCATATATGGATACCCACCTCCCAGAATCTCTGACAAAATTGTGACTAACCTGGGTAGAATAGCAGACTGGTACGTCGAGGAACACTTCTCCTATATTAGGGTTTTTGGTTGTTCAGTTCCTCCATATGCTCTGCCACAATATTTACCAGACCGACTGGTGTGCCGAGAGGTCACACGAAAAACTATGCTCGGTGGGATTATTAAGAATCTCAAAGAAGTACAGAAAAAGGTATGGCCCGCTTTTCCCCTACAGATTGGTACATTTTCTCTACTGGATTTCAGTCACTCAAAAGTGGAGGCCGCAGCCTTGGAAGAAACAAAGCTAGTCGACATTGAATTCAAGAAGCACGACCCATAGAAGGTCATGGGTAATCACATGGCCAGCTGCAATTTGAAAAGGTATGAACATGAAGATTCTCCTCAATACGAGATTTTTCGAGGAGCGAGATCCTATCCAGAGGTCTTGAGTCGAGTTGGAGCTCTATCACCGGATAAAATGATTTATTTTTACGACTTCCAGAGGCACCGAAGAAGTATCCTCTCTAAAGTGTTACAAGGAGGAACCCTGACGTCTCCAGCTGCACAACAAATCGAGACCTGAATCTCAGAAGCAATAAGCTCTAGAAGACAAGAATCCCTGGAAAGTTTGGAGAGACTGAGGTGTTGACATAGAAATAAGATATCCCATCAACAAATGTATTAGGTTACCAAGCCAAAGATCAAGGAAATACACTGACAAAGGAGGGAGAAGAAGGACCATTGTTTACACCAGATAAATCAACTACAAACACGGCCGAAAAACAGTCGTCCACCGAAATCAGTAGCCCCATCCAGTTTATCATACTGTTACAGTTCACTAGAGGGAACCCAAACATAGAGGAGATATTCATAGAGGATCTCACACCCATTTCAGTTGAAGAGTTGCCTCCTACTGATTTCTTTTTCAACAAGAAAAGGAATGCCATGGTGAAGAGAGAAACACATCATAAGGAAGGTGCAGCTATCAAAAGACACAGGGTGATAATTGATGGAGAGGCCTTGGAAGAGGTAGAATTCGCTAAAGAAGTAGCAGGTTTGCTGGGGTATTTTGCAACAGCTAATCAATTTTCATTCGGAAATATAAAAGAGCGACTGAAGTAGAAAGATCTGCAAATAAGCCAATTGCAAGATCAAATGAAGACTGTAGAAAATAATTTCTTGAGTGAGGTCAACAAGGGCTTTGAGAAGATTAGAGCCAACAATAGACAGGAAATCCAACATCTTAAATCCAGCCTCGAGGAGATGCACAGGAATATACAAGGGAGCCAAGGACGGGCCACCCAGCATGATGAATTGGTAAAATGACTACAGACCAAAGTCAGTTCCAATGAGAACATGGTTGTAGATATAGCAGTGTTCCAGGCTCAGGCATTGGAAGTGTAAAAGGAACTGGAAGCAGCACAACAACGCCTTCTCACTAAGGTTGAAACTGTCCAAGATAATTTTTGGGTGATAGATCAAGCATTAAATAACATTTGTTTAAGAGAGAGAGAAGCTATTGTTGTCTAAACTACCTTCCAAGAAGTAGTTTTGTCGTTAGAAAAAGAAGGAGTAGCTATGGATTCTAGGTTGTCCGTTTCGGAACAGACAAAGTGTGATATAATACTAAATACTTGGGAATCTAGCATAGCTGAAAGTAGAAAAATGGCTAAGGAAGTGAAGGAGTCTTGTGAAGAGGATTTCCACTCACTCAACAAAGAATCATTAGGCCTTGATAAATAAGATATCTTTGGAGTACTCAGACAGATTGACATAACAAAACATCAACTTAACATTAAGACAAATATGGAAGAGGCTTAGGCCGAAATCTCACATATAAACAAGTTTATATTATGTGGATAAACAGATGGTTAGTGAAGCCTAGTCTACAATTACAATCTATAGTTTCAAAATATAGATGAATAGAAGAAGGATTACCTGAATTGGAAAACAAATTATATATTTTTGAGGCTAATAACTTAACAAACCCCTCAAGGCTGGTGACACAATTTGTGAGAAGATGCATCAAATGTATTGAACAAGGAAAAGGTAGCACCTATGGAAACAAATGAGATAACCTTTGTCCGTTATCCGTTTTAGAGCTAGAGAACTAGAGAGAAAAATTCCTCTGCCAGCATAATGAGGAGACCAACAGAAATGCAAGTGAAACGTTTCAGATTTCATATTCTGTAAATTTACTATTTTAGAAATAGAGGAATTCCAATTGCTTAGGGTTGAGAGCTTTTTGTATAAATACACATTTCAAAGAATGAAAACAGGCTGCTTCTTGTCGTATTGTAACTGAGAATACTCATCCTTTGTGAGTATTAATACAAGTGCAGACAAGGATTCCAAATTTTGTGTTGTTTGAGTTATGTGCTCTCTTTGTATTCCATATCTCTCATTTTCTTTATGTTACTCCTTGATAAGTGAACGATTTCAACTTAGTACAACATCTACTGCGATTACATTTCATTTAGTTATCTGATAGTAAACATTTTTTCCTCTATATTTTCTATTAGCAAATACAAGAGCTGCAAGTTACTTGGATTGCTACATTATATATCCTTTTAGGGGTGTGTTCCACTCTTTCTTATACTATAAAAAAATTAATATTCTTATATCATTGATGCCTTACTTTGTTTAATAGTTTTGTAATATTATCCTTCATCGTCCTTTTTGATAAATTGACTCAGACGACGAAATACGACCTCTGTTCTGTTCAGCTATTAATTTCATTTGACTTAATTTTTACACCACTAACTGAAGAAAAATCATTCTAAAAACATTCCTTAATTCATGATGCCCGAAATTATGCTTTGAGCCTTAAGTTTAATATCAGGAACAACACATTTTTGGCGCCATTGCTGGGGATGGAGAGATGAAGTTATTTTTCCCTAGGAGAACGACATGGTAAGTTTCTTTCTTTGATAGTGAACAAAGATAGAATACAATATTAAGGATAATTTCAATTTTCACTTGGTGACTCCACTGCTAATAAGTTGGCATCCAGTCAAAAGAATACCAGAAAAAAACCGGATGATAAGCAGACCATGCCCGTATCCGACCCTGAAAAAAATTTAAAACCAAGGGGATAACTTAAGCAGACCACTACTTCTACAAGTAAGGTTTATCAACCCAAACCCACATAGTCTAATACTAAGGTTCCATATGAACAGTTAAATCCGCAAGAAGGTTCCACACAAATCTATTTTGGAGAAACATCGGCTGATAGAGTTGAAGCCGAAATCATAAACCCCGAGTTGTTTTTACCCAAGATAAAGACTAGAACTGATTAAATTGCATCCTTTGGTAATAAAGTCAAAAGACCCATATCGATAACTTCTTTGATTGATATTCCATCAGTCCCTGAAATAAAATTTCCATCTTCCCGAAGTTTCGAAGAACATACCTTACACTCTGATTCAACTCATGTTCGATATCCCGTTTATATATCCTACAAGCCCGAAGAACCTAGTCCTCATCTCTCTTTTCCCCCCTTTTTCGATTTTCTATCTCCTGAGGACCAGTTCCCAGAACCCATTTCCCTTCATCCCGAAGTAGCTGGAAGATCACTACACATCTTTGAAAATCCTCTCTATAATATCCAAGTTTCATCCCCTAGATTATCAATGGTTGTTGTCAGAGGTGGTGCCATAGGTGATGGAGGTGGAGGAGGGTTGGGTGTTGGAGGAGGAGGAGGAGGCGGTCAAGGACCACCTCCACCACCTAGATTTTTTTCTAAAGTAGCTGCTAGGTATGCTCCTTTAGTCCTCCCAGTTCCCCTCCATGATTTACCAAAAAAATATATGAAAAACCTGCCAAAGTTCACAGGAGAGGGAGAATTAACGGCCCCTGACCACGTAAATTTTTTCAATCAATTTGTCGATATCCTTGTCCTTTATCACGAGGATGTTTATTCAAGACTCCTAGTTAAAACATTCGAAGGACGGGTGAGAACTTGGTTCCGAGGGCTGCCAGCAGGTTCTATAAGAACATACGGCGAGTTAGAAAATGCCTTTCTCAGACAATGGGGAGAGATAAAAGAGAAATTCACAAACAGTTCTCGAATTCACTCAGAGAATTAATAAACTATATAACAAAATTCTATTTGAGGTTAAACCTTCACAACCTGCAGCAAAGGTGACTTTCGCAGGGGCTTTTGAGCCTGACATTTCCTTACTTTTGAGGGCAAGGAGATCTTCTGACCTCACAAGAATGTAGGATGATTTTATAGAAATAGAGTCAAATATGATAGCATCGAGAAATTTAAAATCTAAAATCAAAACAAGAAATAAAGAAACTAGACAATTCAAAGAACAAGCAGGACCTTATGGATCTGGGAGGTCTATGAAAGACAAAATGGATGACATGGAAAAAATAATCAAATAATTGTCTAATAAAATCTTGAAAATGGAACTGGATCAATCTAAAACAAATCAGTTCGCTAGAAAATATTTCAAAAGGAATCTTAACCCTCAAATACAACAAAGACAAATAAAAAATGAAGATCAAATGATTCAGACCCCCTTTAAAAACGAAAATTTTATAGGAGGATATGACATGCGAAACTTTGAGGAGTTAGAGGAAGATATGAATAATCTTGGCGATGATTGTCAAGAACCTCATTTGACGAGGCAAGATTATGAAAGGTATTTAAACGCATAATATCGGTCTAATAATGATGATAGCATAAATATAATAGAAGATTATGCTTATCAAGGAATTGCTGACAATATAATGCTTGAGATTCAACATAAGTATAGTTTAAGGCCCAGAGATAGAAATATCGCAACTACCCAACTGAAGAAAATCATGTCGAGAAATAAAGCGAATGAGTTAGCTCAACCATCAGCTGAAACACAGACTACCAAAACAAAAGAAATTGAAACACAGAATGCTAAAACAAGAGCAGCTGGAACAAAAATAGTTGAAATGAAAGAAACACAAACTAATAAATCATAAAAAAGGGAGATAGAAGCCCCAAACAAAGAAGCCAAAAAGGCAACATGAATTTTCATTTTAGAAAAAGAGATTAATAAAATCAAGATCCCCATGCCTCTGGTTGAATTGGCAAAAAACCCTACATATAGAAAACAAATTGCCAAAATGATAAATTTTTCTGATGTCAAAAGTCATGCAGATGTTATAAATTTAGAAGATGATAAACCAACTGTAATGTTTGGTACACATTTTGAAAGTGCCAGAGATTTTGTCGCTCCTTTCTATATTACGCTGACTGTGCATGATCATCTACTCCATAACAGCATGTTGGATTCTGGAGCCTCCCACAATGTGATGCCCAAAGCTATTATGGATAGAATTGGTCTCGAAAGTACCAGACCATGCGAAGATCTGTATTCTTTTGATTTGAGAAAAGATAAATGTGTGGGTATGATTAAAGATTTAGTGGTTAATCTTGCACAAATTCCTGTAAAACGTGTTCTCGTGGATGTGGTTTTTGTTGATATCCCTCCAAAGTATAGCATGTTGTTGTCCAAGTCTTGGGGCACCAAACTTGGAGGATCCCTTCAACTCGACATGGCATATGCTACAATCCTAATCTTCGGTGGACAGTTCACCCACCTGTACAGAGAAACAAGGTTGGCATATACAGTAAGTGATCCACTGATTCCAAATAATTATCCTGTTTATGTCACAGATAAGGATTTAGGAAACTATATATTATCAATTGATGATGATTTCGATGAATGTATAGAATAAAATTGTACAAAAAAATAAAAAATAGAAAAGACAAATAAAAATGTAAATAGTACTGGAGTTTGGAAAATGTATTTCGATGGTGCTTCGTCTTATGAAGGAGTGGGAGATGGAGTAATGTTTTTGGCACTCAGAGACGAGTTTATTATCCCTTTCTCTTACAGATTACAATGGAACATCGATTACACCAATAATGTATGTGAATACGAAGCCTTGGTTTTAGGATTAGAGGCTGCCACAAAGTTGAAGATTGAAAACCTGGTAGTTTATGGCGATGCGAAATTAATTATAAAGAAGATAAAGCAACAGTATTACACCAAACACCTGAGGTTGAGGTCTTATAGAAATTGTGTGTGGGATCTGATTGAAATTTTTTTCTCATCATTTAATATTCGTCACATCCCTAGAATAGAAAATCAACAAGTAGATTCATTGGCCAAAAAAGTCACGACGTTTGTACCTCCTATTGTTTTCAAATTGAAGTATCACATAGAAATGAAGCACAAACCCTCAATAACAAACAATATACAACACTGGCATGTCTTCGAAGATGATGAGAAAATCAAACAATTCCCAGAAATGGTGGACGAATTTTTTGAAACACATATTGATCAGGAAAATCAAAATGACCCTGCTTGGATAATGCAGGAAGGTGAGGATCCTTAGGATTTCCAGGATAAGATCGCTAATCATCGCATGTTGGTACTGAAAAATAATCAGATCCCTAAAGGTCTAATTCCTTTGGAGAGATTATTTTATCATGATGATATTCCCTTAAATTCTACTTTGCAGCCTCAGCTTGAAGAGGTTGAATATTGTAATATAGGCACCAAGGAAACTCATAAGCTACTAAAAATATCTAAATACCTTCCCCCTGAAATAAAAATAAAATATGTCGAGTTAATAAAGAAGTACAAGGATGTTTTCACCTGGTCCTGTGATGAATTAAGAACTTATGATACCACCGTAATCAAACACAAAATTCCCCTAAAGCAGGGTGTTAAACCGTTCAGGCAGAAGCTCAAACAGATAAATCCCATACTACTTCCTGTGATAGAAAAGGAGGTAAAGAAGCTCATGGATGCTAAAATCAGTGTTCCACTCAGATACTCCAAGTGGGTATCCAATCTGGTTCTGGTAAGAAAGAAAAACGGTGAAATCAAACTGTGTGTAGATTTCAAAAATTTAAACAAATCATCCCTCAAAGATATTTATCCATTACCTAAAATGGATAACGTGCTGGAAAAAGTTGTCGGGGAAAATAGAATGTCCATGATTAACGACTTCTCAGGCTATAATCAAATTGCAGTCCACAAGGATTGTAAGGTAGCTAGAGAGGTNATTGTAAGGTGGACTAGGTCCACTATATTATTAAATAAGGTCCACTATGGTAGTTAGATATAATAAATGTAAGAGGACTTCTTAGAAGGTTCTACTTCTAGAAGATTCCTCCTGTAGAATGTTCTTAGGTGATGGTAGTACCATATAAAGGGGTTCAAGCAATGTAATGGGATATGAAGAGAATTATTGTATTTGGAGAGGTAGCTCAATAGGAGGATGCCCCCTCGAAGAGGCAAGTGAACATGAGAGGATCTCTTCCATAATAAGATCTATTGTATGGTGTTACCCTATCTCAAGGGTTTGATAGTAATAAAGACGATTTTGCATATTGTCTTGTATATCTGTTGTGGTGATTTTGTATTCAGTTTTTGGTTCTTAACAAATGGTATCAGAGCACTTTCCTTGGCAGACATTGTGGGAAAATATTTTTTATTTTTGCAGATTTGTTTTTCGGAGAATAAAAAAGAGGGCCGCGACATTCCAGAAATTTTCGATATATTTCTGTGCAAAATTTGTAGAAACAGGTTGTATATATGAGTTTCTCTTAGAAAAACACACAATTTGAAAAAACAAATCGTCCAAAACGAAGTCCAGGAAGTCAAGATATTGAAGTTTTAAAATCTGCAAATTTTCAGGGTTTTTTCTATGGACGGCGGCGCAATTTTTTTTTAATTTCTGTAGCAGTTGGAGGCCAAATTTGCCCAAAAACATTACATATATGAGTTCCTCTCACAATTTCACCCAATTTAAAAAAACAAATCCGCTGAAACAGAGTCCGGGATGTGAATTTATGAGTATTTTAAATTCAACAGTTTTTCAGTGTTTTTCTAGAAAAAGCCGCGATTTTCTGCCATAATTTATTGTTCTATTTTTTGGGATTTTTCATGACAGTTGTGGGACTGAAGAGTTCATAGAGTGCTCATATGGTTATTTCCTCTCAAACCCTCAAATAAATTCTACAAATTACTAAAGCATTCAAATCTCAATTGTATGACACATTGAATGTCAAATTGGATGGCCTCACAAACTACATCAATGATAGTTTTCGTAGTATTCAAGATTCATTAGATAGCAGGCAAGATAAATTTCTTATGGTGAACATCAGGGATGAATATAATCAAGAAATATATGTTTGGTATGATTTGGAGGCCGATTGCGATGATTGGTATATGGATAGTTGTCATTTTGGGATGACAACCACTCATTTCTGGGATGACAACCACTTTCATATTTTATTTGATAACTCTAATCCACCTTCTGTAGAGAGTATCAATGTGACAAATCAGGAGCCAATGATTATTACCAGCGTCCATCCTGCATATTATACAGTGATATTATTCCTTCCAGATTTTGCTACGATGATTTTCCACTATGTGGATGGATCTTCTTATTTGGATCCACATGACAAGTGTCAGTCTTTGGAGCATCATTTTCAGTTGGTTATTGGGCGTCAATATATTCCATGTGGGGTTCACATGAGCAATTGAACATGGGAACCTGGTTTACAATGGTGGTTGAACTACTTCAGCATGGTGGCTTCCATTTCTCAATGGGACCATGGTTCTCCAGTCTACTTCAGCATTGTGGTCCACACTTATTCATGGGACCCTGGTATATGGTTGTACATCAAGCGTTGAGGACAATTCTTTTATAAGGGGGATGGAATGTAAGGTAGCTAGAGAGGTAGTGGGGGGGACCAAAGGGCCCATAATGATAATAGTGGAGTCCATTCAGTATAATGTGGACTAGGTCCACTATATTATTAAATAAGGCCCACTATGGTAGTTAGATATAATAAATGTAAGAGGACTTATTAGAAGGTTATACTTCTAGAAAATTCCTCCTTTAGAATGTTCTTAGGTGATGGTAGTACTATATAAAGGGGTTCAAGAAATGTAATGGGATATGAAGAGAATTATTGTATTTGGAGTGGTAGCTCAATAGGAGGATTCCCCCTCGAAGAGGCAAGTGAACAGGAGAGGATCCCTTCCATAATAGGATCCATTGTACGGTGTTTCCCTACCTCAAAGGTTTGATAGTAATAAAGGAGATTTTGCATATTTTTCTTGTATATCTATTGTATTTAGTCTTTGGTTCTTAACAAGGATGATAAGAAAAAAAATACGTTCACCACCTGATGTGGTACCTTCATGTATGACAAAATGTCATCCAGAATGATGAATGTAGGAGCCATGTTCCAACAAGCTATAGACATCACCTTTATCTGTGAAAGATATAAGTTCGTAGTGATTTATCTTGATGATCTAACAGTATTTTCTAAATCTGATGCAGAACACCTGGAGCACCTCAAACAAACGTTTGAGAAATGTTGAAAATTCAGTTTGTCTTTGAATCCTATGAAATGTCATTTTCCTATGCAGGAAGGTAAACTCTTGGGCCACATAGTATCTAGAGATGGAATTAAAATCGACCCGAAAATGATTGAAGCTATAGATATGATAAATATTCCTAGGAATAGAAAAGAGATTCAATCATTTTTAGGAAAAATTAATTTTTTAAGATTTATCCCAAACTTCACTGAAATTGTAAAATTGATTATAGATATGCCCAAGAAGGACAACAAAGTTAAATGGACAACCGAAGCCAAATTTATAGGTGAAGCACCAGTGTTGGCCAGTCTAGATTATAAGAATGAATTCTTGATTTTATCATTTTCCTACGAACACACTATCATGGTCGCGCTCTTACAAAAGAACGATGAAGGTTTTGAGTAGCCAATAGAATTCTTTAGTAAAAGTCTCAGAGATGATGAACTAAGATCTGATATATTAGAGAAACAAGCATATGAAATGGTGAAAGCTTAAGGTAATCACCTATGTACCAACTAGCATTGTCAAAGACATATTAGTTCAACCAGATAGTGATGGAAAAAGAGGCAGATGGTTAGCCAAGATTCAAGAATTTGACCTAGAAGTAAAACTGACCAAACTAGTCAAAGGTCAGGGTTTGGCTAAATTACTAGACGAATCAAATTTTTGTTTGTTTGGGATAAATCATTTACAATACTATGAGGAGCTTCTAGATATCAAAGAGTTTGATGACCAGATACCTTCGACTCAAATCCAGGAGAAATTCTCTTCTTCATCTTTGTATAAAGTCATAGTTTCCTACCTTCTCACTTTGTAGTGCCTGCGCAGTATGACTTCTTCCAAAGCTAGAACGTTGAAGTTCCACGTAGTAAAATATTGTATCATGGATAGTCAACTATATTGGAAGGATCCTCTGGGTTTCTTACTAAGCTATCTAGTAGAATCTGAAATGGAGAGGGTAATAAATGAATTCCACGAAGGAGTGTGTGGAGGGCATCATGCATGGAGAGAAACAACATATAAAATCCTGAGAGATGGATATTATTGGCCGAAACTATTTACTGATGTGAACGCTAAAGTCATAACCTGTAACCCCTGTCAACTATTTTCAGGAAAGCAAAAGATTCTCACACTACCTTTGCTCCCAGTCAAAACAGAAGATTTGTTTCAGCAATGGGGTCTATATTTCATCGATGAAATACATCAACATTCAAGTGCACAAAATAAGTGGATTTTGACCGCTACTGACTATTTCACCAAATGGGTAGAGGTTATTTTGATGCGAAACTCAACAGATACAGTGGTGATCAGTTTCTTGGAAGAAAACATTTTGTCAAGATTTGGCTATCCTCGGAAGATAGTTACTAATAATTCACAAGCTTTCAAGTCCATGTCTTTGGTAAGATTCTTCCATAAGTACAACATTGTACTAGGGCATTCCACAGCCTATTATCCTTGGGGCAATGGGTTAGTTGAATCCTCAAACAAGAGTTTAATCACAATAATTAAAAAAGTGTTGACTGAAAATAAGAAAGCCTGGCATATACATTTTAAATATGCTTTGTGGGCTAATCGGATAGGCACTAAGAGATCAATCGGAATATCCCCTTTTCAAATGGTATATGGTATCGATGTTGTTCTCCCCATCAATATTGATCTTCCCATAATGAAACTCTGGAAAGATGCCAAGGAAGAGCCAAATCACGTCACCAGGAGAACAAATCAATTGATTGAAGTCCAACAAAATAAGGCTGAAGTAGATGAGAAGCTCCAGATATACCAAGATAGGGAATTCCTTCCCGGTGACCTGATTTTAAAGTGGGATGCTAGGAAGGAAGACTTAGGAAAACACGAAAAATTCAACCATATCTGGTGTGGACCCTTCAAGATCATAGCTTCTGAAGGGAAGAATTCATTTTTATTGGAAAATCTGGATGGAAAAATCCTTAACGCCCCTATCAACGGGCATTACCTGAAGCATTTTATGCTATAAATGGTTTCCAAACTCTCACTGTATATACCGGTTTGATTTCTTTACTTTGATTCACGGTTTTTCATTTCTTTGGTAACTTGCTACTTTCACTGTAAATATAGACACGTTTGTTGTTTTCAAAAAGGAAAACTGGGAAATAAAAAAATAAATAATAGTTACTATTTCTTTTGAGAAGTATCTGACAGCTCTCATGTTTATTCTTATCGCAGGATACTGGATGATAGTCGAAATATCAGAAAAACATTTCAGAATAGCGATATGCTCCCAAAACAGGTGATAAATAAATAGTCAGCTTAGTTGAAAATATGAAGAAATTTTAAGGTATGAGCTTCTAAAACCTATTGAACCAAGTTGAAGCTTTCAGGGGAATTTAGATAAATCTGAAAGAAGTCTCATTCATAGAAATATTGTCACCTAATCAACGCTAAGAGGAATATGAGAATTCTAGACTAATCTTAAAAAAAATCTCTAATGTTTAATAAATAAAATAAAAAATTGTATTAAATGAAAATTAAATAAAAATGAAATACAAATAAAAGAGTTTAAGGAAATACGAGAATCACTGAAAATCTTATGTGGGATTGATCCTGTTCGCAATAGAATTTTTGAATACTCTTACTGTTCCAATCTTCCCATCTTAAAGATTTTGCTCCCTTTGGTTCTCATCTTCTCCCTTGGTCTCCACAGAGAGAATATTTCTCCTTAACTCTGAAAACTCAGAAACATGTCTCAAAGTAATGTTAGGCGAATATTTATACGCACCTCTCAATTTCACTCGAAGAAAGTATGTCTAGGTTAATCCTGACTACTTTAGCCTTTCTAACAGATTCAAATTGATTGATTTCACTCAAGGCAATCCCCCGAAAAGTAAAAATCCCTCATGAAAAAATTCTTTGTAGGTGAAGGTGTCTTGAGGGTCAGAAGAAAATTAACCCAGAGTAATCAAAGTGAGTTAACAAACCTCTGTTGCTAAATTATAAGAAGATATCATCACTGGTATATGACATACAAGTTGATTGCACCCACTTCATGCTTAAAAATATATATATATATATAAGACAGATGGTGAAAGGAAATTCATCTAAATGATTGCCCCCATCTAGTTCAAAAAAGAGATGATGAAAGGAAATTCATTAAATGATTTCCCTCATCTCAAGCATTTAAATGCAAGATTACAAAATGAAGTGGTGAAAGGAAATTCAATTTGGGAATTAGATCACTTCATCTGGGTACTGAAGAGGCTCATTGGAAGTGAAGCAATGTCTATGTTATCTACAAGGTTGTTATACATGTATTATAATGTACTCTGGTAGTTAGTCTTCCTCTCAACAAGATTTACATTCTAAGCCAACTAAGGACTCCCTAATTAAATCACAAAAATCACTTTTCCTTGACACGAATAAGATCGAACATATTCTAATAGATAGGTTAAGGTTTTTTTGATTATCTTGAGCAAATATGACTACCGTTTTAGGAAAGAGAAATTTCAAATAGCCTAACTAAAAGTCATGATTTGATGTGTTTTGAAGGTTTTCTAAGTTACAGTTGAAACCCTTTTCTCAGTGTGATCCTTTTATGAAAAAGTTCCACAAAATGCAATATTGAATTCATTTACCCAATAAAGGCACTTGGTCTATTGTTCTTCGTGACTCGCAAGGAGACACGATCCCTAGATGGAGCCTATGTTGGGACATATATATTTTTCTAAACTTTAGACTTAGATAAGTTTCATTCTTATTTAAATAAGGACAAACGCGCACTTGGATATCACCATTGATGAAGTCTTCCATTGAATCCAACGATATGAAATCCTTAAAAGTTATGGAGCCGCCCACTCATTAAAAGGTCAAATCACTAAAGGCTACCTTCGAAATGTTGATTTTTGGGGTTTCATGATACTAACAGTCCAACATGTAAGAACTCCAAAGTCTCGATATACAAAGTCGTGAAACTATCTTAAGTTAAACTAGGTTAATTAAACGATTATAAATGATTAACAATATTTAAACCTTATCGCAATTTTGCATTTTGGGGATCCTTCCTCGAACGACAACCAAAGTCCCGATACCCAAAATCATGAAACCGTTAAAGTTAATAGCGATTTTTTAAAAGGTTAAAACTGATTAATATTAATTAATCAATTGTGATTTCGCGATTCAGAGAACATAGCTCGAACTAGTATAGGATAAACTGAGGTCTGAAACCCCGAAAGGGATTAAGGTTAAGCATGATTCATTAACAAAATAAACTTGATTCATTAACACATTGAACAATCTTATATCATGATTAAGTTTTGTTGATTTGCATTTTGGGTGAATTCAAATTTTATTTATGCTTTTCCTATTCACAAAACATCGACCATTAATGGCATTAATCGTTGATCTAGGGAAATGATTTCAAATAAGATCTTGCTTTATCGCCCAAATATTTTTACTAAAGGAATTAAACGCATTATCAATGAAGGTATACACAAATTTATGCGCTTAAGGAAAAGAAGATTTTTTCATTTTTGAATTACATTCACATTTTCACGGAGCTGGCTTAGTGAAATAATCATCCTTCTGCATTTTCCGTGACAGATAACAGAACTTTGAGATCTGATACCATGCCGCCACAAAAAGAAACTAAAGCAACCAATGAAAGTTCAAGCCAGAATACAGATGTTCTCTCCGACACCTCGCCCAGAAGCATAGAAACCGCCAAATCCTCAACACAAGTATTCAACATCTTACAATCTGAATTGGTAAATTTCCCAGATGATTCAAGCGATAACGAGAAGGAGGACCTATCTACCAAATCCAAAATTGTTTCGCAATCAGAGCTACATAAGATAGCGACAACGCCTAATCTCTTTCCCTACAATGATATGATTGGTTGGGCGCTAGACCACGTAGATATCCCAACCAGGACTATTTTCAATTCACAAAAGGTCACAGTTGGGTATTTCAAGCCAGAACATCTACAGGTGATGTACAAATTGTCTCCGGTATCCAATTTCGTTTACAATGAAAATTTCCTAGTAGACTTCAACAAGAAGGAATGTGACCAATACGGAAAAAACCTTCCCAATTTAATTAAAGACTGGTATTCTCGCCCCGAGAAGTTCAGAGCTGATTCCCATGGTATATACTTAGTTGTCGCACTAGAACCTCACATAATGTACATAGCGATGATGATGTGTAGGCTCTACGGGAAGGAAAACACAACCCATTTCTTTTTTCCGTGGATATTTATTATGCACTCAGTAGAAGAGGGATATTCTTTTTATTGGGCCAAAATATTATCAGACAGTTTGGTTCAAGAGATTGCAAGATATCAGTCACTAAGAGCCAAGGGAAAATCGACCCAATTTTTCATGTCGACTTATATTATGGACATCGTCTGTTTCATAACACTTTTTCCACTGATGGACTGGAGCTCGACTCCAAATAGTGTCGAACCCATACATATTTATCATTCAAAGCTTTGGGAATAAAAGGAAAAAGACTTCTTTTATGAGATATGGAACTGGGTAGTGGTGTCAATGCACACTTCCATATATGGCTACCCACCTCCCAAAATCTTCGACAAAATTGTAACTAACCTGGGAAGAATAGGAGACTAGTATGTCAAGGTAAACTTCTCCTATATTAGGGTTTTTCGTTGTTTAGTTTCTCCGTATGCTCTGCTGCAATTTTTACCAGACCGACTAGTGTGTTGAGAGGTCGCATGACAAAATTTACTCGGTGGGATTAGTAAGAAACTAAATGCAGTACAGAAAAAGGTATGGCCCTCTTTTCCCCTGCATATTGGTACATTTTCTCTATTGGATTTCGGTTACTCAAAAGTGGAGGTCACGGCCTTGGAAGAAACAAATATGATCAACATTGAATTCATAAATCACAACCCGTAGAAGGTCATGGGTAATCACATGGCCAGCTGCAATTTGAAAAGGTATGAACATGAAGATTCTCCTCAAGACAAGATTTTTCAAGGAGCGAGATCCTATCCAGAGATCTTGAGTCGGGTTCGAGCTCTGTCACCTGATAAAATGATTGATTTTTAAACTTCCAGAGGAACCAAAGAAGTAGCCTGCCTAAAGTGTTACAAGGAGGAACCCCGACGTCTCCAGCTGCACAACAAACAGAGATCCGAAGCTCAAAAAAAGTAAGATCCAACAGACAAGAATCCTCAGAAAGTTTGGAGAAGACTGAGGTGTTGACTCAGAAATAAGATATACCATCGACAAATGTATCAGGTGACCAAGCCAAAGATCAAGCAGAAATAGTGACAAAGGAGGGAGAAGAAGGAACACTGCTTACACCAGATAAATCAACTACAGACGTGGCCAGAAAATAGTTGTCCACTGAAATCGGCAGCCCCATCCAATTTATCACACCTTTACAGTTCAATAGAGGGAAACCAAACATAGAGGCGATATTCATAGAGGATCTCACACCCATTTTGTTTGAAGAGTTGCCTCCTTCTAATTTATTTTTTAGCAAGAAAAGGAAGGTCGTGGCGAAGAGAGAAATGCACTAGAACGAAGGTGCATCTATCAAAAGAAACATGGTGCTAATTTATGGAGAGGCCTTGAAAGAGGTAGAATTCACTGAAGTAGCAGGTTCTCTGAGGGTTTTGCAACAGCTAATCAGGTTTTAGTCGGAAATCTAAAAGAACGACTGAAGAAGAAATATATGCAAATAAGCCAATTGCAGAATCAAAAGAAGATTGTAGAAAAGAATGTTCAGAGCGAGGTCAAAAAGGGATTCAAGTATAATAGAGACAACGACAGATAGGAAATCCAACAAATTAAATCCAGCCTCGAGGAGATGCAGAGGAGTATACAGGCGATCCAAGGATGGTCCACCCAACAGGATGAGCTAGTAAAACGACTAGAGGCCAAAGTTAGTTCCACTGAGAACATGGTTGTATATATAATAGTGTTCTAGGCTCAGTCATTGGAAGTAAAAAAGGAACTGGAAGCAACACATCAAATCCTTCTCACTAAGGTTGAAACTGTCCAAGATCATTTTTTGGTGATAGATCAAGCATTAAATAACATTTTTGAAGAGAGAGAGAAGTTATTGTTGCCTGGACTACCTTCCAAGAAGCAATTGTGTCTTCATCAAAATAAGGAGTGGCTATGGCTTCCAGGTTGTCCATTTTGAAACAGACCAGGGGTGATATAATACTAAAGACCTGGGAATCTAGCATAGATGAAAGTAGGAAAATGGATAAGGAAGTGAAGGAGTCTTGTGAAGAGGCTTTCCACTCACTCAACAAAGAATCATTAGGCCTTGATAAAGAAGATAGCTCTGGAGTACTGGGATAGATTGACATAAAAAAAAATCAACTTGACATTAAGACAAATATGGAAGAGGCTCAGGCTGAAATCTCACAGATAAAACAGGTTGATATTATGTGAATACACAGATGGTTAGTGAAGCATAGTCTGCAATTGTAGTCTATAGTTTCAGAATATAGACGAATGGAAGAAAGATTGCCTCAATTGGAAAAGAAATTATATATTTTTTAGGCTAATAACTTAATAGAGCCCTCCAGGATGGTGACAAATTTTTGAGTAGATGCATCAAATGTATTGAGAAAGGAAAAGGTAGCACCTTTGGAAACATATGAGATAACATGTGTACGTTATCCATTTTAGAGCTGGAGAACTAGAGAGAAAAATGCCTCTGCAAGCATAATGAGGAGACCAACAAAAATGCAAGTGAAACGTTTCAAATTTCATATTCTGTAAATTTACTATTTTAGAAATAGAGGAATTCCAACCGCTTAGGGTTGAGAAATTTTTGTATAAATATATATTTCAAAGAATGAAAACAGGCTGCGTCTTGTCGTATTGTAACTAAGAAAACTCATCCTTTGTGAGAATTAATACAAGTGCAGACATGGATTCCAAATTTTGTGATGTTTGAGTTATGTGCTCTCTTTGTATTCCATATCTCTAGTTTTCTTTATGTTACTCCTTGATAATTGAATGATTTCAACTTAGTACAACATCATCTGCGATTACATTTGATTTAGTCATCTGATAGTAAACAGTTTTTCCTCTGTATTTTCTACTAGCAAATACAAGACCTGCAAGCTACTTGGATCGCTACATTATATATCCTTTCAGGGGTGCGTTCCACTCTTTATTCTACTATAAACAAAGTAATATTCTTCTACCATTGATGCCTTAATTTTTTTAATAGTTTTGTAATTTTCTCCTTGATCATCGTTTTTGATAAATTGACTCAGATGACGAAATACGGCCTATGTTATGTTCATCTATTAATTTCATTTGAGGAATTAACTTTTACACCACTAACGGAAGAAAAAGAATTCTAAAAACATTCCTTAATTCCTGATGCCTGAAATTATGCTTTGAGCCTTAAGTTTAATCTCAAGAACAACAAGTAACATTCTAGGGATCAAATCCTAGAATGTAGGGATATGACTAGATTTTGAAATCTGTATTTTCTTGTTTTAGTCATGTTTTTTGGAGATATATTATGATGATATAGAAAGTTATTTTTGGAAAGTGAGAGAGTTTTTTCACAAGAACGAGCTCCCCTTCAAAAACCTCTCTCATTTTTTGAACAATTGTTTGGATTTGGGAGATATGGGTGAATATTTGAGAGGCATATCTTGGAGATTGAACCTGCCAATTTTCCTAAAAGAAAAATCTTCATCCATCCTTCCCAATAAATATAAGTGACTGATGTGTACTCAAGGCTTTGTGCTCTGATTTTGGATATTTATAAATTTCCACCTCTTTTCCTTCAACAAAATGGACAGTAATTTTGTGTTTTTCCCATGACGAACCTACGAAGAAAGAGGCAAGTTGGACGAAGTTTTGGAGATCATAATTCTAATTCATTCAAAAGGAAGTTCATCTATCGTGGCATATTTATAGCCCTCAAAAGAACAGAAGAGAAATATTTGTGAAAAAAAGAGGGGTTTTGTGAATTTTGGGAGCAATGCAACCCACGGCACGACCCTTCTGTGCAGCGCGACCCACGACGCAACCTTTCTGTCGAACTTTCAAATTTTTTAATTTTTTCCCGTTTTGGTAAAAATTCGACTTGGTAAGAAGATTTTTGGGTCAAGGTGGCCATATATATTTGAAGATAATATCATTCTCTGTAAAATCATGCAAGTGGAACTTCATTTCATCAATGCAAACATTCTAGGGATCCTAGAATGTAGGGATATGACTAGATTTTGAAATCTGTATTTTCTTGTTTTAGTCATGTTTTTTGGATATAGATTTTGATGAGATGGAAAGGTATTTTTGGAAAGTGAGAGAGGTTTTTAACAAGAACGAGATCCCCTTCAAAAACCTCAAACATTTTTCCAATATATGTTTGGTTTTGAGGCTGCATATATTCCTGTCCAAGAGGTTGGGAGAATGTTGGGAGAAAGAAGAGGAACCTCACTTATTTAAGTAGGAAAAGGACTAAAATATCTTCAAGGGAATTTTATATATTTCCATCAAGGACATGGACAATTATAATGTGGACAATTATGCATGGAGACATTTCTCCTGGACCTCTCATTGAAGATTGTGAATCTATGGTGCATGTACAAATATGTGACATGTGGGTTTATGATAATATTTTGAATTCTCCAATCACATTCTCCATTGACCTTGTGTAAACCATTCCATTTGGTATTTTTTTCACTAAGTGTAAAGAACAATGTTGGATAATTATAAGACGTAAGTTAGGTATGAGCTATTTGTTACCTCTTTATTCCCTTTTATTTTAATGGTATCCATATTTTGTATTGATCAAATGAGGAATTAACCTGGAACTGATGCCATTAGACACAAACTCAATCCTAAGGATAAATTAGGATAAAAAACAACACATGCTAATTAATCTAGGATTCAAGCATGCAAACAAACCTTCTCACAAAGAGGCTCTAGTTGGTGATGGAATCCAACATCGCATAATTGATGCGCGAAGGGGCTGAGTTTTGGCGGGTGGGAAAGTTACGTTGACAAATTTCTTAAGGAACTAATGCCTTGGTGCAGGTTATGTCACTAAGAAGTGGGAAAACCTCCAAGGAGTCCGAGTGAGTCTAGCCAACGTCGATCCTAGGTACAACACCACCTTCACTATGTTGTCACCTTGTGTAGGAAGTCTAGAATATTATGGCCTCTATGGTACAACCTACTATACCAAAGCAGAAGGGGGACAATTGACAGTCGACACCAAGACCAAAAAAGAAGGGTTGATTACTCTGAGGGCCCCAATGCAACCTCGTGATTGACCCTTCTGTTAGAAGGGCTTCCCAAATTCAGTGATATAGCAACTGGATTTCACTCCCTAACTCAAGGATTTTATGTTTGTTTAGAATATTTGGAAAGTTATTCTCACAATCCTATTCCAAAGCTCTACACCTAAGCTAAGATGGGTTTTAAGAGCCCTAGAAAAGTTGCTAGATAAATTTTAATTAGCGCTTGATTTTAGGCTGTTGTTACTCAAAGGAGTGGTCATGAAACTGATGGCGTTTTGACTCGACTCTTTAAACCATGAAAGAGGAAAATAAAATGTAATAATTTCAACTTCAATGAAAACTAGTTATGGGATGGAGTAAGAGGCTTTAAGAAAAGAAATAATTTCTTGATAGATTAATATGTGTGTAGTACTGCTAATGACAAAAATTATGAGATAATTATCCGGATAAATGGAAGCAAAATGACCCAAATTTTAAAAATACCATGCAAATGTCATAGTTCACTTAGTAAACCTATACAACATTGAATCAAATGTCATCATTTCTAACATAGTAAACTTTTATGATTATAGAGACCACCATACACATATTGAATACTCATAAGGATTACGGGGGCTTCACCTTGTTGACCAATATCTTATCATGTTCATTCATAAAGGGGTTTTTTTAATTATGAAAAATAGAGTCAATATATTGTAGGTATTGGGAACCTTGTTGAAGGTAACCCAACCTTGGAGAGATATATAATATCACCTACATAACAACAATTGTGATGTGAACATGTTCTATAATCTTATCAATGAGGCAAACATACCTATGTTCATGATGATAATCATGTTAATTACAATATGAAACCATAACATGTGTAACATGATACATTCAAATTTGGGTCATAATACCTCTATGAAATAAATGTTTATTATGGTTGAAATATGTGATGAATGGGTGTTACCTTGATGAGGGACCAAAACTATTATAATAAACAAATCCCACTAGAAAATTGCTTTGAACATGTTGATAGCTAACCATTGATAATCCTATGTTGATGGTTCAAAAATAATGAAAAATAGTCATATTACATGTTCATTGGTATTCAACTAGATCTAGCTATGGTCATCATGACGTAAAAATTATCCATAAGGTGACATTAGTGAGGGCATGTGTCATTGATTCTAGAAAGGAATTGTTGAAGGCATGAGGTGAAAATGTTAGCATGGGGATGGAAAATGAACATAATGAAACAACGTTAATTCAGCACCATCGAAGGTAGGAAGAGAGCGTTGAGAGGAAGAAAATTTCATGGAAATTAACGTGACCTTATAGCTATAGGCTACAGGATGCAACCGCCAAATATAACCTCTTAGGGAATATAGCAAGGGAGTGCTGACTAGTCTCAACTAAGGAATGCCATATTGAATTAAGACCTAATCAAGACAATGAACTAAAGGGAGATAATCAAAGATGACCAAATCGAGGAAATAGGTGGTCAATAAGAGACTGAATGAGAAATATGGAAGCCCCAAAAGATTTATCCTTCTAGCTGCAACAATCAAGTATACCCAGTCTTATACTCCTCCAAGCAACAAATAAGAGGAAACCACAATTGAAATTCTTTGGCCATAATATAGAGAAAATAGAAATCTTTGTTGTAGATTGGTGTTTTCCTAGTTATGTGTGTCCAAAGCAGATTAAGGGTGTAACTCTTCTTCGTTATCCTCAAGTCACTATCATAGGAATAATATAGTTCTAGTTGAGCCTAATTTAGAATTATTAAGATTCTCTAGAGCCAAGTAAGCCTCCTCTTTGATGTTGGCATTTTTCATTTGGGTTTCTATGGTAAATCCTCTATGTTCTATGGCATGTGATTGAATGCATTTATTGTTTTTAATTTTTTGTTTGGATACATAGTAAAATGTGGAGATAGTAATAGCATAGTCACATGACAATTACACAATAGTAATTGGTGAAAAAATACAGATTAAGGTGAAATAAACGAGCACCATAATGAACATTTAATTCACACATTTTAAAATCTAATAACATTCATATAGGTGAATAGACTTGGCCATAGACTAAGAAATTATGGGTCATATTGGTATCTGAGTGGTATATCCTTGGGAGGTGCACCTTTGTTAAGAACCAAACATCAATATAGCATGGAAAAACCTCAGGAAAAGTACTCAACGCCTTGAAAAAGAGATAATTTCAGATAATAAGCCTCTTCGAGGGGGCAACCTCCTTTTACCCCACTTAAATGTTCAAGTCCAAGATGATTCAAAATGAAAATGTCTCCTTGGTATATATAGGAGACTAGGAGGTTTAATGGCCTAAAGCCGACATACATAAAATAACATTACTAATCTAAATTACAACTAATGGCCTAAAGCCGACATAAATAAAATAACATTACTAATCTAATATACCCCAATTAAGTGGTAATGATCCAATATTAGGGCTTAACATGCCCCTCCCCTTGAGACAAGTGTTGTCCGCAATGCTTGAGTAACTCTGGATGCTTCTGTATAAAAGACTCATCTTCCCAAGTGGAATCTTCAGCCGGTAGTTTCCTCCATTTAA
>ML798521.1:30480-51351 GCA_009831015.1 Picea engelmannii | reverse complement strand
TAGTATAATTTTATAGAAATTTGTATGTAGTAATTTTTAAACTTTTAAGTCATATTTTAAAATATAAGAAACATTGAGATGTTTTTACTTTTTTAATTATTATAAAGATCATGGGAAGTACAGATCTGCATTTTTTTCGAATGGCTAAAGAAATGTCTGAATATTATTTATATAAGCAGTGCAAACACTAACAAATAAAGTTTTTCTAAGGCAATACATGCAGCGTACTGCCCTTGTTAATAAACGACTCTACCGATAGTTTGAAAAAATCCACTACTTTTCAATCAATTAACATGTTATGCCAATCAGCTTTAGCATTTTCACATTGTTCTGTACAAACTATCCAATCCATGACTTCTAAGTGCTAATTCGATTCTGTCGAGAGGCGTTTAATGCATTATGTAATAGATGTTTGAAATATGTTTTTACGCGGATACGTGTAACAACCTTAGTTGGAGTACGGAGAATCTTTTTACTAAATTCAAGGACTGATTATCAAGTGTACTATTCAGATTAAATAGGAAGTTGTCAAAATTCTTTATTTAAAAAAAAATTATAAAAGAGTGCCAGAAGTAGAGGTTCCGTGAATGTTTTTGTTGAGGAAGACGTGACAACAGTGCTCTTGTTAAAGGTTCGGTAAATGTGAGGACGTGACAGCCTAAATTCAAGGAGTGATTATAAGTGTACTATTCAGATTAAATAGAAAGTTGTTGTCAAAATTCTTCATTTAAAAAATAAGAAAAAAATTATAAAAGAGTGGTAGAAGTAGAAGTAGAGGTTCCGTAAATGTTTCTGTTGAGGAGGACGTCACAACAGTGATCTTGGTAAAGGTTCCGTAAATGTGAGGACGTGACAACAGCTGTCACGTTGGTGGCAAAATTTCGGTAAGCTGTGAGTGCAGTTACAGGGGTGGCGGATATGTAGTTACCCGTTTGATTGTTCGATTGTTACTTTACATCCGTGTAGTTTTTTTTGAGATTTTATGTATTTTGTGATTAATTTTTACAGTAAAAAATTGTTGAACTTTATAGTTGAGTCATTGAGTTTGTATAATTCGAGGAACTTGAGGGTTTTTCAAGGTGTTGAATCCATTTATGCATTAAAAAATGTAATTTAAACAATAAAATATCATGATTATAACAAGATCTGTTTCGAGTTGAATTTATGTGAAAAAGTTCAAAAAATCGAAGATGCCCTTACATCTGAGAGGTAGTCACCCTTGTGATTGTTACATTGATCTTACAAGAACACTAGATGAACAATAAGTAGGTAGAAGTAGTTTTATTGAATATTTAATCTCATCGTATTTGTTATTTAAAACTTTTAATTATTCCCCTAGATGGGGTGTCATCTCAAGCGTCATGAAAGTACACACAGTGAATGAATCTCTAGTCACCCATCACATTCTCTTTCAAGACAGAGGGGTAGATGGAATGTTTATTATATATGGCACTTGGAGAGTTGAAATGATTACAAGTCTGGTATATGTGAGGAGAGCCATGGCAACATTTCAAGGTACTATGGACATCCAAAGTATTCAACGCAACAGTCTAGATCTCATCATTATGTTAAAAACATATTTAATGGTGGGTAGGACAACAATGATAGTGATACATGTTGGAGGTCAATTATTTATGGATTGTATACCCCCACGTTGTATGTCAATCCGACTTCATTGGTCATTGATGGTTTTGTGCTTTGTCTCCCACACTTGTTTCCTTGGCTCTCTTTCCTTCTGCATGCCGAGAGTAAGGGAAAGCGGACAAGTCCATCGAGACACAGGCTCTTCTAGGCAGGGTGGCGCTGAGCTTGGAAGTTGAGAATTATCAATTGATAATTGGGACATGGCTACCTCTCATTCGCCTCGTCGTCGGGAGGAGAAAAGTGGTTCTCATATGGACCCTACCATGCATTCTAAGTTGGAAGACAATTGGATATGGCGATGCAAAGTAGAATGGGTTGGAGTTGAAGTCAGGATCCAAAACAAATTCAAGGGCCGATGTAATTTCCAGAGCCCGACCTCAATTAAGAGGGATGCCCATCTTCCTAAAGACTCCTGACAGCTTCAATCTGAAGCATGTTTAGAGCCCAATGGAGAACCACCTAAAGGAGGAGCATATTCATCTTATCTTTGAATTAAGGAGGGAAGTTGCGGACTTGTAGTTCACAATGAAGCAGTTGGATGCCAAACTTAATATGTTGTTGACTCTATTCTCTCGTTCAATCTTCCCAGGATGTAGACCTCCAGACCGTGATCATCATCCCAGACATGCCCATCCTTTTGCAACCCAGTCGTTCTATCAGCCTGCATAGAGGAAAATCTAAGGGCATGTTTCAGAGGAGTGTTGGCTTCATCTTTTATTTTTTTGGACCTACTTTCTATTGTGTGTGTGTGTGTGTGAATTTGAATAGTGTGTTATCACATTTGATGAATGTCACAAGGTGACAAAACCCTTAATGAACATTGCAATGTTACATGAAATTTGATAAACATCACAAATTCAGATATCCATTAACGCTGCTCTGCTCTATGATATGGACCTTTTGAGATATTGGAGAAGGTCGGAGATAACTCCTATAGACTTAGTCTACCCCCATTCATGTGCATTTACTCAATAGTGAATGTGGATAATCTCAAACTCTATGAGCCTTCCATGTTGGGTCAAGAGGAGGAGGAGGAGGAGGAGGAGGTCCTACCTTCCATATAGGAATTAACACCAAATGCTCAGGTAGAGTTGGAAAAGGACACAATTTTGCATAAGTGGTCTAGAACTACAAGATAGGGGTATCATGACCTTTGGAAGATTGGGTTGAAAGGAAAGCTTCCAAAGAAAGAAAGAAAAAAAAAAAAAAAAAAATGGTACTCCAGGGAGAAGGTAGAGGGAAAATTTCTTCACCTCATTCAATAAAGCTCATTCAATAAAGCTTTGGGGACTAAAATCCTCCCTAAATGGAGAGGTATGATCCATATTGAATAATTATATTCTTTTTTATCTATATCGATGTTTTATGGATGAAACAAATGGAGGAATCAACTTATAGAGCCATTTTAGAGATTGGTCCCAATTTGGAAATTTGGGTCCAAAAAATAGTTTAAAACCTTTCGGAGCCATTTTGAGGCACAAAAATACTCTTTTTATGGTCCAACCCTCACTATGGAGCAAGCAACTATATTCAACACATTGACACCTTTCCAATGGTGAAAGAATTCCCTCAATCAAAGTTAGTATGTGAAATTTATGCCTCCCACAAGTTGACCTATTGTATTAATCACCATGGTGTGAGTGGATTCCATGTCATCCCTCATTACATAAACGCGTGGGGATAGTCACATGGTGTATTTTCTATAAAATTATAGAAGGTCCAAACTTGATCACTAATTGAGGGTTGAGAAAGTCAATACCCTAACCATATACTTCTATGAATCTATGTTAAATATCGGTTTGTCAGGAGGAGAAGGGGTTCCATTTTTTAGCATTGTATTTTATTCCTTAGTTGAGAAGAGCACCTAGGAGTGGTGTTGTGATAGAAAAATAGAGGATAGATTATGTAGCAGCCATACATGCCACAATGTCAAACACAAGTCCATAAACAATGACTCTTTCTTTGTACTTGAATTTGAAGAAAAGAGAGCAGAGTAACTTCACCTTCTAGCTGGGTTTTTGTAGGACCTCTATTTCCCCCAGATTGTAAATATTATTACTCTTGTGAACAAGACTATGGAAATATTTTTCATGTGAATGTTGAAAAAAAAATGAACCTTACTATAGAGGGTAATGCATATATTTTGTTATTAAATAAAAGGAAATTGTGGCATCAATGTTGAAACAAGGTTTCCAGTATAGATCATGATGCATGAGAGGAGATGACAAGGGGAACCAATAATGGTTGATATGACCCCTTCCAGGCCGGTACTCTGCTGGATATAAAATGCTCAGACCTAGAATAGTCTTTTGGCCCAGAAAATTTAATTACCAGTTAGGATGGTAGTTGGGAAGCCTTCCTCGAGAGTTAATAAAGAAATGGGAAGAGTACCATCTGAAAAACTTCTTAATTTGACCCATGAAATCTTGTTGGGTAAGGCAAGAAAAGGAAAGAAAATTGTAGGGGTAGGGGGAAAAAGAGGAGACACAAGAATCTGTATGAGGACCATTCCTGAAGAACAAAAGAGAACACCCGTCTCTCTGGTTCTGAAGAATAAATGAGAAATAAGTTGTTCTATTTATAGGAAAGATTGGACAGTGTTTTCTAATCAAGCTGATAAATGGATCTGCAGTGATTGAGTGAGAAATCACGAGAGGCTCCCTTTTTTGTGAATAGAAAACTGGACTACCATCTTTCTGTGGGAAAATGAGAGTAACCTTTGTCCCTTGTTGAGCAAAATAAAAACCTCTCTCATGGAATCATGATCTAGCTAGAGGGAGGCCAGTGGAAGAAGAATCCAAGAGAAATTGTTCCTATGGTTGGGTGGAAAAGGGAACCCCTTTCAGAAGTTCCCAACTAATTTCCAAGTTTCAGATAAGTGTGATTCTAAGTTGATATTGTATTGGTTGTTTTTGTTAAAAAATGAATTTTCTTGAGCTAAATGATGGCATAATTTGTTTATTTGTTGAATGGTAAAAATTGTAACTTTGATGGCCTTGTGTGTAACACACCCACTATGGGAACCAATATTTTTTGTCTTTTTCCTTCTTTTCCCCGAGGAACAGAATCCTTGAATTCCTATGGGGCCTGATGCAGACCCTACCATCCCTTATCCTTACCCATATGATCATTGGCTATAACCACAAGCCTTACCGGAGAGGTGCTTCCGG
This sequence comes from Picea engelmannii, assembly GCA_009831015.1. NCBI lineage: Eukaryota > Viridiplantae > Streptophyta > Pinopsida > Pinales > Pinaceae > Picea > Picea engelmannii. The sequence continues at coordinate 46,537 of ML798521.1, read as the reverse complement.
ATTTCGCGATTCGAGAAATCGCGGTGCATGTGTTCCCTTGCTCTCTATTCTCTCGAAGTGTCGAAATCCGAAAGGAACCAACAGTTCGTCACATCTAACAATGCCTCGGATTGAAACCTGGCATTCCACCTTTCAGAGTTTCGCATACCAGGTTTTCGCGGTAGAAGAGGACGAGGGGTTCATGCCCTTCGGTTTTTCGGGTGCTGAAACACCGAAAAATAAATCTACACACACTGATCCATATCGGGATTTCAAAAGTCGGGAATTCAAAACTGGCATGTAATAGGGACTTGCCTCTAGATATCTCGGGTGCTGAAATACCAAGACATCAAGACTTATCCACGCTATTATTATTTCGGAGTTTCGCAAGTCGGGGTTTCGCGATATGCGCAGACAGGAGGTCTCGCACTTAGGTTTCCCGGAAGCCGAAACTCCTAAGCCTGTATTCATCGCTAATCTCATTTCATGGTTTCCCAAGTCGGGATTTTAGGACTAGCGAGTACAAGAGACTTGCCTTTAGATATCCTGGGTGCCGAAACACCATGTCTCATCTGCGCTATTATCATTTCGGGGTTTCGTAAGTCGATATTTCAGGACTGGCGATTACAAGAGATCTTACCCTAGGTATCCCGGGTGCCGAAACGCTGAAACATCAAGACTCTAATAACGCTACACTATTCAAGGGTTTCGCAAGTCAGGATTTCGCGTCTAGCGAATACAAGGAAACTGACCCTTGGGTTTCCTGGGTGCCGAAACATCGAAACATCCAACTCTAGACACGCTATGCCATTTCGGGGTTTCATAAGTCAAGATTTCGGGACTGACGAGTACAAGAGACTTTCCTTTAGATATCCCGGGTGCCGAAACACCATGTCTCATCCATGCTATTAACATTTCGGGGTTTCGCAAGTCGGGATTTAGGGACTGAAGATTACAAGAGATCTTACCCTTAGGTATCTCGGGTGCCAAAACACCGAAACATCAAGATTCTAAGCACGCTACACTATTCTGGGGTTTTGCAAGTCAGGATTTCACATTTGGCGAATAAAAGGAAACTGACCCTTTGGTTTCCTGGGTGCCGAAACACCGAAACATCCAACTCTAGACACGCTATGCCATTTCTGGGTTTCGTAAGTCAATATTTCGAAACTCGCGAGTACAAGAGACTTGCCTTTAGATATCCCGGGTGCTGAAACACTGAAACATCAAGACTCTGAGGGAACCATTCTTTCTGGTGCAAGGTCTCCAAACTTAGGCCATAAAATCCTTCAACGACTTCTTGGGTAATTATCACCAGGCTTGGGGACATGACTGAAAGGCCTTCTTAACTTATCGAGTTATGAACTCTATGACAGGGGCGAGGTAAGATTAGATATTTACTTAACTAGTAGTCCTTTCAAGGAATTCACTCTGGCTCTAGAATTAGTGAGTAAACTTTCCTAGAAGGGGGTGCCTTTGGGGAAATCCAACCAAGACATCACATGAGTCAAGTAAATGGGACAGATCTCCCGAAAACAGACCCAGAATCTAAACTTGTTCAATGTATATATATATATGTAAACCGAATATGGCCATACAAGTATAAGCATGCATCCGCCCTTTCCGATCAAACACTCCAGGCAGACACTTCTATACAGAAACCATTCATGAGTGTACAACCATGAGCATTCATTCCAAGAACATTCAATTTGAAATACATGACATATATACTTATAAAAAAACCCATGTGTAATGCAACTGCTGATAGGGGTGCTCATTTCCACCCAACCGTAGGCTCAGCGACTCCAAATGGATTTTCCACTAGCCACCTCCGAGCTAGACCATGATGCTTTGAGTCTTAGTCTCTTACTTCCCGCTCGTCAGAAGTCCAGGATGAAGGTTACTCTCCTTCTCCTCTGCTTATGACTCACTGTATTTCTCGGAGTTCCTCTGGTTCTCCTTCCGCGATTCCTGTCACGTGTGTGTGTGTGTCTCTATTCTCTTCTCTTCCCCCTTCCAGACTTCTTTCCTCCTACGAGGTTGCGTGTGGCACAAAATTCCTTGTCTGATGGTCAGGTCTGAGAGCTTCTACGGATGGGCGGTTCGTCCCATCCCCTCATTTACTCTTGCGGAGCCTCCCCACCTACCATCTAGGTGAGTAATTCATTTCGGGGGCTGAGAGTGAGCTTTGGTTTTCCCGAGCACGTACAAACCAGTACGGTTTTGGTTTGGTGGAAGTTAACGCAACCACTCCCGACCCCTTCCACCACCTCTCATCAGCCATCATGGTCTCTTTTCAGCACATCCTCTTCTCAACAGTCATGCAACATATATTCATACATCATTTACATTCCTTGGACCTTTTATACTAAGGTCCGTTAAATCAAACATTCACAATCTTTGAGTTTTCCATAGTTCTTCGCCAATATAGTTATTTTTATAGACTGGGGGAAACATGGTGTTACAATTCCCTCCCCCTTTTAAAGGAACATCATCCTCGATGTTCTATCTATCAATAGAACGTTTAGGTACAGAAGTAAACAAAATCGGATATGCCCATTTCATGGCATCTTCCATTTCCCATGTAGCCTCATCTGGGCCAAAATGTTTCCACTGCACCTTGACCTGTGCAATGGTTCGGTCCCTGAGAAGGGTTTCCTTTCTGTCCAGTATGCGTTGAGGTTTTGGTAGGAATTATCCCTCTGGTTCCAGGGATCACAGACCAGTCAATTATATGATTAGAATCATGTACATATTTCTTCAATAATGAAACATGGAAAACATTATGTGTTTTTACTGTGGGAGGAAGTGCTAGCCTATAGGCTACAGGTTCCACTCTATCTAGAACTTCAAAGGGTCCACAATATTGAGGTGCCAACTTGGCACATGCTCCCATCTTCAGGGAACTCTTCTTGGGCCTAACTTTGAGGTATGTGTGATCTCTCGCCTTGAACTCTCTTGGAATTCTCTTTTGGTCAGCGTAACTTTTCTATCGGTTCTGAGCAACTTTTAGATTTTGTTTTATCTGAATCATTTGTTGTTCCATTTATTTCAACATGTCAGGTCCAACAATAACTCTGTTTACGGGATTACTCTATCTGACTAGAGTATTGCATGGCCTATCGTAGAGGACTTCGAAAGGGCTCGTCTTCAGGGATTCCTGGTAGCCGTTGTTGTAAGCGAATTCCACCAGTGGTAGGAAATATTCCCACTTGTTGGGTTGATGCATTACGTGCATCCTGAGCATGTCTTCTAATATTTGGTTCACCCTTTTTGTATGTCCATCGGTTTGAGGGTGATAGGCTGTTCTAAATAGTAACTTGGTCTCCAAACCAGCCATCAGTGATTTCCAAAAGTTGGAAGTAAATTTCGTGTCTCTGTCAGACACAATCTCTTTTGGCATACCATACAATTTGAATATCTCCTTCATGAATACGTTGGCGATGTCTATTGCCTTACAAGTTGACTTGACGGGGATAAAATGAGCGGACTTGCTCAATTTATCCACCACTACCATGATGGGATCATTCTATTTGGTCGAGGTTGGTAATTCGGTGGTGAAATCCATGGATATGGTTTCCCATTTCCATTCCGGGATTGGTAGAGGTTGTAATAGTCCTGCCGGGTGTCGGTGTTCTGCTTTAACCTGTTGGCATTCTATGCATTTGGCTAAGTACTCAGCTATGTCTTTCTTCAATCCAGGCCAATAGAATTGTTTCCTGGTGGTTGTGATCATCTTCTGGTATCCTGGATGACTAGTATAGGGTCTTTTGTGCATTTCATCCATTATGAACCTCTTCAAGTCATCACAATCTGGGATATACAATCTGTTTCTGTAAGTTAGAAGGCCTCCTTCCATCATCTGGTAGCCTCCATACTTAATCCCTGTGGGTTCTTGCTGCAGGTACAAGGTCACGGTCTGGAAGAATGTGTCTGTCTCTTTTGCATTTCTAACTCTTTTCTTGACATCCGTCTCGTAGGTGCTTACCGCTGCCAGATGAATTGTTTTCATGCTTTTGCTAAGGGCATTGACCACCCTATTTTCCTTTCCCTTAATATGTTTGATTTCAAAATCAAACTCACTGAGGAGGTCCATCCACCTAGCTTGTCTGGCATTGAGCTTTGGTTGGTCAAACAGATATCGCAATCCACAGTGGTCTGTCATAAGTACAAATTTTCTTCCCAGGAGGTAATGCCTCCACATTTTCAAGGCATGCACTATGGCGGCCAGCTCTAGATCTTGGGTCACATAGTTGACTTTGTGCTCATTCAATTTTCGGGATTCATAGAAGACCACACTTTCTCCTTGCATAAGGACTCCTCCAAGCCCTTCCTTACAGGCATTTGTGCACACAAGGAAGTCAACATCGGAATCGACGATCTTCAATACGGGTGCGTGGGTCAGTAGATGTTTTAGGGTTTGAAATCTTTCTTCACATTTTTGTGTCCACATGAATTTTGTCCCCTTCTTTTGGAGGGTAGTGATTGGACACCCAATCTTGGAGAATCCTTTTATAAATATCCTATAGTATCCTGCCAAGCCCATAAAGGATCTGATATCCGAAATGTCCTTCGGGGTAGGTCATTCCATGATAGACTTGATCTTATCAGGGTCTACTGCTACCCATTCTTCGGATAGGACATGGCCCAAGTAATGTATTTGCTTCTGGAAGAAGTCACACTTGTTAAATTTGGCATAGAGCTGATGTTCTCTTAGCACTTGAAGCACAAGCCTAAGGTGTTCCTCATGTTCCTCTCTATTCTTGGAGTAAATTAATATTTCGTCAATAAAAACCAGCACAAATTTGTTTAGGAATCTGCTGAGCACATTGTTCATTAAGCACATAAAAGTGGCAGGGGCATTGGTCAATCCGAATGGTACTACCACAAACTCGTAGTGACCATATCTCGTCCTGAAGGTAGTTTTATGGATGTCTTCACCCTTGATTCAGACTTAATGATATCCCGATCTCAAGTCAATCTTAGAGAAGATAGAGGCACCTCCCAATTGATCGAACAAGTCATCAATCCTGGGTAAGGGGTACTTGTTTTTTATAGTTATGTTATTGAGTTGTCTATAATCTATGCACAGTTGGAGGGTACCGTCTTTCTTTTTCACAAACAGGACTGGTGCTCCCCATGGAGACACGTTGGGCCAGATATATCCTCTATCCATCATTTCTTTCAGTTGTAATTTAAGCTCAACTAGCTCAAGTGTGCTCATCATGTAGGGTGTCCTAGACACTGACACTGCTCCTGGTGCAAGTTCTATTGAGAAGTCAATGTCCCTTCTTGGAGGTAGACCTGGTACCTCTTCCAGAAATACATCTATGTATTCCCTCGGTGTGGGGTGGTCTTCGAGGCTTGGTTTGTCACCTTCAATTGTTTTCAACACCTGTATTGCATATAGTGGACATCCTTTTCTGCAATACTTTCTCATTTGAAGAGCTGATATTTGTCTCACCGAGACAAGTTTTTGGATCCCTTGAAGGGTTATCCTCCTTCCTTCTTCACTTACGCATTCCAAGGTTTTATGGTAACAGTCCAGTTTGGCTTTATTGGTGGCTATCCAGTCCATACCAATCAACAGATCATACGATCCCAGGGGTAATATGTTAAGGGTTGCTTGGGCGGGGATTTCGCCCATAATGAATTGGCAGATTGGTATGACCTTCGCTACCCTTCTTTTGGTGCCAATGGCTAACTATACCAACCATGGCTTAGCATTTTTATGTGGCTGTAGTTTACATTGACCAACAGCCTTAGTGGCTATATAACTCAAATTTGAATCAGGCTCAATCAAAATAGATACTAGATGGTTGGTGATCATACCTTCGATTTCCACCACTGAAGCTTGGTGGTCAGCTTGGTTATTATCCAAGGCTGCATAAATTTGTAGCACACTCCTGGCCACGTCATTGACGGTGGTAGCTTCTTGAACGTTGTAAATTCTTCGGCTGTTTTGTTGTCGGTGTGGGCAGTCCCTTAGTAGATGTTCTTCTCCACAACCCCAACATTTCAAAGGTTCTCTCTTTGAGTTATCAGTATTTACTGGGGCAGATCCAGAAAGTTTATTTCTTCTCAAGGAGGGAAAGTTCTGCTGGTGTACACTTCGGGCTGGGAAGCTCAACCTTGAGTTCTTTTTATAGTCCTTAAATCTTGGGGATTTAAACCCCCTTTTCTGGAATCCCAAACTATTCTTCTGCTTCCAGCCTTCGCGAGGACCTATCCGGTGCCCAAGCTGTTCATAACAATATCTTACCTTTCGGATAGTATCTTCTAGGGTCTTTGGTTCGTCAAATTTAATCCTGTTCTGATAGTCCTTAGGTAGTCCACTGATGAATCGTTGCACCTTTTCCTTTTCTTCTTTTATGTAGGGTACATACCTTAGCAAATTGAGGAATCTACTAACATATTCCTCTATGGTGAGTTTCCCCAGCTTGAGTTCATAAAATTCTTTAGTCTTTTCATCGAAATATTTTTCCGACAGATACTTCTTCCTGAAGTATTTCTCAAACCGTTCCCAAGACAGGTCTTCTTCGTGAATCTCTTTTACATTCTTAAGGTATTCCCACCAAATGGAAGCCTTTCCATTCAATTTGAAGGTGGCTACTTGAGCCTTCAAGTTTTCTGAGAAATCATGGACTCTGAAATACTTCTTTAGTCCAAGCAGCCAGGTCTCCACTTCCTCTCCTTTCTTTATTTCACCGTCGAAGGAGGGTGGTTTGGCCTTCTTGAACTCTTTGAGATTATGACTCTTCGAAAGGTTCTTATTTTTTCATTTTCTTCGGGAATGAGAACTAGTTCTGCTGCTAGAAGATCCCTCTGAGTCGCCAGCTTCCTTTCTAGAAGAATCGTCCGACGCTTGTCCCTTATCTCTGGGGTGGACCTTTCTCGAGGTTCTCCTCTCAGTGTGGCCATTGACATGACCACGTTTCTATGTCTCAGGTTCATGTTGAAATTACCTTTGTATGTCGGATAAGCTCTGCAGTAAAACTGCATTAATTTCCATTTGCTTCTCTTTCTCTTTTATCATCCTTTCGTTGTTAGCCTTGCATCTTTGTAATTCTACCATGAGGCTCATCACCATCTCAGCTAGATCCGGAGAGGTCCGTACTACCCTCCTTTCATCAGACTCTTCGTCCCTATTGTGGGAGCCGTCCCCCACTTCATGGTGAGTCACCATTCTATACGTCTGAAATTTCTCGTGGTTGATCGTTCGCTTGTGTGAAAAATAAAAAGGCTTGTTGTTAGTCAATATTTATATACATTCATAACCCGCGCAATATTCATATTTTTCACATGCATACACACAATAGGGGTTTTTCATTCTTAACTTCGACTTTTGATTAAGGGGGTTAAGATAGAGGGTTACTCCTGTTAAGAGTGCTTCGAATGGAGTATTTGCGCAACCCGTTCATGAGCCCAAGAAGGCCAAGTGTTGTAACCATGCTCTGATACCAATTTGTAATACACCCACTACGTGAACTAATATTTTTCATCTTTTTCCTTCTTTTCCCCAAGGAGAAAAATCCTCGAATTCCTATGTGGCCTGATGCGGACCCTACCATCCCTTATCCTTACCCATATGATCGTTGGCTATGACCACAAGCCATACCGGAGAGGTGTTTCCGGCTTTCGCCATTCGGGAAATTGCGGTGCATGTGTTCCCTTGCTCTCTAGTCTCTTGAGGTGTCGAAATCCGAAAGGAACCAACAGTTCGTCACATCTAACAATGCCTTGGATTGAAACCTGGAATTCCACCTTTTAGAGTTTCACGTACTGGGTTTTCGCAGTAGAAGAGGATGAGGGGTTCACGCCCTTCGGTTTTCCGGGTGCCGAAACACCGAAAACCAAATCTACACGCGCTAAGCCATATCGAGATTTCATAAGTCAGGAATTCAAAACTGCCATGTACCAGGGACTTGCCTCTAGATATCTGAGGTGTCGAAATACCGAGACATCAAGACTTATCCATGATATTATTATTTCAGAGTTTCGCAAGTTGGGGTTTCTCGATATGCGCAGATAGGAGGTATTTCACTTAGGTTTCCCGGGAGCCGAAAATCCTAAGCCTGTATTCATCACTAAGTTCATTTCTAGGTTTCACAAGTCGGGATTTCAGGATTGGCGAGTACAAGAGACTTTCCTTTAGATATCCCGGGTGCGGCTTTGTACATTTATTGTAAGGTTTTAGGTCCACATGTATTATTGGCCTCCGTTACCTCTCATATAGATAAAGGAAGGAGAGAATCCTTTCATCATTCTGATCTTTGTTCATTATATTGTGTTATAAATGTGACTAATATATCAACTAGTCTTCCTCTCTCTTATGCATATTAATTTGTAATTTATCCATCTTGTCTTAGAGGCCTAATTTATAATTTATCCATATTAATCATACTAGTGCCCATATCCCACCCAGAGTCCAAAGATACCTTAGAAAGGATCTAAGTGGTTGTTTGAGGCCTAGTTCATGGCCCTCGAACTCAGGAAGCTTCATTTTGTGCCTAAGCTGTATGTTCTCCTCCCCTTTCCATGGTATATTCCCTAAGACCCATTCTTACTATGAAAACATACTAATGGTTCCAAAGGTACCCATATATACCAAATATCCCCGTCACAAGTCTTATTTGGTTGTTCATTGGTTCAATAACTATTACATGAATCTTGATACTAAGAAGATTAAAATAGGGCCTTAACACCTATTTTTCTTTCCCTAACCATGTTTAAGGCCACTAGTACCTTACATGGTGTGAAAATCCTCCTAATGGCTCTAAGTTCCTTCTTAGAGGCCTTGAGATCCAACTATGATGCATAAAACCTATGAATGGTGCCCATATCCCACCTAAAGTCCATAGATCCCTTAAAGAGGATCTGTTTGGTGGTTTCAGGCCTTGTTCATGGCCATTAAGGACAAGAAGATTTTTTTAGGGCCTAAGGCCATTATTTCCCTCCCCTGGCCATGGTAGAGGTCCTAATAGCCATTATTATTATTTAAATCATACCAATGTTGCCCATATTCCTAATTGGAGGCCTTGATATTAGTCATTAAGAAGATAAGGTTCACTTAAATCTTAATTCCCTTTTCGCCTTCCCTTGATGATGGTACAAGCCTAAAATCCCATATGTGATGTGAAAAAATACTAATGGTGTCCAAATCCCACCTCGAGGAAAAATATCCCTTAAACATTATCTACATGATCATTCAATGGTTAGTTCATATATCTTTAAGTGAAGAAGCTTCATTTCAGAGCTAAGGTACCTATTTCCTCTCCTAGCCATTGTACACACCTTGAGACCTAATCTTATTATGAAAATGTACCAATGGTTCCAAAGATACCCTACATAGATCTTGTGTGGTTGTTTAAGGACTGCATCACAAATATCAACCCTATTAAGTTTCAAATAGGGCCTAATCACCTTATGTTCTTTGCTATATATTATGCCCAAAACTTGTGAATGGTGACCATATCCCACCCAAATTCCATATAACCCTTAGAGAGGATATGTATGGTGGTTTGAGGCCTTGTTCATGGCCATTAAGATCAAGAAGATTTATTTAGGGCCTAAGGCCCTTTATTTCCTCCCTTGGCCATGGTATAGGTCTTGAAACCCATTCTTTTTATTCAAAACATACTAATGGTGCACATATTCCCAAATAGAAGCATTTTTCATATTGCAACTATATTCTCAAATATTGGTGAGTGGTCAAATGAAACTATATTGCATCTTATGCAACTATATAAAACTATATGCAACTATATTGCAACTTATGCAACTTATGCAACTATATTGCAACTATATGCAACTATATTGCAACAATTTCGTATGCAACTATATGAAACTATATGCAACTATGCAACATGCAACTTAAGCAACTTTATGGAACTTATGCAACTTTACACAACTTTATGCAATATGCAACTTTATGCAACAATGCAACTTATGCAACTATGCAACTATATGCAACTATATGACGGATAGGTGTGGCAATTTCAACTTTATGCAACTATATGCAACTATATGACGGATAGGTGTGGCTATTTCAACTTTATGCAACTATATGCAACTGTGTTGGTACCAAAAATGTATATTGGCACGATAAATTATCTTCTTGTTTTAACGAGTGTAGGTACCACCAAATAGGTATATGTCAGATATATCTTCCTTGAGTGATGATTAAGATATAGTAAGAGAGTTTGAAAGTGAGTTGTGTTGTACTAGATCTACCGGTTCTAGATCAACTAGGTTGGAAAAGGTAAGGAAAATATTTCATACCCACATGCAATTTTTTATTGCCAACGGAGGGTCGTGTAATTATGATGCTGAGAGAATAGGTGACATTGAGTTGCCCTTGAGGTATAAACATCTAGTGCAATGATGGGCACCTAAGGAGCTACTTGAAGTGGACACAGATTTATTCATCGGTGGGAGGATGCACCGCATTGCTCCTTCGTCCTTACATGGATTGGGGTTATTTTCCATGGATGGCATAAAGGTCGGATATGGCACTGTAACTGAATTGATGGAGTATGCCAGACCATTATACAAATACAATCATTGGTTGATGTTGGTCCGATATACACAAAGTACGCGGAGATATGGAGTTGCCGCAAATTATATACAACTACTAGATAACAATCAAAATAAAGGGGCAACTATGTATATTGACGGAAGGCCAAAAACTACTGGAAACATTACAGGATTTATAAATAGTACACGACTAGTGGCAACAACTAAGAAACTGAGTTTCATATTTGAGGCACACGAAGGAAATCGTATATTTGTATATGCAACAAAAACAATAGTTCCAGGTGAAGAGTTGTTGATTGATTACAACTTAAATCAAATATATGGAGGGGGTGCGACTATGGGGGTAAATATCTTACATACCATTCAACTCAACCTTTGATCAATCATTGTTACAATTTATCACTGCAATATTTCAAATTTTTACCGCATACATTTTTTACAATTACTTTCATAACTCTTGTTGATTAATTTATTGTCTCAACATCTATCCAAGGTGACCGTTAAAAGGAACCCACTTCGCCTCAGCAAGTAAATGTTAAATACAGTAAAAACTTATGACTACAACAACTAAATTTAAGAAATTTAATAATTTTTTATTTCTGTTATTACTACAATATTTCATTTTCTTAATGTTACAGGTGAATTTCATAACTTTTATTGATTGATTTATTGTGTCAACATCTGTCCAAGGTGACCTTGGTAGAAAATCACCCGCTACATCTCTCTAGGGTGACCGTGGAAAGGAACCCACTGTGCCTCAGTAGGTAAATGCTAAATACAGTAACAATTTATGACTACAACAACTAAATTTCTGAAATTTCATTATTTTTTTTCTGATATTACTCCATATTTCATTTTTTAAATGTTACAGGTGAATTTCATAACTTTTGTTGATTGATTTATTGTGTCAACTTCTGTCCAGGGTGACCGTGTCCGAGTTTCACCCACTACATCTCTCCAAGGTGACTGTGGAAAGGCACCCGCAGTGCTTCAATAGGTAAATGTTAAATACAGTAATAACTTATGACTACAACAACTAAATTTCTGAAATTTTGTTATTGTTTTTCTGATATTACTCCAATATTTCATTTTTTAAATGTTACAAGTGAATTTCATAACTTTTGTTGATTGATTTATTTTGTCAACTTCTATCCAGGGTGACCATGTCCGAGTTTCACCCACTACATCTCTCCAGGGTGACCGTGGAAAGGCACTCGCAGTGCCTCAGCAGGTAAATATTAAATACAGTAACAACTTATGACTACAACAACTAAATTTCTGAAATTTTGTTATTGTTTTTCTGATATTACTGCAATATTTAATTTTTTTATTTTACAGGTGAATTTCATAACTTTTGTTGATTGATTTATTGTGTCAGCATCTGTCCAGGGTGACCGTGTCTGAAAATCAACCTTTACATTTGTCCAGGGTGATCGTGGAAAGGCACCTGCAGTACCTCACCAGGTAAATGTTAAATACAGTAACAACTTATGACTACTACAACTAAATTTCTCAATTGTTAAAGTTCATCTCATTAATTTTATTCATCAATGTATTGTGGCATGGTCAACATGGGAAGGCTCCCATAGATAACTGTAACGAAATATTTTATTCGACTGACCCAATGATAACTGTAACGAAGGCCTTGAAAAAGGATAACATAGAATATCTAGGTTTGATTAGCAAAAGACCCCTGACACAAGAGGATAGGGAAAGAATTGTAGAGCTACAAAATACAATAACTAATTTTGGGGTAAGTGGCATCTTCACATATTTTTATTAGCTATGACAATTTCATATCCATTTTTTAGTTTTATATTTTGTATATGATCTAATAAAGAAAATTTTTCCATTTGTAGGAGTTTTTAAACCCCCTGCGTGGGAAACTTATCGATCCTGCAACTGCTATAGGTAGTAGTGATGGTCCAATGCAAAAAAAAGGTTGACATAGAAAAGTGAAAGTGAGGATTTTTTAGCCTCCTGAGGTTCCCCTAGAATCCATTGATGAGCGAAATGATTTTGACCAGCATGACATGCCGGAGCATGATGAGCCGGAGCCTGGGACTCCACATGATGACTCCGGAGAGGAACATAGTGTAGGTGGACAAGATACTATTCTACATGGAGTAGAATGAATTAAAAGCATCAGATCACTAGATGTCACCTTTCTGGTGGATGACGCATGTGTTCTGATCAAGATTCAAAAGATTGCAGGTAATTGTCCCATTAATTGATTCATTTGTTTCATGAAATTGAAATGGACATTTGTTGAGACTATTATAAATTAATGGATAACATGTTTCTGCAGGAAATAATGTTTTCTATAGAAACTTACATGACAAATCATTGGAGTTTTTTGGCCCCACCATTCGCACATGGTGGAATGGCCAAGATAGAAAAAAAAAGATGATTGAATAGATCAGATGGTAAACTTGTTCGGAGACACTTTCAACAAGAAAGTGATTACAAAGTTAGCCGACGAAAATTTAAAATACACCAGGGCCTAGTATAGGGATGAATTGCAAATATACCTCAAGCACGAGTGCCCTCCCATGGTTCCCGAGAAAGAGTGGAAGGCGCTAATAGAGGATGCAAAGGATAACTTGTTTGAAAAACAAGGACGACAACCACAAGCTAGTCAAGAAAGGTACAACACATGTCATATTATCAGTGAAATATCAGCATTTATGTTTTTCTTTCTTGTTTTAAGTAACAATTTCGATATCTATTTTTTTTCAAAAATTCCATATGTAGGATACCAGACACCTCCAAAGAAACAAAGGCTAGAGTGGAAAAACATGACCAACATATACTAGGTCAGGGTGGCTACAGAAAACTAAAAGCCCCAATAGTAAGATTTAAATGATTAATTGTGGTTAATATTTATTTAATAGTAGTGAACAAGTATATGTTTTTGTTATTGATAATTTTAATGGTGTTATGCATTGCAATTAAATATGTTTGACACTGCTGCCATGGAGGAGGACCTAAAGCTTGGTTACAAACATGGTTTTAAAAGTGTGATCGAATATAGAAAAATCTTGGGCTAGACTCCTATCTCCCCAACCACGTAGGTAAATCAAATAAATAAGGAAACCGCAATAGCATGCTTGTAAAGTCTATTCATATTTTATTATATCACCCTTTACTAAGTATTTATGTTTGTTTTCAAGCAACAGTGTTACCGCACTAGTGAATCAAGCAGTATTTAGCAAACACCGCGTCATACAAGGGTCCATATGTCCACTGATAGTGTAGAGAAGAGTACCCATTCCAATATGTATTCTTTAGAATTAGAAATATTTACTGTGATTGTAGATATATATTTCCTAACTTATACTTATATGTTATCTTCTCAAAATTTAAGAGCATGTAGCTTAGGAGGGTGAAATGCGAGAGCAACCAAGTGGACAGGAAATTAATGCACCAACTATCCTAGCTACAGAGACAGGTAAAGATCAATAGTGTAATGTTAATCAAAACAATGAATTAGTTATTTCAATTATATTTCAACATATAGATATGATCATTTTTCGTTGTTCCAGTTCATGACCCTGAACAGATGCTAGCTAACCCTTCTCAGTGACGTACCTGAAGTATGGTACATGAGCACACATAAACAGTAGAATAACAGGGCACATGAAATACAATTTCCTTGGATGATTATGATATCCCAATTGTCAATTTTATGAATGTAAAAAAACAAAAATCAAAGAAAAAATAGATGTATAAATTCATGACTTGTATTTGGATCTTTATCGATGATTATATGTTCATATGTTTTTATGACTATCCTAGTTATGCATGAATGTCTATATGTTTTCTATATAAAGAAAATCATTTGTTGGGTATGGGGAATTGAGAGTGATGTGAGGGGGGGGAGGGGCCATATGAGCTTCCACCTTCACGTGGTTGGCCCTGTTCAGTAGAGAATAACCTATTTTTGAAACAAAGAGAATCTCATTAAGGTATGCAACAACTTAATTTTTTTCTAGAGTATTTTACATAACTAAATGCCAGCTTATTTTCTTATTAATTATTTACTCATATAAAAAAATTGTATTTTATGATCCATGCAGGTCTTGGTGATGGAAATGCATCTCGTGGACAACTCTTATCAAGTTGTATGGGCTAATGGATCTAGCGAAAGGACAATGAAAAGGTAAGGGTTTTGACGTGTTTTTAAAAGTAGGCTTTATACTAGTAAAAGTTCACAATCCTCATGAATATGTAGATATTGATATATATGTCAAATTCCATGTGGTGTTTTGGTTTACTTGTAGATATTTTAAATATAATTTTGGTTTACTTGTAGTTTTTTTTATAAAGAAGTATAACTATTTTAGAGAACCCCCATATAAAAAGTCTTTATCCATATCCTCATTGTGGAAAATAAATTAGAAAAGATCCCTCACTTCATTCATTTCCATAATCCTAACCTTATTGCTATTCCTAGTCCAAATCCTAGTTCCTATTAAACAAGGCATGAAGCTAATCCCAATAATTTAGACCCCTCCTCTCATCCCACATGTTAGTGAAAGTATTATAAGGCTCCAAAGGACACTAATAAAAAATTCTTATTCTTATAATAATAATTCACATCCAAATCCTTGTACATAGATGATAAATCCCTTGATGATCCTAGGGTACACCAATATTTGGACACTTCTCCCCAAAAAAAATAGTCCCTATTCCAAAGTACTCTATTGAAAAAGATCTCGCATTACTCATAATGACGAATGAAATTTATTCCCCTCTCTAAGTATCCTTTTTACTAATAATTGTTAGATCAAATACCAACTTGCCACTATAATCCTTGACAATTGTAACCAAATTAATCGCATTTTCCATCACTCCTCACCCCTCTCCTTATCATTGGGGCTTTGTACAATAGGACAACACTCATCTTCTCATTAATAAACATTGTGGAGTCACCATTTTCATAGGGAATTTTCAAGAGAATGTTGAATGCTATGTATCTCCCCTTGATTACTCTAATTTACTCTTGAACATATCATATGAACAACAATGAAATGCTTTATAATATGTCCATTGAAATACCTATCAACTCTTTAAAGATAACAAAACCTATGAACTCATCTTTATTACAATACCCTTTCCATCTAATGTTGTGACCAAGACACTTTTATCAAGTTGAATGAAGCCTTGTTCCTATTGGGAGTTTTTTTGGGATAACTTAGACTTCCCAATATCACCTCTAGACACTTCTTACCTGGTAGCACCCAATATTACCTAGTTCTCCCCTTGTCTTCTTCCTCTCCTAGTGTTTCATGCTCTCCTACATACTCTTCCTCTTTTCCTAGTCCTTCAAATGCTTGGGGAAAGTATTGCCTCTCCTCCTTATCTCTTCTTCCTTGCACCCCTATTTCTCAAATTTGTTTTGGTCATAATATCGATGGGTCCCTTACAGGTCATTATCTCAAGAAAGACCCTACTTGAGATAACCTCTACCAAGTTAGGATCAACTATCACTTCTTTGTTCAGTTTTCCAAGATGTCCCCCTTAATGGTCACATTCCATA
>ML798521.1:3856-27516 GCA_009831015.1 Picea engelmannii | reverse complement strand
CATGTAGTACTTCAATGCCTAAACTATGATGTACAATTCCTTATCTTATTTGGGGTATATTATGATTGCACCAACAAAAGTTTCAAGTGTTATGTTAGCCAACTCCTTCATTGTATCAAATGTTCCCCCATTATGTATCATGCAACATTTGCTTTGATTTCAAATGAAATCGCAAGTTTCATTAGATTTAATATTGATGCATTACAATTCTTTCATGTCAAAGCTTCAGTTACTTGGTTTTCAATTGCAATGAATTGAAAGGTTCTAATTGCCTTTTCTAATGTGCATTGAAGAGACACTTCATTCCTAAATAATTTGCTAACCCCATGAATTACCTTAGTTCAATTAAATTACCAGGGATCAACCAATTTACAACGAATTTTATATTTCTTAGGTCAATACAAAATTCACATCCTCTAACTACAAAATCCATACACAACAATAATTGTTTTCCAAGCTCACATTTCTTCATGTTGGCTTGCAATTAATTGCGTTGAAGGATTAAAAATATCATCTCCAAATGTTTCAAATGATCTTCCCAAATCTTACTAAAACTCAAAATATCATCCAAGGAGGCTACAATAAAGGTGTTCGGGAAATGGTCTTAAGATATTATCCATCAATCTTAGAATTGTTGTCATAGTATTGTGTAATATAAATTGCATAATGACTCACTCATTCAATCCATGTGTTTTTTTGAAAGTAATATTCCAAATTATTCTTTGTGTATATTGTTATATTGGTATCCTTACTTCTAATCCAACTTCATGATAACACATGCTTCCAATATTTGGTTGATTAGTGCCTTGATTATTTGTAGGGGATATATATATATATATATATACTATAATCTTGTTCAATCTAAAAGATCTACACATTTTCTCTAACATCCATCTTTCAATAGAAATGTCGACTACACTTGTGGACCTGCACACCTGCTAGACTTGTCATCAATGAATTACTTCCTATCTTGTTGAATGCCAAGGTCACCATCCCACTTATTGCATCTTGTTGAGAAAGTAGAGACATTGTAATATGGCATTACAATATTACAATCTAATATGACATTCCCATATTACAATGTAATATGGTAATCCCATATTACATTCTAATATGGCATTACCATATTACAATGTAATATGGTAATCCCATATTACAATGTAATATGGCATTACCATATTACATTCTAATATGGCATTACCATATTACATTGTAATATGGCATTACCATATTACATTGTAATATGGTATACCATATTACAATGTAATATGGTAATACCATATCTCGTGTAATTTTTTTTTTTTAAACTTAAAGGACGCGTCTCAATATCGACGATAGTTCGTTAGAAGTCAAATTTTTATTTTGAACAACCGTGGCAATAGCGACGAAGGTTCGTTGCAATTTGCCACAGTTTTTCGTCGCACATACAACATCTACGTCGTAAGTTTGTCCTTGGCATACATTTTCATCGCTATTTCCATGCTTTTTCATCGCAATTTTCCATGGTTTTGCATCACACATATAGCATCTGCGTCGTAATTTTTTGTCTTGGCATAAATTTGTGTCGCTATTGCCACGCTTTTGTGTCGCAACAAATTGTTTTTTACGTTGTTACAGTTTTGCGTCACAATTGCGACAAAGATTCGTCGTAATTTCAATGGTGCATAGGGTTAACCCATTTGATCATGATGACATGTAGAGAGCTAATTTTGTTGTTGTTTCCACAAACACCTGGTTCGTGGATATAGCGAAAAAAAAATAGCAATGAAAAAAAGTCTTGGCTTTCGTGGAAATTGCGACGGATAAGTGTGGCAATAGCAACGAAAAACCTTCACAAATTTGGTCATATGTACTAGTGATATTTATCATTCGAATCTTTGGGAAGAAAAGGCAAAAGACTTCTTTTATGAGATCTACAACTAGGTAGTGGTGCCAACGAACACTGCCATATATGGATACCCACCTCCCAGAATCTCTGACAAAATTGTGACTAACCTGGGCAGAATAGCAGACTGGTACGTCGATGAACACTTCTCCTATATTAGGGGTTTTGGTTGTTCAATTCCTCCATATGCTCTGCCACAATATTTACCATACTGACTAGTGTGTCGAGAGGTCACATGAAAAACTATGCTTGGTGGGATTAGTAAGGATCTCAAAGAAGTACAGAAAAAGGTATGGCAATCTTTCCCCCTACAGATTGGTACATTTTCTCTACTGGATTTTGGTCACTCAAAAGTGGAGGCTGCAACCTTGGAAGAAACAAATCTGGTCGACATTGAATTCAAGAAGCACGACCCACAGAAGGTCGTGGGTAATCACATGGCCAACTGCAATTTGAAAAGGTATGAACACAAAGATTCTCCTCAAGATGAGATTTTTCAAGGAGCGACATCCTATCCAGAGGTCTTCAGTCGGGTTGGAGCTCTGTCACCCGATAAAATGATTGATTTTTATGACTTCCAGAGGCACCGAAGAAGTATCCTCTCTAAAGTGTTACAAGGAGGAATCCTGACGTCTCCAGCTGCACAACAAACCGAGACCCGAAGCTCAGAAGCAATAAGATGTAGCAGACAAGAATCCCTGGAAAGTTTGGAGAAGACTGAGGTGTTGACATAGAAATAATATATCCCATCAAAAAATGTATCAGGTTACCAAGACAAAGATCAAGGTAATACATTGACAAAGGAGGGAGAAGAAGGACCATTGTTTACACCAGATAAATCAACTACAGACACAGCCAAAAAACAGTCGTCCACCGAAATCAGTAGCCCCATCCAGTTTATCATACCGTTACAATTCACTAGAGGGAACCCAAACACAGAGGAGATATTCATAGAGGATCTCACACCCATTTCAGTTGAAGAGTTTCCTCCTACTGGTTTCTTTTTCAACAAGAAAAGGAATGCCATGGTGAAGAGAGAAACACAGCAGAAGGAAGGTGCAGCTGTCAAAAGGCACAGGGTGCTAATTGATGGAGAGGCCTTGGAAGAGGTAGAATTCGCTAAAGAAGTAGTAGGTTCCCTGGGGGATTTTGCAACAGCCAATCAGTTTTCATTCGGAAATATAAAAGAACGACTGAAGTAGAAAGATCTGCAAATAATCCAATTGCATAATCAAATGAAGACTGTAGAAAAGAATGTCTTGAGTGAGGTCAACAAGGGCTTTGAGAAGATTAGAGCCAACAACACACAGGAAATCCTACATCTTAAATCCAGCCTCGAGGAGATGCACATGAATATACAAGAGAGCCAAGGATGGGCCACCCAACATGATGAGCTGGTAAAACGACTACAAACCAAAGTTAGTTCCTCTGAGAACATGGTTGTAGATATAGCAGTGTTCCAGGTTCAGGCATTGGAAGTGCAAAAGGAACTAGAAGCAACACAACAAAGCCTTCTCACTAAGGTTGAAACTATCCAAGATCATTTTCGGGTGATAGATCAAGCATTAAATAACATTTTTTTAAGAGAGAGAGAAGCTATTGTTGCCCGAACTACCTTCCAAGAAGCAATTTTGTCATTAGCAAAAGAAGGAGTAGCTATGGATTCCAGGTTGTCCATTTCGGAACAGACAAAGTGTGATGTAATACTAAATACCTGGGAATCTAGCATAGCTGAAAGTAGGAAAATGGCTAAGGAATTGAAGGAGTCTTGTGAAGAGGATTTGCACTCACTCAACAAAGAATCATTAGGCCTTGATAAAGAATATATCTTTGGAGTACTCGGAAATATTGACATAACAAAACATCTACTTAACATTAAGACAAAAATGGAAGAGGCTTAGGTCGGAATCTCACAAATAAACAGGTTTATATTATGCGGATAAAAAGATGGTTAGTGAAGCCTAGTCTACAATTACAATCTATAGTTTCAAAATATAGACGAATAGAAGAAATATTACCTCAATTGGAAAACAAATTATATATTTTTGAGGCTAATAACTTAACAAATCCCTCAAGGCTGGTGGCGCAATTTGTGAGAAGATGCATCAAATGTATTGAACAAGTAAAAGGTAGCACCTATGGAAACAAATGAGATAACCTTTGTACGTTATCTGTTTTGGAGCTGGAGAACTAGAGAGAAAAATTCCTCTGGCAGCATAATGAGGAGACCAACAGAAATGCAAGCGAAACATTTCAGATTTCATATTCTGTAAATTTACTATTTTAGAAATAGAGGAATTCCAATTTCTTAGGGTTGAGAGATTTTTTTATAAATACACATTTCAAAGAATGAAAACAGGTTGCTTCTTGTTGTATTGTAACTGAGAATACTCATCCTTTGTGCGTATTAATACAAGTGCAAACAAGGATTCCAAATTTTGTGTTGTTTGAGTTATGTGCTCTCTTTGTAGTCCATATCTCTTGTTTTCTTTATGTTACTCCT
This sequence comes from Picea engelmannii, assembly GCA_009831015.1. NCBI lineage: Eukaryota > Viridiplantae > Streptophyta > Pinopsida > Pinales > Pinaceae > Picea > Picea engelmannii. Next base: position 23,128 of record ML798521.1, on the reverse strand, counting down.
TGATAAGTGAACGATTTCAACTTAGTACAACATCTACTGCGATTACATTTCATTTAGTTATCTGATAGTAAACATTTTTTCCTCTATATTTTCTATTAGCAAATACAAGAGCTGCAAGTTACATGGATTGCTACATTATATATCTTTTTAGGGGTGTGTTCCACTCTTTCTTATACTATAAACAAAGTAATATTCTTCTATCATTGATGCCTTACTTTGTTTAATAGTTTTGTAATTTTATCCTTCATCATCCTTTTTGATAAATTGACTCAGACGACGAAATACGACCTCTGTTCTGTTCAACTATTAATTTCATTTGAGGACTTAATTTTTACACCACTAACGGAAGAAAAATCATTCTAAAAACATTCCTTAATTCATGATGCTCGACATTATGCTTTGAGCCTTAAGTTTAATATCATGAACAACACATTTTTGGCGCCGTTGCCGGGGACGGAGAGACAAAGTTATTTTTCCTTGGGAGAACGACATGGTAAGTTTCTTTCTTTGATAGTGAACAAAGATAGAATACAATATTAAGAATAATTTCAATTTTCACTTGGTGACTCCACCGCTAATAAGCTGGCATCCAGTCAAAGGAATACCAGAAAAAAACCGGATGATAAGTAGACCATGCCCGTATCCGACTCTGAAAAAAATTTAAAACCAAGGGGATAACTTAAGCAGACCACTACTTCTACAAGTAAGGTTTATCAACCCAAACCCACATAGTCTAATACTAAGGATCCATCCAAATAGTTAACTCCGCAAGAAGGTTCCACCCAAATATATTTTGGAGAAACATTGACTGATAGAGTTGAACCTGAAATCATAAACCCCGAGTTGTTTTTACCGGAGATAAAGACTAGAACTGATTAAATTGCATCCTTTGCTAATAAAGGAAAAAGACCCATATCGATAACTTCTTTGATTGATATTCCATCAGTCCCTAAAATAAAATTTCCATCTTCCCGAAGTTTCGAAGAACATACCTTACACTTTGATTCAACTCATGTTGGATCTTCCGTTTATATATCCTGGAAGCCCGAAGAACCTCGTCCTCATCTCTCTTTTCCCCCCTTTTTCGATTTTCTATCTTTTGAGGACTAGTTCCCAGAACCCTTTTCCCTTCATCCCGAAGTAGCTGGAAGATCACTACACATCTTTGAAAATCCTCTCTATAATATCCAAGTTTCATCCCCTAGATTATCAATGGCTGTTGTCGGAGGAGGTGGTGTCGGAGGTGGTTCCAGGGGTGACGGAGGTGGAGGAGGGTTGGGTGTTGGAGGAGGAGGAGGAGCTGGTCAAGGACCACCTCCACCACCTAGATTTTTTTCTAAAGTAGTTGCTAGGTATGCTCCTTTATTCCTCCCAGTTCCCCTCCACGATTTACCCGAAAAATATATCAAAAACCTGCCAAAGTTCACAGGAGAGGTAGAATTAACGGCCACTGAACACATAAATTTTTTCAATCAATTTGTCGATATCCTTGGCCTTGATCACGAGGATGTTTATTCAAGATTCCTAGTTAAAACTTTCGAAGGACAGGTGAGAACTTGGTTCCGAGGGCTGCCAGCAGGTTCTATAAGAACATACAATGAGTTAGAAAATGCCTTTCTCAGACAATGGGGAGAGATAAAAGATCACTTCTATTATTTAACCGAGTTCGGAGCTTTAAGAAAGAAAAATTCACAAACAGTTCTCGAATTCACTCAGATAATTAATAAACTATATAACAAAATTCCAGTTGAGGTTAAACCTTCACAACCTACCGTAAAGGTGACTTTCGCAGGGGCTTTTGAGCCTGATGTTTCCTTACTATTGAGGGCAAGGAGATCTTCTAACCTCACAAGAATGCAAGATGATGTTATAGAAATAGAGTCAAATATGATGGCATCGGGAAATTTAAAAGCTAAAATCGAAACAAGAAATAAAGAAACTAGATGATTCAGAGAACAAGCAGGACCTTATGGACCTGGGAGGTCTATGAAAGACAAAATGGATGACATGGAAAAAATAATCAAAGAATTGTCTAATAAAATCTTGAAAATGGAACTGGATCAATCTAAAACAGATTAGTTCACTAGAAAATATTTCAAAAGGAGTCTTAACCCTCAAATACAACAAAGACAAATAAAAAATGAAGATCAAACGATTCAGACCCCCTTTAAAAACGAAAATTTTATAGGAGGATATGACATGTGAAAATTTGAGGAGTTAGAGGAAGATATGAATAATATTGGCGATGATTGTCAAGAACCTCATTTGGTGAGGCAAGATTATGAAAGGTATTTAAACACAAAATATCAGTCTAATAATGATGATAACATAAATATCATAGAAGATTATGCTTATCAAGGAATCGCTGACAATATAGTGCTCGAGCTTCAACAGAAGTATAATTTAAGGCCCAGAGATAGAAATATCGCAACTACCCAACCGAAGAAAATCGTGTCGAGAAATAAAGCGAATGAGTTAGCTCAACCATCAGCTGAAACACAGACTACCAAAACAAAAGCAGTTGAAACACGGAATTCTAAAACAAGAGTAGTTGAAACAAAAATAGTTGAAATGAAAGAAACACAAACTAATAAATCAGAAAAAAGGGAGATAGAAGCCCCAACCAGAGAAGCTGAAAAGGCAACATGAATTTTCATTTTAGAAAATGAGATTAATAAAATCAAGATCCCCATGCCTCTGGTTGAATTGGCAAAAAACCCTACATATAGAAAATAAATTGCCAAAATGATAAATTTTTCTGATGTTGAAAGTCATGCACATGTTATAAATTTAGAAGATGATAAACCAACTGTAATGTTTGGTACACATTTTGAAAGTTCCAGAGATTTTGTTGCTCCTTTCTACATTATGCTGACTGTGCATGATCATCTGCCCCATAACTGGATGTTCGATTCTGGAGCCTCCCATAATGTGATGCCCAAAGCTATTATGGATAGACTTGGTCTAAAAAGTACCAAACCATGCAGAGATCTGTATTCTTTTGATTCGATAAAAGTTAAATGTGTGGGTATGATTAAAGATTTAGTGGTTAATCTTGCACAGATTCCTGTAAAATGTGTTCTGATGGATGTGGTTGTTGTTGATATCCCTCCAAAGTACGACATGTTGTTTTCCAAGTCTTGGGGCACCAAAATTGGAGGATCCCTTCAACTCGACATGACATATGCTACAATCTCGATCTTTGACGGACAATTCACCCACCTGTACAGAGAAACAAGGTTGGCATATACAGTAAGTGATCCGCTGAATCCGAATAATTATCATGTTTATGTCACAGATAAGGATTTAGGAAACTGTATATTATCAATTGATGATGATTTCGATGAATGTATAGAATAAAATTGTACAAAAAAGGAAAACATAGAAAAGACAAATAAAAATGTAAATAGTACTAGAGTTTGGAAAATGTATTTCGATGGTGCTTCGTTTTATGAAGGAACGGGAGCTGGAGTAATGTTTGTGGCACCCAGAGACGAGTTTATTATCCCTTTCTCTTACAGATTACAATGGAACATCGATTACACCAATAATGTATGTGAATACGAAGCCTTGGTTTTAGGATTAGAGGCTGCCACAAAGTTGAAGATTGAAAACCTGGTAGTTTATGGCGATGCAGAATTAATTATAAAGTAGATAAAGAAACAATATTACACCAAACACCCAAGGTTGAGGTCTTATAGAAATTGTGTGTGGGATTTGATTGAAATTTGTTTCTCATCATTTAATATTCGTCACATCCCCAGAACAGAAAATCAACAGGTAGATTCATTGGCCAAAAAAGTCGCGACGTTTGTACCTCCTATTGTTTTCAAACTGAAGTATCACATAGAAATGAGGCACAAACCCTCAATAACAAACAATATACAACACTGGTAGGTCTTTGGAGATGATGAGAAAATCAGACAATTCCTAGAAATGGTGGACGAATTTTCTGAAACACATATTGATCAGGAAAATCAAAATGACCCTGCTTGGATAATGAAGGAAGGTGAGGATCCTTAGGATTTCCAAGATAAGATCGCTAATCATCACATGTTGGTACTGAAAAATAATCAGATCCCTAAAGGTCTAATTCCTTTGGAGATATTATTTGATCATGATGATATTCCCTTAAAGTTTACTTTGCAACCTCAGCTTGAAGAGGTTGAATATTGTAATATAGGCACCAAGGAAACTCATAAGCTACTAAAAATATCTAAATACCTTCCCCCTGAAATAAAAATAAAATATGTCGAGTTAATAAAAAAGTACAAGGATGTTTTCACCTGGTCCTATGATGAATTAAGAACTTATGATACCACCATAATCGAACACAAAATTCCCCTAAAGCAGGGTGTTAAACTGTTCAGGCAGAAGCTCAGACAGATAAATCCCATACTACTGCCTATGATAGAAAAGGAGGTAAAGAAGCTCATGGATGCTAAAATCAGTGTTCCACTCATATACTCGGAGTGGGTATCCAATTTGGTTCTGGTAAGAAAGAAAAATGCTGAAATCAAACTGTGTGTAGATTTCACAAATTTAAACAAATCATCCCTCAAAGACAATTATCCATTACCTAAAATGGATAACGTTTTGGAAAAAGTTGTCGGGAAAAATAGAATGTCCATGATTAACGACTTCTCAGGCTATAATCAAATTGCAGTCCACAAGGATTGTAAGGTAGCTAGAGAGGTAGTGGGGGGGAGGGGGGCGGAGAGGCGGCAGAGGGCCCATAGTGATAATAGTGGAGGCCATTCATTGTAAGGTGGAATAGGTCCACTATATTATTAAATAAGGTCCACTATGGTAGTTAGATATAATAAATGTAAGAGGACTTCTTAGAAGGTTCTACTTCTAGAAGATTCATCCTCTAGAATGTTCTTAGGTGATGGTAGCACTATATAAAGGGGTTCAAGTATTGTAATGGGATATGAAGAGAATTATAGTATTTGGAGAGGTAGATCAATAGGAGGATGCCCCCCTCGAAGAGGCAAGTGAACAGGAGAGGATCTCTTCCATAATAAGATCTATTGTATGGTGTTGCCCTACCTCAAGGGTTTGATAGTAATAAAGGAAATTTTTCATATTGTCTTGTATATCTGTTGTGGTGATTTTGTATTTAGTATTTGGTTCTTAACAATTGGTATCAGAGCACTTTCCTTGGCAGACATTGTGGGAAAATATTTTTTATTTTTGCAAAAAAAAAAATCGAAGAATAAAAAAGAGGGTCGCGACATTCAAGAAATTTTCAGTATATTTTTGTGAAAAAATTGCAGAAGCAGGTTGTATATCTAATTTTTTCTCAGAAAAACACCCAATTTGAAAAAATAAATCGTCTGAAACGAAGTCTGGGAAGTCAAGATATTGAAGTTTTAAAATCTGCATTTTTTCAGGGTTTTATCTGCGGACGGCGGCACAATTTTTTATTTATTTCTGTAGTAGTTGGAGGCCAAATTTGCCCAAAAAAATTACATATCTGAGTTCCTCTCACAATTTCACCCAATTAAAAAAAACAAATCAGCTGAAACAGAGTCCGGGAAGTGAAGTTATGAGCATTTTAAATTCAACAGTTTTTCAGGGTTTTTCTAGAAAAAGCCGCGATTTTCTGCCGTAATTTATTGTTCTATTTTTTGGGATTTTTCATGACAGTTGTGGAACCAAAGATTTCATAGGGTGCTCATATGTCTATTTCCTCTCAAACCCTCAAATAAATTCTACAAATTACTAAAGCATTCAAATCTCAATTGTATGACACATTGGATGTCAAATTGGATGGCCTCACAAACTACCTCAATGATAGTTTTCGTAGTATTCAAGATTCATTGGATAGCAGGCAAGATAAATTTCTTATGGTGAACATTAGGAATGAATATAATCAAGAAATATATGTTTGGTATGATTTGGAGGCCGATTGCGATGATTGGTATATGGATAGTTGTCATTTTGGGATAACAACCACTCATTTATGGGATGACAACCATTTTCATATTTCATTTGATAACTCTAATCCACCTTCTGTAGAGAGTATCAATGTGACAAATCAGGAGCCAATGATTATTACCAGCATCCATCTTGCATATTATATAGTGATATTATTCCTTCTAGATTTTTCTACGACGATTTTCCACTATGTGGATGGATCTTCTTATTTGGATCCACATGACAAGTGTCAGTCTTTGGAGCATCATTTTCAATTGCTTATTGGGCGTCAATATATTCCATGTGGGGTTCACATGAGAAATTGGACATGGGAATCTAGTTTACAATGGTGGTTGAACTAGTTCAGCATGGTGGCTTCCATTTCTCAATGGGACCATGGTTCTCTAGTCTACTTCAGCATTGTGGTCCACACTTATTCATGGGACCCTGGTATATGGTTGTACATCAAGCATTGAGGACAATGCTTTCATAAGGGGGATGGAATGTAAGGTAGCTAGAGAGGTAGTGGGGGGGGCCCAGAGGGCCCATAGTGATAATAGTGGAGTCCATTCAATATAATGTGGACTAGGTCCACTATATTATTAAATAAGGCCCACTATGGTAGTTAGATATAATAAATGGGTAATTAGATATAATAAATGTAAGAGGACTTATTAGAAGGTTCTACTTCTAGAAGATTACTCCTCTAGAATGTTCTTAGGTGATGGTAGTACTATATAAAGGGGTTCAAGCAATGCAATGGGATATGAAGAGAATTATTGTATTTGGAGCGGTAGCTCAATAGAAGGATGCCCCCTCGAAGAGGCAAGTGAACAGGAGAGGATCCCTTCCATAATAGGATCCATTGTACGGTGTTACCCTACCTCAAGGGTTTGATAGTAATAAAGGAGATTTTGCATATTTTTCTTGTATATCTGTTGTGGTGATTTTGTATTTAGTCTTTGGTTCTTAACAAGGATGATAAGAAAAAAACTGCGTTCACCACCCGATGGGATACCTTCATGTATGACAAAATGTCATCCAGAATGATGAATGTAGGAGCCATGTTCCAACAAGATATAGACATCGCCTTTATCTGTGAAAGATATAAGTTCATAGTGATTTATCTTGATGATCTAATAGTATTTTCTAAACCTGATGCAAAACACCTGGTGCACCTCAAACAGACGTTTGAGAAATGTCGAAAATTCGGTTTGTCTTTGAATCCTAAGAAATGTCATTTTGCTATGCAGGAAGGTAAACTCTTGGTCCACATAGTATCTAGAGATGGAATTAAAATCGACCCGAAAATGGTTGAAGTTATAGATACGATAAATATTCCTAGGAATAGAAAAGAGATTCAATCATTTTTAGGAAAAATTAATTTTTTAAGATTTATCCCAAACTTCACTGAAATTGTAAAATTGATTACAGATATTCTCAAGAAGGACAACAAAGTTAAATGGACAACCGAAGCCAAAGCGTCATTCAAACGTATAAAGAAATTTATAGGTGAAGCACTAGTGTTGGCCAGTCTAGATTATAAGAATGAATTCTTGATTTTATCATTTGCCTACGAACACACTATCACGGTCACGCTCTTACAAAAGAACGATGAAGGTTTTGAGCAGCCAATAGAATTCTTTAGTAAAAGTCTCAGAGATGATGAACTAAGATCTGATATATTAGAGAAACAAGCATATGCAAAGGTGAAAGCGTAAGGTAATCACCTATGTACCAACTAGCATTGTCAAAGACATATTAGTTCAACCAGATGGTGATGGAAAAAGAGGCAGATGGTTAGCCAAGATTCAAGAATTTGACCTAGAAGTAAAACCGACCAAAGTAGTCAAAGGTCAGGGTTTGGCTAAATTACTAGACGAATCAAATTTTTGGGTGCTTGAGATAAATCATTTACAATACTATGAAGAGATTCTAGATATCAAAGAGTTTGATGACCAGATACCTTCGACTCAAATCTAGGAGAAATTCTCTTCTTCAGCTTGGTATAAAGTCATAGTTTCCTACTTTCTCACTCTGTATTGCCTAAGTAGTATGACTTCTTCCAAAGCTAGAATGTTGAAGTTACACGCAGTAAAATATTTTATCATGGATAGTCAACTATATTGGAAGGATCCTTTGGGTTTCTTACTAAGCTGTCTAGTAGAATCTGAAATGGAGAGGGTAATAAATGAATTCCATGAAGGAGTGTGTGGAGGGCATCATGCATGGAGAGAAAAAACATATAAAATCCTGAGAGCTGGATATTATTGGCCGAAACTATTTACTGATGTGAACACTAAAGTCAGAACCTGTAACCCCTGTCACTTATTTTCAGGCAAGCAAAAGATTCTCGCACTACCTTTGGTCCCAATCAAAATAAAAGCTTTGTTTCAGCAATGGGGTTTATATTTCATCGGTGAAATACATCCACATTCAAGTGCACAGCATAAGTGGATTTTGACCGCTACTGACTATTTCACCAAATGGGTAGAGGTTATTCTGATGCAAAACACAACATATACAGTGGTGATCGGTTTCTTGGAAGAAAACATTTTGTTGAGATTTGGCTATCCTCAGAAGATAGTTACTAATAATGCCCAAGCTTTCAAGTCCATGTCTTTGGTAAGATTCTTCCATAAGTACAACATTGTACTCGGGCATTCCACAGCCTATTATCCTTGGGGCAATGGGTTAGTTGAATCCTTGAACAAGAGTTTAATCACCATAATTAAAAAAGTGCTGACTGAAAATAAGAAAGCCTGGCATATACATTTTAAATATGCTTTGTGGGCTAATCGGATAGGCACTAAGAGATCAATCAGAATATCCCCTTTTCAAATGGTATATGGTACCGATGTTGTTCTCCCCGTCAATCTTGATCTTCTCGTAATGAAACTCTAGAAAGATGCCAAGGAAGAGCCAAATCACGTCACCATGAGAACAAATCAATTGATTGAAGTCTAGCAAAATAAGGCTGAAGTAGATGAGAAGCACCAGATATACCAAGATAGGGAATTCCTTCTCGGTGACATGGTTTTAAAGTGGGATGCTAGGAAGGAAGACTTAGGAAAACACGACAAATTCAACCATATCTGGTGTGGAACCTTCAAGATCATAGCTTCTGAAGGGAAGAATTCATTTTTATTGGAAAATCTGGATGGAAAAATCCTTAACGCCCCTATCAACGGGCATTACCTAAAGCATTTTATGCAATAAATGGTTTCCAAACTCTCACTGTATATATTGGTTTGATTTCTTTACTTTGATTCACGGTTTTTCATTTCTTTGGTAACTTGCTACTTTCACTATAAATATAGACACGTTTGTTGTTTTCAAAAAGGAAAACAGGGAAATAAAAAAACAGGTAATAGTTACTATTTCTTTTGAGAAGTATCTGACAGCTCTCATGTTTATTTTTATCGCAGGATACTGGCTGATAGTCGAAATATCAAAAGAACATTTTAGAATAGCGATATGCTCCCAAAATAGGTGATAAATAAATAGTCGTCTTAGTTGAAAATATGAAGAAATTTTAAGGTATGAGCTTCTAAAACCTATTGAACCAAGTTGAAGCTTTCAGGGGAATTTAGATAAATCTGAAAGAAGTCTCATTCATAGAAATATTTTCACCTAATCAACGATAAGAGGAATATGAGAATTCTAGACTAATCTTAAAAAAATTCTCTAATGTTTAATAAATAAAATAAAAAATTGTATTAAACGAAAATTAAATAAAAATGAAATGCAAATAAAAGAGTTTAAGGAAATACGAGAATCACTGAAAATCTTATGTGAGATTGATCCCGTTCGCAATAGAATTTTCGAATACTCTTACTGTTCCAATCTGCCCATCTTAAAGCTTCTGCTCCCTTTGGTTCTCATCTTCTCCCTTGGTCTCCATAGAGAGAATATTTCTCCTTAACTCTGAAAACTCAAAAACATGTCTCAAAGTAATGTTAGGCAAATATTTATACGCACCTCTCAATTTCACTGGAAGAAAGTATGTCTAGGTTAATCCTGACTACTTTAGCCTTTCTAACAGATTCAAACTGATTGATTTCACTCAAGGCAATCCCCTGAAAAGTAAAAATCCCTCGTGAAAAAATTCCTTGTAGGTGAGGGTGTCTTGAGGGTCAGAAGAAAATTAACCCGGAGTAATCAAAGTGAGTTAACAGAATTCTATTGCTAAATTATAAGAAAATATCATCACTGGTATATGACATACAAGTTGATTGCACCCACTTCATGCTTAAAAATATATATATATATAAGATAGATGGTGAAAGGAAATTCATCTAAATGATTGCCCCCATCTAGTTCAAAAAAGAGATGATGAAAGGAAATTCAGTAAATGATTGCCCTCATCTCAAGCATTTAAATGCAATATTACAAAATGAAGTGGTGAAAGGAAATTCAATTTGGGAATTAGATCACTTCACCAGGGTACTGAAGAGGATCGTTGGAAGTGAAGCAATGTCTATGATATCTACAAGGTTGTTGTACATGTATTATAATGTACTATAGTAGTTAGTCTTCCTCTCAACAAGATTTACATTCTAAGCCAACTAAGGACTCCCTAATTAAATCACAAAAATCACTTTTCCTTGACATGAATAAGATCGAACATATTCTAATAGATAGGTTAAGGTTTTTTTGATTATCTTGAGCAAATCTGAATACTGTTTTAGGAAAGAGAAATTTCAAATAGCCTAACTAAAAGTCATGATTTGATGTATTTTGAAGGTTTTCTAAGTTACGATTGAAACCCTTTTCTCAATGCGATCCTTTTGTGAAAAAGTTCCACAAAATGCAATAATGAATTCATTTACCCAATAAAGGCACTTGGTCTATTGTTCTTCGCGACTCGCAGGGAGACACGATCCCTAGATGGAGCCTATGTTGGGACATATATATTTTTCTAAACTTTAGACTTAGACAAGTTTCATTCTTATTTAAATAAGGACAAACGCACACTTGAATATCACCATTGATGAAGTCTTCCGTTGAATCCAATGATATGAAATCCTTAAAAGTTATGGAGCCACCCACTCATTAAAAGGTCAAATCACTAAAGGCTACCTTTGAAATGTCGATTTTTGGGGTTTCACGATACTAACAGTCCAACATGTAAGAACTCCAAAGTCCTGATATACAAGGTCGTGAAACTATCTTAAGTTAAACCGGGTTAATTAAACGATTAAAAATGATTAACAATATTTAAACCTTATCGCAATTTCTCATTTCAGGGATCCTTCCTCGAACGACAACCAAATTCCCGATACCCGAAATCGCGAAACTGTTAAAGTTAATAGCGATTTTTTTAGACGTTAAAACTGATTAATATTAATTATCCAATCGTGATTTCGGGATTCAGAGAACATAGCTCGAACTAGTATAGGATAAACTGAGGTTTGAAACCACGAAATGGATTAAGGTTAAGCATGATTAATTAACAAAATAAACTTGATTCATTAACACATTGAACAATCTTATATCATGATTATTTTTTGTTGATTTGCATTTCGGGTGAATTCAAATTTTATTTATGCTTTTCCCGTTCACAAAACATCGACCATTAATGGCATTAATCATTGATCTAGGGAAATTATTTCAAATAAGATCCTTCTTTATTGCCCAAACATTTTTACTAAAGGAATTAAACGCATTGTCAGTGAAGGTATACGCAAATTGATGCACTTAAGGAAAAGACGATTTTTTCATTTTTGAATTACATTCACATTTTCACGGAGCTGGCTTAGCGAAATAATCAGCCTTCTGCATTTTTCGTGACAAATAACAGAACTCTGAGATCTGATACCATCCCGCCACGAAAAGAAACTAAAGCAACCAATGAAAGTTCAAGCCAGAATACAAATGTTCTCTTCGACACCTTGCCCAGAAGCATAGAAACCGCCAAATCCTCGACACAAGTATTCAACATCTTACAATATGAATTGGTAAATTTCCCGGATGATTCAAGCGACAACGAGAAGGAGGACCTATCTACCAAATCCAAAATTGTTTCTCATTCAGAGCTACATAAGATAGCGACAACGCCTAAGCTCTTTCCCTACAATGATATGATTGGTTGGGCATTAGACCATTTAGATATCCCAACCAGGACTATTTTCAATTCACAAAAGGTCGCAGTTGGGTATTTCAAGCCAGAACATCTACAGGTGATGTACAAATTGTCTCTGGTATCCAATTTCGTTTACAATGCAAATTTCCTAGTAGACTTCAACAAGAAGGAATGTGACCAATACGGAAAAAACCTTCCCGATTAATTAAAGACCGGTATTCTCTCCCTGAGAAGTTCAGAGCTGATTCTCATGGTATATACTCAGTTGTCGCACTAGAACCTCACATAATGTACATAGTGATGATGATGTGTAGGCTCTACGGGAAGGAAAACACAACCCATTTATTTTTTCCATGGATATTTATTATGCACTCAGTAGAAGAGGGATATTCTTTTTATTGGGCCAAAATATTATCAGACAGTTTGGTTCAAGAGATTGCAAGATATCAGTCACTAAGAGCCAAGGGGAAACCGACCCAATTTTTCATCTCGGCTTATATTATGGACATCGTCTATTTCATAACGCTTTTTCTGCTGATGGACTGGAGCTCAACTCTAAATAGTGTCGAACCCATACATATTTATCATTGGAAGCTTTGGGAAGAAAAGGAAAAAGACTTCTTTTATGAGATATGGAACTGGGTAGTGGTGTCAATGCACACTGCCATATATGGCTACCCACCTCCCAAAATCTTTGACAAAATTGTGACTAACCTGGGAAGAATAGAAAACTAGTACATCGAGGAAAACTTCTCCTATATTAGGGTTTTTCGTTGTTTAGTTACTTCGTATTCTCTTCTGCAATTTTTACCAGACCGACTAGTGTGCCGAGAGGTCGCACGAAAAAATTTACTCGGTGGGATTAGTAAGGAACTAAATGCAGTACAGAAAAAGGTATGGCCCCTTTTTCCCATGCAGATTGGTACATTTTCTCTACTGCATTTCGGTCACTCAAAAGTGGAGTTCGTGGCCTTGGAAGAAACAAAGATGATCAACATTGAATTCAATAAGCACAACCCGCAAAAGGTCATGGGTAATCACATGGCCATTTGCAATTTGAAAAGGTATGAACACGAAGATTCTCCTCAAGAAAGGATTTTTCGAGGAGCGAGATCCTATCTAGAGGTCTTGAGTCAGGTTCGAGCTCTATCACCCAATAAAATGATTGAGTTTTATGACTTCCAGAGGCACCAAAGAAGTAGCCTCCCTAAAGTGTTACAAGTAGGAACCCTGACGTCTCCAGCTGCACAGAAAACGAAGATCTGAAGCTCAAAAACAGTAAGCTCCAACAGACAAGAATCCCAGGAAATTTTGGAGAAGACTGAGGTGTTGACTTAGAAATAAGATATACCATCGACAAATGTATCAGGTGACCAAGCCAAAGATCAAGCAGAAACACTGACAAAGGAGGGAGAAGAAGGAACACTGCTTACACCAGATAAATCAACTACAGACGTGGCCAGAAAATAGTTGTCCACCGAAATTGGCAGCCCCATCCAATTTATCACACCTTTACATTTCAATAGAGGGAAACCAAACACAGAGGCGATATTCATAGAGGATCTAACACCCATTTCGGTTGAAGAGTTTCCTCCTTCTGATTTATTTTTTAGCAAGAAAAGGAGGGTCGTGGCGAAGAGAGAAACGCACCAGAACGAAGGTGCATCTATCAAAAGACACATGGTGCTAATTTATGGAGAGGCCTTGAAAGAGGTAGAATTCGCTGAAGAAGTAGCAGGTTCTTTGGGGGATTTTGCAACAGCTTATCAGGTTTCAGTCGGAAATCTAAAAGAATGACTGAAGAAGAAATATATGCAAATAATCCAATTACAGAATCAAAAGAAGACTGTAGAAAAGAATGTTCAGAGTGAGGTCAAAAATGGATTCAAACATATTAGAGACAATGACAGATAGTAAATCCAACAAATTAAATCCAGCCTCGAGGAGATGCAGAGGAATATACAGGCGATCCAAGGATGGGCCACCGATCAAGATGAGCTAGTAAAACGAATAGAGGCCAAAGTCAGTTCCACCGAGAACATGGTTGTATATATAACAATGTTCTAGGCTTGGGCATTGGAAGTGAAAAAGGAACTGGAAGCAACACATCAAATCCTTCTCACTAAGGTTGAAACTGTCCAAGATCATTTTTTGGTGATAGATCAAGCATTAAATAACATTTTTTTAGGAGAGAGAGAAGTTATTGTTTCTTGGACTACCTTCCAAGAAGAAATTGTGTCGTCAGCAAAATAAGGAGTAACTATGGCTTCCAGGTGGTCCATTTTGAAACAGACCATGGGTGATATAATACTAAAGACCTGGGAATCTAGCATAGATGAAAGTAGGAAAATGGATAAGGAAGTGAAGGAGTCTTGTGAAGAGGCTTTCCACTCACTCAACAAAGAATCATTAGGCCTTGATAAAGAATATAGCTCTGGAGTACTGGGACAGATTGACATAACAAAAAATCAACTTGACATCAAGACAAATATGGAAGAGGCTCAGGCCAAAATCTCACAGATAAAACATGTTGATATTATGCGGATACACAGATGGTTAGTGAAGCATAGTCTGCAATTGTAGTCTATAGTTTCAGAAGATAGATGAATGGAAGAAAGATTGCCTCAATTGGAAAAGAAATTATATATATTTTTAGGCTAATAACTTAATAGAGCCCTCCAGGATGGTGACAAATTTGTGAGCAGATGCATCGAATGTATTGATAAAGGAAAAGGTAGCACCTTTGGAAAGAAATGAGATAACCTATGTACGTTATCCATTTTAGAGCTGGAGAACTAGAGAGAAAAATGTCTCTGCCAGCATAATGAGGAGACCAACAAAAATGCAAGTGAAACGTTTCAGATTTCATATTCTGTAAATTTACTATTTTAGAAATACAGGAATTCCAACCGCTTAGGGTTGAGAAATTTTTGTATAAATACATATTTCAAAGAATGAAAACATGTTGCTTCTTGTCGTATTGTAACTGAGAAAACTCATCCTTTGCGAGAATTAATACAAGTGCAGACATGGATTCCAAATTTTGTGATGTTTGAGTTATGTGCTCTCTTTGTATTCCATATCTCTAGTTTTTTTTATGTTACTCCTTGATAATTGAATGATTTCAACTTAGTACACCATCATCTGTGATTACATTTGATTTAGTTATCTGATAGTAAACAGTTTTTCCTCTATATTTGCTACTAACAAATACAAGACCTGCAAGCTACTTGGATCACTACATTATATATCCTTTCAGGGGTACATTCCACTCTTTATTCTACTATAAACAAAGTAATATTCTTCTACCATTGATGCCTTAATTTGTTTAATAGTTCTGTAATTTTCTCCTTCATCATCGTTTTTGATAAATTGGCTCAGATAACGAAATACGGCCTATGTTCTGTTCAGCTATTAATTTCATTTGAGGAATTAACTTTTACACCACTAACGGAAGAAAAAGAATTCTAAGTACATTCCTTAATTCTTGATGCCTGAAATTATGCTTTGAGCCTTAAGTTTAATCTCAGGAACAAGTAACATTCTAGGGATCAAATCCTAGAATGTAGGGATATGACTAGATTTTGAAATCTGTATTTTCTTGTTTTAGTCATGTTTTTTGGAGATATATTATGATGATATAGAAATTTATTTTTGGAAAGTGAGAGAGTTTTTTCACAAGAACGAGCTCCCCTTCAAAAACCTCTCTCATTTTTTGAATAATTGTTTGGATTTGGGAGATATGGGTGAATATTTGAGAGGCATATCTTGGAGATTGAACCTGTCAATTTTCCTAAAAGAAAACTCTTCATCCATCCTTCCCAATAAATATAAGTGACTGATGTATAATCAAGGATTTGTGCTCTGATTTTGGATATTTATAAATTTCCACCTCTTTTCCTTCAACAAAATGGACAGTAATTTTGTGTTTTTTCCATGACGAACCTACGAAGAAAGAGGCAAGTTGGACGAAGTTTTGGAGATCATAATTCTAAGTCATTCACAAGGAAGTTCATCTATCATGGAAGAGTTATAGCCCTCAAAATAACAGAAGAGAAATCTTTGTGAAAAAAAGAGGGGTTTTGTGAATTTTGGGAGCAATGCAACCCACGGCATGACCCTTCTGTGCAACGCGACCCACAATGCGACCTTTCTGTCAAACTTTCGAATTTTTTAATTTTTTCCCATTTTGATAAAACTTCGACTTGGTAAGAAGATTTTTGGGTCAAGGTGTCCACATTTATTTGAATATAATATCATTCTCTGTAAAATCATGCGAGTGTCACTTCATTTCATCAATGGAAACATTCTAGGGATCCTAGAATGTAGGGATATGACTAGATTTTGAAATCTGTATTTTCTTGTTTTAGTCATGTTTTTTGGATATATATTTTGATGAGATGGAAAGGTATTTTTGGAAAGTGAGAGAGGTTTTTAACAAGAATGAGCTCCCCTTCAAAAACCTCAAACATTTTTCCAATATATGTTTGGTTTTGAGGCTACATATATTCCTGTCCAAGAGGTTGGGAGAATGTTGGGAGAAAGAAGAGGAACCTCACTTATTTAAGTAGGACAAGGACTAAAATATCTTCAAGGGAATTTTATAAATTCCCATCAAGGATATGGACAATTCTAATGTGGACAATTATGCATGGAGGCAATTCTCCTGGACCTCTCATTGAAGATTGTGAATCTATGGTGCATGTACAAATATGTGAGATGTGGGTTTATGATAATATTTTGAATTCTCCAATCACCTTCTCCATTGACCTTGTGTAAACCATTCCATTTGGTATTTTTTTCACTAAGTGTAAAGAACAATGTTGGATAATTATAAGACATAAGTTAGGTATGAGCTATTTGTTACCTCTTTATTTCCTTTTATTTTAATGGTATCCATATTTTGTATTGATCAAATGAGGAATTAACCCGGAACTGATGCCATTAGACACAAACTCAATCCTAAGGATAAATTAGGATAAAAAAAACCACAGGCTAATTAATCTAGGAGTCAAGCATGCAAACAAACCTTCTCACAAAGAAGCTCTAGTTGGTGATGGAATCCAACATCGCAGAATTGATGCGCGAAGGGGATGAGTTTTGGCGGGTGGGAAAGTTACGTTGACAACTTGCTTAAATAACTAACGCCCTGGTGCAAGTTACGTCACCAAGAAGTGGGAAAACCTCCAAGGAGTCTGAGTGAGTCTAGCCAACGTCGATCCTAGGTACAACACCACCTTCCCTGTGCTATCACCTTGTGTAGGAAGTCTAGAATATTATGGCCTCTATGGTACAACCTACTATACCAAAGAAGAGGGGGGATAGTTGACAGTCGACACCAAGACCAAAAAAGAAGGGTTTATTACTCCAAGGGCCCCAATGCAACCTTGTGATTGACCCTTATGTTAGAAGGGCTTTCCAAATTCAGTGATATAGCAACTGGATTTCACTCCCTAACTCAAGGATTTTATGTTTGTTTAGCAAATTTGGAAAGTTATTCTCACAATCCTATTCCAAAGATCTACACCTAAGTTAAGATGGGTTTTAAGAGCCCTAGAAAAGTTGCTAGATACATTTTAATTAGCGCTTGATTTTAGGTTGTTGTTACTCAAAGGAGTGATCGTGAAACTGATGGCGTTTTGACTCGACTCTTTAAACCATGAAAGAGGAAAATGAAATGTAAGAATTTCAACTTCGATGAAAACTAGCTATGGAAAGGAGTAAGAGGCTTTAAGAAAAGAAATAATTTATTGATAGATTAATATGTGTGTAGTACTGCTAATGACAAAAATTATGAGATAATTATCTGGATAAATGGAAGCAAAATGACCCAAATTTTAAAAATACCATGCAAATGTCATAGTTCACTTAGTACACCTATACAACATTGAATCAAATGTCATAATTTCTAACATAGTAAACTTTTATGATTATAGAGACCACCATACACATATTGAATACTCATAAGGATCACGAGGGCTTCGCCTTGTTGACCAATATCTTATCATGTTCATTCATAAAGGGGTTTTTTTAATTATGAAAAATAGAGTCAATATATTGTAGGTATTGGGAACCTTGTTGAAGGTAACCCAACCCTGGAGAGATATATAATATCACCTACATAACAACAATTGTGATGTGAACATGTTCTATAATATTATCAATGAGGCAAACATACCTATGTTCATGGTGATAATCATGTTAATTACAATATGAAACCATAACATGTGTAACATGATACATTCAAATTTGGGTCATAATACCTCTATGAAATAAATGTTTATTATGGTTGAAATATGTGATGAATGGGTGTTACCTTGATGAGGGACCAAAACTATTATAATAAACAAATCCCACTAGAAAATTGCTTTGAACATGTTGATAGCTAACCATTGATAATCCTATGTTGATGGTTCAAAAATAATGAAAAATAGTCATATTACATGTTCATTGGTATTCAACTAGATCTAGATATGGTCATCATGACGTAAAAATTATCCATAAGGTGACATTAGTGAGGGAATGTGTCATTGATTCTAGAAAGGAATTGTTGAAGGCATGAGGTGAAAATGTTAGCATGGGGATGGAAAATGAACATAATGAAACAACGTTAACTAAGCACCATCGAAGGTAGGAGGAGAGCGTTGAGAGGAAGGAAATTTCATGGAAATTAATGTGAACTTATAGCTATAGGCTACAGGATGCAACCACCAAATATAACCTCTTAGGGAATATAGCAAGGGAGTGCTGACTAGTCTCAACTAAGGAATGCCATATTGAATTAAGACCTAATCAAGACAATGAACTAAAGGGAGATAATCAAAGATGACCAGATCGAGGAAATAGGTGATCAATAAGAGACTAAATGAGCAATATGGAAGCCCCAAAAGATTTATCCTTCTAGCTGTAACAATCAAGTATACCCAGTCTTATACTCCTCCAAGCAACAAATAAGAGGAAACCACAATTGAAATTCTTTGGCCATAATATAGAGAAAATATAAATCTTTGTTGTAGATTGGTTTTTTCCTAGTTATGTGTGTCCAAAGAAGATTAAGGGTGTAACCCTTCTTCGTTATCCTCAAGTCACTATCACAGGAATAATATAGGTCTAGTTGAGCCTAATTTAGAATTATTAAGATTCTCTAGAGCCAAGTAAGCCTCCTCTTTGATGTTGGTATTTTTCATTTGGGTTTCTATGGTAAATCCTCTATGTTCTATGGCATGTGATTGCATGCATTTATTGTTTTTAATTTTTTGTTTGGA
>ML798520.1:171207-189387 GCA_009831015.1 Picea engelmannii | reverse complement strand
CTGTTTGGAAGTACCAGCGCCTGTGATTTTCGAAAAAATCGAATCATCCACAGAATTCTGTATCCAGAATTTTGCTTTGTTTTCCTTGGTCCTCAGAGTTGCCTGAGCAATTCTCTGGGCATTTGTCATGGCAGTGAGGGCGGTTGGATCTGGTTCCACATAGCCAAGATCCACTGGCTCCCAGCACTCTTGTGCTTGCAAGAACGACCTCATTCGAAGAGACCAAAATTCGTAATTCTTACCAAGAAGAATCGGACCCTGAGTCGGGCCGAGATTGCTGGTCGACGCCATTTAAAAAAAATGCTGAAAAAATAGAGGGAAAAAAAAATTCGTATTTACCTCCAATCTCAGAGATTGCCGATTCGCCGATGGCCGATGGGAGCTTATCGGGCTTTAGATAGCCCTTGGTCTCCTTGCAATGTGACCACGCGCTTTAATGTTAAGGTGCTACGGGCTTTTCCCGTTCTTTGACTTTCAAATCGCCGAAACGCAAAAAAATCGCCTTTGGACTTTTCAACGGTCCAGATCTGCAGTGATCGGACGGTCCAGATCGTATCGGGATATCGCGAATCGGGATTTCACGATTTCTGATGTCGAGGTTTTTCTGTGCCTTCGATTCCCGATTGCCGATTTTCCGATGGCGCTGTCCTATCGGGACTTTTCCCGATGGCTCCGATCTGCGACATGCGTCCTCAACAGATGGACGGTCATGATCTCTCCTCGCGATTTCGCGATAGGTTATGTCCCAGACCTCTTGTCTCCAGGATCCGCGAAATGCCGAATCCCGAAAAACCGATGAAGTCGCTTATCGAGACTTTTCCCGAAAGCTTCGATCTCTGCCACGCGTTCTGAACAGATGGACGGCTAGATTTGCGTCGGGAGTTTTACTGGAAAGAAAACCCGAACATTCGTTCTCAGGTTTCGTGATTTCTCGAATCCCGATATGCCGATGGCCCTTTCCTCTTCGGGACTTTTTCCGAGTCCCCGGATTTGCGCCACGCATCCTTGAAAGATGGACGGTCCTGATTCCTCCTCGGGATATCGCGACTTGTGATGCTCCGAATTGCTGTCACCTTGAAACTTTGAATGCCGATACGCTAAGGACACCCTCGATGTCTGCCACGTGTCCAAGAGATATGGATGGCTGAGATTTGATCGGGATTTCGCGAGTTGCGATGTCAAGTTTCTTTGACAACTTGAAACCCCGAATGCCGATATGCCAACGCGCTAATCTGCTGCCACCTGTCCTGTGAGATGGACGGCTGTGATCGTTTCGGGATTTCACGATTTCGCGTATCGGAGTTTTTAGAGAGCAGATTCTTTCGCTCCTCCAACTCCCGATTCCCGATTTTGCGATGGGATAGGATCTTGCCACGTGTCTCTTGATCGGACGATCAAGGTGACGTCGGGATTTCGCGACTTCACAAGTCGAAATCACTCCTGTGCACTGCAGAGGAGTAAACCTCGTGCACCTTCTTGCTGAGCCAACGGCTGTCGGTCCTTTGCGCAAGATCTGACGGCTGAAATGCGTTCGCCTTTTTCGTGCTCTCCTTCTTCCCTTCTGGACTGGTTTCCCGCCTCGGATCTGTTCGCAAGATGGATCTTTGCAGCCTTTATGGCTGTTCTTTACGTGTTTGACGCAATCTTTCCCGAATTTAACGGAATTTTCTCCTGCAGAAGAAAATATTCGTGAATCTTTCAAAGATTTGAAAGAATTTCACGAATTCTTCGTTCTGTGCTTCAATCTTTAACAGATGTGAGGGAAATTTTCGAGTTCTTTAAAATTTCTCGCCTCCTCCGGCTTTTCTTCGTCAATCTTTGACGATTTTTGAAAAGATTACAAGAATCTTTACTGTTACATCTTTTGCGTTCTCTTCATCCAGAATCTTTCGAGCGTTGTACGCTCTGCTTCCTCCGCAAGCTTGTTACGACGATCTTTAAAGGGTATTACGGCCAGCTCTCCAAGCCTTGTGAAAAAACTGTGTCGCGTGCTCTCAAGATGCGTGTAAGCTCTGCGCTGTGAGGATCGTGTTGCTCTCCCTACTATGTGAAGAAATCTTACACCTGAAGCTCTGATACCATGATAAATTGTGGAGCAAAGAGAAATGCAGAGAGAAGAGAATAGAACAGTATATTGAAATGTATGAAGAAGTACAGAAAGTACAGAAGTAAGTTGAAGAACTGAAGCACCCCAACAATAGGGAATAACTGAGCTTATATATGCTCAAGCAAGACAAAATTAGAAAGTACAACTATCCAGTACAGCTGGCAGTGTACGGTCATACTGTTGAGGGTACAATATATTTAACAAATGCAATCGTATGCTTTCTTTAAATCCAGCTTGAGGATGAGGGCTTTTAGCTTTTTGTTATTTATACTATGCAAGCTTTCCAATTGCATCTTGGATGCGCCTACCTTTTAGAAAGCCCATCTGTTCAAAAGAAATTGACTTGGATAGGAAGGGTTTAATCTGGTTGGCAATAATTTTTGAAATAAGCTTGTAACACAAGTTGCACAGAGAAATTGGGCGGAAATTTTCTAAAGTTTTTGGATTATTAACCTTCAAAATCAATGTAAAAAAAATAGAGTTTAGCCCAGCCACGATAGTGCCTAGAGTATGTGACTCTTCCACCATAGCTAAGAGATCTTCCCCCACTAGTTCAAAGAAATGAAAAAAAAACTCCGCTATCTACCCATTCGGGCCCAGGCTTTTTTCCTTCTTACAGTCAACAAGTACAACTTTCAATTCATCCACTGTAACAGGCCTGTAAAGTGTTCTCAAATCCTCTTCATCGACCATCAAGGGAAAGTGCTCAGCCACCTTGTATTTATCGGCTAAGTCCCTTATATTCTGCTCCCAAAAGTTTAAAGTAGCGCACTGCTTCTTTTTTATTGGATTCCTTATCTGTGACCAGGTCACCTGCCTCTCTTTGGATTTCCAAAATATGATTTT
Source organism: Picea engelmannii (assembly GCA_009831015.1). Taxonomy (NCBI): domain Eukaryota; kingdom Viridiplantae; phylum Streptophyta; class Pinopsida; order Pinales; family Pinaceae; genus Picea; species Picea engelmannii. The sequence continues at coordinate 186,434 of ML798520.1, read as the reverse complement.
TAATTCTATTGTAGCTCGCTAGTTTGTGAAAATACCTGGTGTTCTTGTCTCCACCAGCTAGCCATAGTGCCCTACTTCGTAATCGGCAAGTTTCTTCCTCTTTCCTTAGTAACTCGTTTCTGTCATACTCTAGGCTCCACAAGATTGCCTCGACTTCTTCATTACAGTGGTCTTCGGTCAAAATTTCAATGTACTCTTTAATTTGAGCTTCAACCTCAGTCAATTTTGTTTTATTTTTGTTCTTCGGTTGGGGGAAACTTGAAACTTGAAAGTAACTCGTTTATTATACTTGCCTATTAGCCATGTATATTTAGTGTATATTATAATTTCACTCGTATATAATATATGTTTGGAAAAGTTCATGATCTTTGTATATTTCTTTTTAATAGTTTGATTATAAGATATAAAGTTGGAAGGGATAGCTCTTTGAAGCATAGTATTTTACTATGTTAGAAATGTACTTTATCTTTGATTCTTAATAGAATAGTAAGTTAGTTAATGGTTGATTCTTAATAGAATAGTAAGTTAGTTAATGGTTTGTAAACTTTTCTTTTTTATTAATTTTAATATTTAAAAAAATAAAAAGTATTTTAATTTTATAAAATTTGAAATTCTTTATTTTATATTGGTTAAACAAAGTGATATGATTATTTTTATATGTTTTTAATAGGTATGATTAGATTATAATATTTAATTAAATAATTAAAAATTAAAAAAATACCATAAAGTGTCACATAGCTATCAATTTAATGAATTTAATGAGTAATTTCATATAATCATTTTTTTTTTTTATGTGAAAGATATCATTATTTTAATCCATTTTTGATGTAAGATATATCTTTATTTTAATCCATTTGTCCCTTTATTATTTATTGATTTGATAATACTTGTCATTTAATGTGATCATCTTCATTTGTGTTCTAAGAGATATCATTTTAAGTGAACTTTAAATTTAATATAATAATATTATTAATCATAAATAAATAATATTATTATTGTGATTTTTTATTTAAAAGTTTTGTTCTAATTTTGTCATACTTTGAAGTGTTATGGAAAGGAGTAGTATACCACAATTTTTATTCATCAATTTATTTTAAAAAGGTTTAAAAACTCCAATTTACATTTGTGACATGATAAATATTTATTAAAACCTAGATCTATCCAATTCTACTTTAATTTTTAAAAGTATAGATTAATGTCTATCACTTATTGTAATTAATTTTGTTCTATATTTTTTCAAATTTTTTATTAAAAACCATTACTAAATAATTTTAATGCTTATTCCACTTATAAAACAAATTTTACACAACCATATTTGAAATGTTATTATAATTTTTTAACAACATCCTTATTATTATTAGGGATATTTATTCTTAAACACATGGATTTAAATCGAAGTTGCAAAATGTTATTGGACATATAGACACAAACTCATCCATAATATTGCAAAGTATTTTCATTTATCTACTAATTATGTACTCACGAACGAATATAAGATGTAACTGAAATGTTTTACCATTTCATTCCATCAATTTTGATAATTCAAAATCTATGTGGTTTTATTGAAGTTGATGTGAAATGAATGCTATTTGAAAATTCATGATTAGCAAGTACATACCTTTATTTAGATGGGCTTATAATTATTAAGTCTTAGTCTAAATGTTTTAGGTTTTGGGTTTTTTTGGAATATTTGTTCGAAATTTAATAAAAAATTGTTGGATATATAGATTTGAGTGGTTATTATGTATAATTCCATTGTTCAAGGGTCTTTTTTAGCAAGATGAATCCATTTCTACATTCATAAATGGAATTTAAACAACAAAAAATTGTGATTTCGTCAAATTTATATAGCCAGATTATGAGGAAAATGACCAAAATGTAGAACAATTAAACAATCCATATAACAATAGGGTAAGAATTAACCACCATTTACGGTTTGGATAATAATGATTCTTGTTATGACCTTGTTAATGAAGAAAATTGATTGGGAGTAGCGTATAAATTTGACGGGCACTTATACCTGTCAAGTAAATTTTTTATGACTTCAAGTGACGTTTTATTATTATTTTTTCCCGTCATTTAAATATAATTTGTCATATACGTTTTTTTTCATTTTTATTATAAAGACAAATAAGAGGTTCCAACTTCTTTCTTTTTCATAGATCCAATCACTGTATAAAAACAATGAACCAAACACTAAGTTGTAAAAATAATAATAAAAGTTATGGATTGGAAAATACAATGAAATAATAAATATCACTGAATTATTTTCAGTTTGTTTTTTTTTAAATAGCAACCACTAATATTTTCTAAAATGAAATAAAATAGAGCTTGTGAGAAGCCGGGGGCACCCATGTTTATTCATATCATCAAGATGAAGACATTAAAAACACAAATGGGAAGGTATTTAAATGTGGATTCTCAAAAATAAAATATAATGAGAAAATAAGTGTGCAAGAAGGTGTTTTCTAGCTTCAGCCAAAAGAAGACAATTTTCATCAATACAATTGCAATTTAATATTAATGAGAGTTAAGTGTCTAAATAGTTGCATGCAGGTTTTGAATCCTTGATCTTTTCTTCTCTCTCAACCTTCACTTTTCAACACGGAGCATGTGATATGGTCTAATTTCCAAAGAATCCCCATGACTTGTAAGTTGTGAACATATAGGTGTGCACAACCCGTGCTATAATATTTGTAACTTATGCAATGTGCTATGCATTCAACTAGTAAGTTGCAACTTCCATGTGCTATAATATTTGTAACTTATGCAATGTGCTATACATGCAACTATCAAGTTGCAACTTCCATGTGCTATAGAATTTGTAACTTGTACTCTGCATGGTTTGCTATAAAATTTATAACTTGTGTATGTATGCTTTACACAAAAATCAACATTCAAATTTAATAATTTTTTATTATATTATACAACCTGAGTAAGCCTAATGGTTAAGAACATGCGTTTCATCCTAAGAGATCACATGTTCAAATCCACAGGGGGATAGGGTATCAATACCTCCGTAGACTTTACCAATTTCGTGGCTTGTTTGGCCGTGACCTTAAAAATAGATTATTATTATTATTATTATTATTGGGAGAGAAAATTTTAATCAAATATAATGATTAACTCTTTCTAACAATTTTAATTAATTTTTTTTTAAAAACAATTTAATCATTAAGAAGCAATTTTCCCATTTCATCCCTAAATGAATACAAAGAATATTACATCACAAATATAATACTAATAAAAAGTAGGCTAAAAGGCCAACGATTTGGCCTTTTTCTGACTACACTTCATTCATTGATTCTGGTGACTAACGACTGTATTTCACCAAAATGCGTCTTACAAAATTTCGTTTAGCACCGTCATTTGCACGGCTCTCCAAATATGATCAAGTTGAGGTGGGCAGGTCAGTGTGGGGGTGTTAAATATAATGTAACCTCAACAGGCTGACTGTACACTGCCGGCTGTCCTGACCAACTGTACTTTCTATTCTTGATTTGCTTGAGCCTATTTAGCTCAGCTATTTCCCTTTGCATTGTACTTACTTCTTCATGTACTCGTTTTGTACTCTTCTTCATATATTCTAATATACTGTTTTCTGTTCTATTCTTTCTCTCTGCATTTCTTGATTCACAATTTATCATGGTATCAGAGTTACAGAAGTAAGCCTCTTCACACAGGCTGGAGAGAAACACAATCCTCAAATAGCGCAGAGCTTCACGGACCTTGAGAGCATTTTGACACAGACTTTTCACAAGGCCTGGAGAGATGTCCGTCATACTCTCGAAAGATCCTCGCAGGAAAATTCCACGAGGAAGAAGACCGTCATACGCTCAAAAGATCAGCGTAAGAAGCTCATGCATCAAAGCAGAGCGTACAACGCTCGAAAGATCGAGGAAGAAGAGAGTGAAGAAGAAGAAACTTTAAAGATTCTTGTAATTTTCAAGAATCATCAAAGAATTCATGAAGAAGAGCTTCAGAAGGCAGAAACATTGAAGATTTCACGGAATTCGTTCAAATTTGTGAAAGATTGCTGCAGAAGGCAGCATCGTTTAAAGCATTTTGGAAATCTCTCAAATCTGTTAAAGACTGCAGTAGACAATGCCAAGCTTTAAAGAATCTGTTTATTTCTTTCAAATCTTTGAAAAATTCATGAATCTTTCTTCCGCAGAAGAAAATCCTTGCAAAGGCAGTAAAGCACGCGTCTCAGGTTCAAAGAACAGCCATTGAGGCCATAATATTCGTCCTACGAATGGATCCAGAGCGGGAAATCCAGTTCAGAAGGGATGAAGAGAGTGCAGAAAAGATGAAAGAATTTCAGCTGTCAGATCTTGCGCAAAGGACCGACAGCAGTTGGATCAACGAGAAGGTGCACGAGGTTTAGTCCTCTGAAGCGCACAGGAGAAATTTTGACTTGTGAAGTCGCGAAATCCCGAAATCATTTGGACCGTCCATCAAGAAACACGTGGCGAGATCTCGACATTTCGCTGACTCGCAAGGTGTAAAGGTCAGAAGACTGTCGTGAGAATTCGCGAATCACGAGATCACGAGCTATTCTAGACCGTTGGATCATGAAATATCGTGAGCCGTCGATCTTATCCCATCGCAAAATCGGGGATCGGGAGTTGGACGAGTGAAGGAGACTGCTCTCCAAAACCCCGATACGCGAAATCCCGACATCGCAAATCGCGAAATCTCGAAAAGATCACAGTCGTCCATTTGTTCGGACACATGGAGAACATCAAAGAAACTGTCGGCATATCAGCGACTGGGGTTTCAAGTTGACAGAGGATTTCTGTCATCGGGTGTCACAAGTTGCGAAATCGTGAAACGACCAGGACCGTCCATCTTGAGGGGACATGTGGCAACAATCTAGGCATTCGGGGAAAGTCCCGAAAGGAAAGGGCTATCGGCATATCGGGATTCGGCGTTTCGTGAATCCTGAGGAAAAGAAGCAGGAGCATTTCAGGATTGCGAAGTTCGAAATCCCGAAAGGAGGAAAGCTCTGTTATGGGGCCCAGCTGACGTCATATCGTCAAAACGAGGGATCGGGAATCTCCACGGTGAAACCCCCGAAGCAGACTTGAGCCGTCCATCTATTGGGACGCGTGGCAGAGATCGAGGCCTTCGAAAAAAAGTCCCGATAGGAGAGTCCATCGGCATTACGGGATTCGGAAAATCATGAATCCTAAAGATGAGACGTCCGGAGCATTTGAAGTCTCGAAATCGCGAGAAGAGATCAGGACCGTCCATCATAGGAGGATGCATGGAGGAGATCAAAGCATTCGGGAAATTTCCCGAAAGGAAAAGAGGTATGACTGTGGTCTTGTGAGAATTGGTCACATGGACTAGGGCAAAGCCAAGAGGGGCTAAGGAGAGAAAATCCATATCGGGAAATCAGTAAATTGGTAAATCAGAGATCGGGGATTCAAGAGGACAAAGAACCGGAAAATCCCGTAGCGCTTTAACCTTTCAGCATGTGGTCACATTGATCGGAGACTAAGGGCCAATTCAAGGCCGATAAGCTCTCATCGGCAATCGATGTTTCGGTAATCGAAAGTTGGAGAGTTCAAAGGTATCGTCTAACGGAGTTCCGAAACCACTGCAAATTACACACAGGAGACAGGTAAGTAAGAATTTTTTTTTTTCTGTTTTGCTGAATTCCTTAAAATATGTTGACGTCTTGTAATTTAGGACCAACACAGGGTCCGATTCTTCTTGGAAAGAACTATGAGTTCTGGTCTCTTCGGATGAGATCCTTCTTGCAAGCACAAGAGTGCTGGGATCTAGTGGATCTTGGATATGTGGAACCAGATCCAGCAGACCTGTCCGCCATGACTAATCAACAGAAAATTGCTCATGCAGCGCAGAGAAACAAAGAAAATAAAGCTAAATTTTGGATTCAAAATTCTGTGGATGACTCGACTTTTTCAAAAATCACAGGTGCTAGTACTTCAAAACATGCCTGGGACATCCTTAAATCTTTCTACCAAGGAAATGACAGGGTCAAAACAATTAAAATATAGACCTTGAGAACTCAATTCGAGACTCTAAGGATGACAGAGTCCGAAAATGTGGATCAGTTCATGACCAGAGTCATGGGCATCGTGAAGTAGATCAGATTGACTGGTGAAACCATCACTGATCAACGCATTGTTGAGAAAATCCTCAGAAGTTTACCAAAGAAATTCGAAATGGTTGTAACAACAATCCTTGAATCCAAGGATCTGTCAAATTTCTCAACAGATGAATTAATTGGTTCTCTGGTGACACATGAGACCAGACTACATCTCACAGATGAGTCAATCTCCAATGCTTTCAAAACTCAATTCTCCTTCAGCAGAGGGAGAGACAGAGGCAGAAGTAGAGGTCACCAAGGAAGAGGGAGCAATCAAAGTAACCCTCACTCCAGTGGAGGTAACAGACAACAATATCCGAATCAAAATTTCCAAGGTCAAAGACATCAGCAACAAAATCAACATCAAAATTTCCATCCTCAAAGAGGCAGAGGGAGAAGATCAAATGACAAAACAAGAATACAATGCTATTACTGCAAAAAGGATGGGCACTATGAATCTAAATGCAGGAAGAAGCAAGCAGATCATCCGTCAGGCAAAGCACATGTGTCAAATCACACGGGAGAAAACTCAAGAGGGATGTTTCTTTCGTGCCACAAGACTGAACAACAACCTAAAGATCTCTAGTTGCTGGATAGTGGATGAAACAATCACATGACAGGTAACAAAGATTTACTTTCATGCATTGATTCTTCAATCTCATCTGATATTACACTTGGAAATGATTACTTAGTCAAATTTCAAGGAAAGGGAACTGTTCCTATTCTTACTAAACAAAATGTAAAGAAAGACATAAACAATGTCTACCATGTTCCAAGTTTGAAACATAATTTGTTAAGTGTAGGAAAACTCATTGAACATGGCTATAAGGTACTTTTTGAGGGAGCATCTTGCAAGATATATGACAAAATTCCAAGCAGAAAATTGATTTATGAAATCCACATGACTCAAAATAGGATGTTTCCCCTTACCCTCAGAACTGCAAATCTGATTCAACCATATGCACAAAGTGCATCCACCCTAAATGAAACTATGGTTTGGCATACAATATTTGGACATCTACCATTTAAGAGTCTAAGTCTTCTTCAGAAGAACTCCATGGTCAAAGGTCTTCCTATCTTTAAAGAGAAAATTCCCCCATGTGAGTCTTGCATACTTGGAAAACATAAGAGAACTAGTTTTCCACAGTCTTCCACTCAAGCCAAACAACATATTGAACTTGTTCACACTGACCTATGTGGACCAATGAAAATAGAGTCAATAGGTGGTAGCTTTTACTTTCTAACATTTATTGATGATTTCAGCAGAAAAATATGGATCTATTTTCTCAGACACAAGTCTGAAACTTTCGCAAAATTCAAAGAATTCAACGCAGAAGCTGAAAAAAAGAATGACAAATATATCAAAGAACTCAGGTCAGATGGAGGAGGAGAATACAACTCCAGATAATTTTCAAATTTCTGCAAATCACAAGGCATTATCATGCAACCAACAACCAGGTATACTCCACAACATAATGGAGTGGCTGAAAGGAAAAATCAGACAATAATGAATATGTCAAGAACACTTCTTAAAGAGAAAAGTTTGTCAAATACTTTTTGGGCTGAAGCAATAGCATGCTTGCTTTATCTCCTGAATAGATCTCCAACCACCAAACTAAAGCTAAAAGTTCCTCAAGAAGCATGGAGTGGGACAAAGCTAAATGTTGCACATCTAAGGACATTTGGATGCATAGCATACACTCACATATCTTCCGAATTAAGGAAGAAACTTGATGAAAAAAGTGAGAAATGTATTTTCACTGGATATAGTGAAACATCTAAAGCTTACAGGCTTTACAATCCAATCACCAAGAAACTAATTCTCAGCAGAGATGTAAGATTTCTGGAAAATCAATTCTGGAATGATTCAGAAAATAAGCAATTGGACAGTGAAAATTCATTAATGCCAAGTTCTGAAAACGCAGAAAATTCAGGACAACAAGTACCTCAAACTACTCTTCCAAGACTGCAGGTACAAAGACAACCTGAAAATTCTCAGGATAACTCAACTTCCAGCAGAGAATCATTCTCTGAACCACAAAATCAGAGAACTCGAAGTTTGAGAGAAATCCATCAACAATTGGATGACTTTGAACAACACCACCTTTTTTCTTTAATGTCATGTCAACCTACATCCTTTAAGGAAGCAACTAAGGAGCCACATTGGGTTCAAGCCATGAACTAAGAAATTGACTCCATTGAGAAGAACAAGACATGGGATCTTGTTGATTTGCCAAGTCACAAGAAGAGTATTGGTGTCAAGTGGGTTTACAAAACTAAACTCAATGAAAAAGGGAAGATTGAAAAACACAAGGCAAGACTTGTTTCCAAAGGATTCTCACAACAACCTGGTACTGATTATGGTGAAACTTTCGCTCCAGTAGCAATATTAGACACTGTAAGGACTCTATTGGCCATAACAGCCCAACACAAATGGCAAGTATACCAGATGGATGTCAAGTCAGCATTCCTGAATGGTTTCTTAGAAGAAGAAGTTTATGTCGATCAACCATTGGATTTGAAGTCCAAGAGCAACCAACCAAAGTATATCGGTTGAAGAAAGCCTTGTATGGCTTAAAGCAAGCTCCAAGAGCTTGGTACAACAGAATTGACACTTATCTGTTCAAAAGTGGTTTCAACATAAGTCAAAATGAGCCAACTCTTTACACCAAAATAGATCAGCACGGTAAAATTTTGATTGTATGTTTATATGTTGATGACATGATCTATACGGGAAATCTTGAGTTAACAAATTTTAAGCATGCCATGCAATCTGATTTTGAGATGACAAATCTTGGCATAATGAAATATTTTTTAGGGATTGAGGTTGATCAATCAACCAAAGGCATTTTTGTCTGTTAGCAAAAGTATGCAGCAGACATCCTCAAAATATTTCGCATGGAAGAATGCAATCCAGCAGAAACCCCCATACCACTAGGCACAAAATTGAGCAAGAATGATGAAGGTCCTACAGTGGACTCTACTCTGTACAAAAGTTTAGTAGGCAGTTTGTTGTATCTTACAACAACTAGACCTGACATTATGTATGCATCCAGCCTTATTTCCAGATTCATGGAATTCCCCAAAGATTCTCATTGGAAAATGGCGAAACGAATTCTGAGATATGTTGCAGGAACTCTCAATTTCGGCTTATGGTACACTAAAACTGATAGTAATCAACTTTCTGGTTACACAGACAGTGATTTTGCAGGCAGCCTAGATGACAGGAAAAGCACATCTGGACATGCTTTTCAACTGGGCACGAACCTAATCTCATGGGCATCAAAGAAGCATCTAATTGTTTCAATATCTTCTGCAGAGGTAGAGTATGTCGTTGCTACCTCAGCTTCCTGTCAAGCTGTGTGGATGAGAAAAATATTGAAAGATATGTCACATACAGAAAATGATCCAACTCCTATTTTCTGTGACAATACTTCAGCAATTGCTTTATCCAAAAATCATGTGTTTCACAAGAAAAGAAAACACATTGACACTCATTTTCATTTCATACGCTAGCTAGTCAATAATGGTGATATTGCACTACAATTTTGTGGTTCTCGAGATCAACTTGCTGATATCTTTACAAAGGCACTGGGAAAATCGGTTTTTGATTTTCAAAGACAACACTTAGGCATAATCAATGCTGATGTTTGTAACTGTTGAGTTTAAGAGGGAGTGTTAAATATAATGTAACCTCAATAGGCTGACTGTACACTGCCAGCTGTACTTTCTATTCTTGATTTGCTTGAGCCTATTTAGCTCAGCTATTTCCCTTTGCATTGTACTTACTTCTTCATGTACTCGTTTTGTACTCTTCTTCATATATTCTAATATACTGTTTTCTATTCTATTCTTTCTCTCTGCATTAAAGGTGCATAAACCTTCTTTAAAGGTGCGTAAACCTTCTTTATTCACTTTGGCTCCCATTCCAAATTTGATTTTGCAAATATGTCTTCTATCTTATCGAATTCGTGCGGTTTCTTAGTTTTGGTACTTCTCATCTGTAACCTACGTTTTTCCATCAGTCGATCGCCTCTACTCCATATCAACACCAAGTATTTGATATAGTTTAGGTTTAGAGAAAGATTGAGCACGCCGTCAGTATAAGGAAAAAATAAGAAAATAGCCTATACTAGTCGATATTCCTAGCCCTAGTTGTTCAAATGGGCATGGATGAAAATCCGAAAAATGGAAGCAAACAAAGTTCATTATATATTAGTGGGAAATATCTCTCAAGGTGCACTAGATTGCTGTCACCACTGACGCTGAGGATTTTCCACTGGTATGAAGAGCCATGGAAATTAGATGGCGAGTAGTTTTTCTCATCGGAACTGGAGAAGGGAACGCGTGCTTGTTACGAGGAGGTCAAGAGTTTCGTTCCTTAAAATCCCTAGGCGAGCGAACGATATGGAGTTTGAAAGACTTTTTGTTGAATATTGTGAGTAAGCAACGAACCCAGAGTAAGGATAGGTTCTGGGGTCTGTCTATTTCCCTTGTAAAGAAATCCAAGAAGCATGGGAGTATTGAGAAATGTAAGCTTATAAAACCAGTTGAGAAAAATTCAAATTCAGGGAAAAAGCACGAGGAGGATTTCAAGAGTTGTAATGCTAAATATAGGTCATTTAAGAGGCAGGAGAATGTGAAGAACTATACTGTGAAAAATCGATCTGGGGAAATTTTACCAATTATGGTAGGAAGATGCCCATTTCTCCTCATGAGCTCCATTACACTACCAATAGGGCGCGCACAATTTGAGGAGCTGAAGAAAAATACCTCTTTTTCCGATAGATAGGGTTAGCTTGTGTGTTTCAGCTTCACTTCTAAAGGTTATATTGAGATGAAATGGATTGAATAAGAACTTCAATACTGTTTCTTGATGAGTTCATGACAAAACGTGGATTTGGAGTAGGGGACATTGCCCATGTGTAATACCCCAAGGTCGAGCCCCTGCTGAATTGTAATTATGTTTATAGGTTGGTGAGCCAAGTGTTTATAAGTTGAGAGGCTTATATGAATATTAGGCCGGAGAGCCTGGATCGCTTAAGGCTAGTGAGCCTATTTTTGTATATGTAATTATGCATATCATTAAAATAAAAAGTAGATCACTGCGTACAGACCGACTACAAAGAAAGAGTTATGGGGGACTAAACTCCAGTAGGTAGGGAAAGGGAAGGGGATAAGAGGCTAGGAAAAAGGGCTAAGCTAGAGGGCTTATCTCTAAGGGAATAATATTATGTTATTATTTAGTAAAGACTAAGGTTTGGGAAATAACTGAAGTTATCCTAAGTTCCTGTGGGAAGGGGAATGAATGATAAGTGGAGCTCATGCAACTTCATGAAGATAGGTGTCTGATTTGGGACATAGAGTTTTATTTGGGGAAATCAATTCATTGTGGGGTTTCTCTCGGACATTCTTTCCATGCTTCCCACACACTCACAGACTCATGCATTGATCCATCCTCTCCATCGTTGACCTTTGCAACAATCCTACAAGCTCTGAAACCTGCAAACCCCGTGAAGCTAACCCGTTTTAATCCCGTGAAGCATAGAACAACTACAAAGTTCTTGAGCCATATCACACCCTATCCATTTTGATGTTACTATCCATGCTTTTCTCCGGATTGTTGTGGCTTGCTATCATTACCAAAGCCAATATCTGATTTTTCTACTATTATTACCCTAACTGGATTGGCTTGGGAGTTGGATTGAAGAAGTAGGTTGTCAGGCATGTGAGAAATTCTCTCCGGGTGAGAGAGGTTGTTGGGGAAGTGATTTTCCAAGAGGGAGCCTCACGAAAGTTGTATTTCTCTGAGACTTCCTTTCCAACCTATTGTTGAAGCCCTGGAAGGGGAGTGGGGCAACCGAAGGATTGTCGAGTATAGAAGGGGCACACTCCCTAGGGTGGGACAGGCATGTGGGGAATGAGGGACTATAAGTTGTGGACATGAATGGACTCCTGCGGACATAATCATTCCTGGAGACCATGTAACCTCATCCTAGCATAGGATTCCCTTTACTCTAGGTGGAGTTTAGTCCCAGCTCAGGGGTGACCCACTGCTGATAGATTGGAGAAGCATGGTTTAAGGTTGGGAGGTTCATGGAAGGTCTGCACGTAGTTGGTGGCCTTCTTAAAAATATAAGTACTCTTTATATATACTTAATTACATGCTGTATGTCACACATGTGCTTATTTACTGTACGTTTCCATGTACTTATGTGTATGTTAACATAAAGTAGATGATTGTTTTTAATTTATTAAGTATTCTATTTTCCGCATATAAAAGTGATTCTTTCTGTAAGGTGGCATGACCACTCCCTATGATGGATGGGGACGCTACAAATTTATATCAGATCTCAAACAAAGCATAATTATAGTAGCATGGTCTAGCTTGGATGGCTGGGTGTGTTACAAATTGGTATCAGAGTAGAATTGTAGTAGCATGGCTCAACTTGGATGGTTGGGTGTGTTACAAATTGGTATCAAAGCTCATGGTTTCAACACTGAACCTAGATGGGCTGTGTATGAGTAAATTGAAGTTACAGAGTGCCAGAAGGGTGCTAAGAGAACACTTGGATGGTATTTGAAAGCTCAGGAGGTGTGGAAGATAGGGAAGCCACAATAACCGTGGTTATGGGCCACAAAACTAAATTGAGGCAGTGGGATCTATTCGAGAGAGGTAAGGCCCTTCACAACCATCAGATATGGGAAAGGTGCATGAAAATTAACCTCCAAGTCCTTCAAACTTAGTGACTTCGGTGAAGTTTATGTTTTGTTGATAAAAAGGGGCCGAAGCCGGAAGTTCCGAAGTCTCGGAGTGATTTTTAGCCATAGATCATCCAGGAGGAGGAGAGCCGTGGATTTTTCCCGAGTAGTTCAGTGGTTTGGAGTTCAGGAAATTGGTTGAAGTGCAGGATGGACTTCCTCCCGAAGTCCCGAAGTCCGGAACTCGTCCAGACCATTCGATTAACAAGGACGCATGTCCACAGATCAACCGTGTAGAAATTCAGAGTTCGGGAGAATCAAGTGGTAATGTTAAGAAAAGCTCCAAAGTCTCAGAGCCTCGGAGTTTCGAAGTTCCGGGAAGCATTCGTTCGATGGTTCAGAGTTCAGGAGAAACATGGTGATAAGTCAATAAATCCTCCAAAGGCCAGAGCTATGAAGTGCCTAAGCATGGGGTATGACGTTGCATTATAACATCCCAAGGGGTGACACGTAGCTCCCCTAGTCGTGCCACCTGTCAGTCAAAATTGTACTTTTGAAAACCTTGTTGGACCAATAGTAGTTTGACACGTGGGGCCACATGTCACCATCTTATATGATAACAGTTATACTACGTGGACCCCAAAAATTTAAGAGGTTTGGGAATTCGACGTTCGGAAGAAATGGGGAGTGGTGTTGAGGAAAGCTCCGAAGTCTCGGAGCCCCAAAGCCTCGAAGTCCCAAAGCTCTGGGAAGCGACTGTTCGATGTTCCGAAGAAACTTTGTGTTGAGCCGAGAAATCCTTCGAAGCCCAGAGCTACCAAGTGTCAAAGTACGGATTGTGATGGGGCATGATGACATCACCTGGGGTGACATGGGCCTCTCCTAGGAATTCCACGTGTCATCTAGTTTTGCACTTTTGACAGGCCCCGTTGTACCAATAGTGATCTGACACATGCCACTTGACGGTGGGCTGATGTATCACCACCTTAATTGATGACAGTTGTACTAAGTGGACCTCGGAAGGTTCAAAAGTTCAGAAATTCGACATTCAGAGGAAATGTTGGAAGAAGTTATGGAATCCTTCGAAGCCTAAAGCTCCAGAGTGTCGAAGTGACACAACGTGATGACATCAGCAGGAGTGACGTGGACCGGTTCGCTAGTTCATAATTCAGGAGAATTGTTGAGTTTTGCTGTGAAGTTCTCCGAAGCTCGAAGCACCAGAGCACCAGAGCTCCGAAGAGACATTGGTTCAGTACTTCACCAGTTCAATAATTCACCTGTTTGGAATTTGGGGAGATTATAGTGTGATGAGGTAGAAACTTTTGAAGTCCAAAGTTCTGAAGTCAGGAAGCACGGGAATGATGTGGCTGCTGACGTCACCTAGGGTGACGTGGGAGCACTGGATGCTTGGCATGTGTCATCATTTTTCAAGTGTTTCAAAGACTGTTTGGGACAATTGGAACATGACATGTGTCAATCGTGGGATTGAGCCACGTGTCCGCTCCTTATTTCCTGCCATGTAGCACCCCCTGGTGTGTGGTTGCTGACGAGACTCCGGATGTTCGGAGAATTTAGTATTCAGGGGAATGTGTGTATGTTAATGCGAGAACCTATGAAGCACGAAGCTCTGTAGAGATTCTATGGGAATTCTCCTGTCTGCTAGCGCTTGGTCATAGCCTATGGTCAAATGTGATTGGGGGCTAAAGAAGATGAGGCTAATCCCTGAAAACTATGTTAAAGAAGGAAAATGGGTTAGGAAGGAAGCCCGTGGGTTTTGTCTGGTTCAGACCTGCATTAGAAGAGGTACTAAAGACTTGGGAACTTTATGATAGGATCCAACTAATATCTAAGAGCCATTTAACTCATAGAAAAGAGATCAATTGGAAAAGGAGTGCAGTAGAGAAAAAACACAAGTTTTAAAGGTCCATAAATTTCTACTCAAAGCTCAGAATTGAGTAAGGAAGCAGTGATTGGAAAGGTCCGGGACAACAAAACATAGTTGTTCACCCAAAAAAGGGGACTTATCAGACAACTACTCAGAAAATCAGAGGAAATAAGTCTGGTAGGTTATTGAACTAAAATGGTTCATGTTTTTATAAAATTCTTGAATCAGTTAGCCTAACAAGGTTCTGTTGGCTGCACATTTTGCATAATTAACAACAAATTGATAAACACAGAGTGCTGTGAGATGGATGATACACAGTGGGATTGCAACCAGGAAGATGAGATCAGAGGAATGGATGCCCATTTGGGTATGGAAGGTGTTGGTCACTATAATTGCTTAATTAATTTTAAACAACCAAGTGAAACATAAATTATCAACCCAGGGAAGTCTTTTGTTTCAAAGGTAGCTGCGCACTGTATATGCTCAATTCCAAAAGCATTTAGTGTTGTAGTAAAGAAA
>ML798520.1:78439-171107 GCA_009831015.1 Picea engelmannii | reverse complement strand
CATCTGCCTTCTCGAACCATGTAGCTGCTTCGTGTTTCGGCATATGCATCCTCGGACTGTGTAGCAGCTCCGTGTTTCAGCATGTGCTTTGTAGCAGCTCCCGTGTTTCAGCATCAACTTGGACAGTTCTGTGTTTCAGCATCAGTCTTGGATACTATTCTGCAGATATGGACACTTCTGCACTTCTAATCAATGGTTAGGTTCAAAAGTAATGTAAAGTATTATGCAAAACAGATTAAACATGTAGTAATGAGAAAGGACGTTATGTACCTTGGAATGATCAAGTGGAATGATAATATAAGTCTAAATATAGGTGATGAAGGGTATAATCATGGCAAAAAGTATGGGCAAAAAGGGTACAATATGTGGTCCTAACAGAAGGAACAAACTCTAATGGACATGGAGAAGGAAAAGATGAAAACAAGAATATGGTGGAGATCATTAGAAATTTGTAGAAAGATGTCTAGAGTCACAAGGCTGATAATGAAAGGATTATGAAATCCAAAGAGCAACAGAAAGACTTCAATATGAAGTTAATGTAGATCATGGACATAATTGAAAATAAATTGGATAAGGAGAGTGGCTCCAACAAATTAGGAAACCACAAGTCCCCTGATGAGAAAAGAAGAAAAAGGAGTGGTAGCATATATCACCATCACTCCCAAAGACATTCCAATAGGAGAGCACACAACAACTCAAGTCTGTTAGCGCCACCATTTTTCTTTCCATTTAGATTCGGTTTCGAGTCACGTTATGATCCATGCGTCCAAACATGTGAATTCAGGTACGTAACATCGTGAGGCTGAAGTCAGCGAATGGCCGGTTGGTCCTTGGAAATGTGAAAGGGTGTCAAAGTCGGAAACTGTATACGTGGTACGGGCATGTCTTTTCCCAAAAGGTCGAATCCCGTTAAGAATCCAGTTTCTACGTACCCTGGTCAAGTCAAGTGGTTAATAAAGGTCGCGTTGGCAAGTTCCACAGTTACTATCAGTTCATCATGAAGGTCGAGTGAATGAATAATCACATCGTTCGCATAATACATGCACAACAAACCGTATCACCTACATTCTAGACGCGGGGATTTTCCATGAACAACTTGAAGTTTGACTTGAAACATCTCGTTGCCATAAATTCATTGGTTTCCAACATGTTTTCCTTTCTTGGCCGATTCGTTATAAATCTCAGATGATCGACGTGCCCTCTAGTCATAGAACCAAGCCTAAGCTCTTTTTACAGTTTCCCTTTGTCAATTTAGTTGGTTCAGAACCCCTCTTCGGTGCATTCATTCAAAACGTTGCGTGCAAAGTATACCTTGGTTGCGCCATGGAGGCTTCTCAGAGCATAGGAAAGGGCGTGTAGAGCGAAAAAACTATGAGGTCCGAACCTCAAAGAGATTGGAATTATTTCTCACCTGTGGCGACCATTCCCAAAGACGTGGAAGAAACCATTCTTTCACTTACAGAAGATACCAAATCAAGTTGCGAAACAACCGAAACAAAGAATTTCATACAAAAGAGGGAGATAGAAAGAGCCTCCTCCTCTAAATAGTGGCTGCCTCGGAGGAGGGGCAGGCCGAGAAAGAACGAGGAGATCATGAAAGATAAAATTTCATAAGGACCGCGCGTTAGATTGGCAGCGGAAGGACTACTCAAATGCGTTACCCAGCTAGAACCTGCCAGGAAATTGAGCTGGGAATGCGAGATTAGACAAAGGAAAGTGGACGCTGCGGGAACGAATGAGGAAGCACCATCTCAACAGCTAAAGCAATCAAGGATAGATATTGCCGAGCTTTATCAGGAGAACAAGGAATTAAAGTGATAGTTAGCGACAAAGATGCAGAGGCATTGGCTACACAGAGTCATGGAGGGAACATGGCATGGATGAAAAGGCAGCTTAAAGAGGCGTAAAATGTTATTATCCAACTGCGAGAGGCACAAAGGATCGCAGAATAAAGGCACACGAAGCATCCCATAGAATGCGGAGTAGCCTAACAGGAAATTTGCGTGGCTCTTGATAGTGCACAAAAAGAGAAAGTTTAACGGGTGACATTCTTCTTCACAACAGTTTTGAGTGATACGTGTCCTTTGAATAATCTTACCATTTTGATAACGGTCACAAGAATCAAACAACTGTTTGCTGGGCATATCTCTCCAGCAAATAGGCGCATAACAAAAGACAAAACCAACATTGCAGACAACATGTTTTTGACAGACACATGTTCGCTAGGATACCCGATCAAGAGATACAGTGACACATTTTTCCCTACGTCAGATTCTGACCGACGATCAGACCACGTGCCGAACCTGAAGGAAGTCCTTAGTAGATAGGCATGATTGTTTCCTACTTTTGGATAGTACCATGCGAAGAGTCTCTGGCGCATGTGGCACGGTTTTTCCTAGTCTAGGGTTAGCAGTTAGAAAGCAGGGCAGCCCAAGAAGCACCCTCATTTATATATTTCATCTTTTTGTTGTAAGCCAGGTTGGTTGGCAATTTTGAGAAAATGACTTCTATTGTATGTAATCTGAGTTTTTAATCGAAATTTAATGCAAAGGTCCCATGATTTGATGAAAAGTCTGTCCTTTCCCAAGGACGACATGTAGAGCATTGATGACCTTGAGTTTGACGCACTTTTCGAGCAAAATCTGTTTAGGTCTAAGTTAGAAACCAGTTTGGACAAGAGCGTTTTCGACCTGAACAATTTTTGAGCTCTGGTGACATAATATTCCCCAAAATCCGAATTCCCCTAGGGCTATGGCTTCCAAATTTTCTCCCCTCATCCTGCCATCCCAGTTACATGACTTGCCTCAGAATTATAACCAAAGAATCAAACTCTACGATGTTGAGGGAAATGTTTCCGCTGAGAAACACCTGGACTTATTTATCGACTTTGTCGACCTAGAGGACGTAGACTACGCGAATGAAACAAAGAGGATTTTTTCGCAAAGCCTTTCAGGAGATGTAAGAAAGTGGTTCAAATCCCTCCCGCCCGTGGGCATTCAGGACTTCGCAGCATTCGAAAGGTCCTTCCTAAATAAATAGGGGGATAATAAAAACCCTTTGCAGCTGCTAAGACAATACAATAACATGAAGAAAGTATCGGAGAAAATGGTAGAAGATTTATTGACTCGTTTTTTGAAGGTATACAACTCCATCCTTGCTGAAGTAAAGCCCCCTCCCAGTGCTGCGCAGTTGCAGTACGTAGATTCCTTCGATAGTGACTTTTCTTTGCTGCTGAGAGAAAGAAGATCAACGAGTCTGGATGCCATAATGAATAATGATGTCAAGGTTGAAGTGAACATGATGGCATCGGGAAAAATCAAACCAAAGTTCAAACGGGTTGACAAAAGTCCCTAGGGAGATGCACAGCCGTCGATGTCGCGTTCCTCAGACGAAAAATTCAACATGATGATGAAGACCATTGAAAAGTTGATGGAAATAATGTCCGTGGGAAATAGACCTGCTACGCGAGAACAAAATGACCCACAACCCATAAATCAAAATCTCCGGAGGGGTTAGATTCTGCAAATCAAGCAACGGGACCTAGGTGACCAACAGACGAGACCTCCTTTCTAGAAAAGCTACGCAGACAAGGATTTCGACTAGTCTTTCGACGACCAGATGCATTGTTGTGATGACAAAAACCCGAGCGTGTTCTTGACGAAGAGCGAACACGATCGATATATGAGCCAAAACGAAGACTTCACACTGGAAACCGACGATGGCATGATACTCAAAACAAATGATGCATCATCTTGGGAGACGAAAGAATCTAAGAAAGGTTATCAGAATGCTATCATGCAGTTCCAAAATAAGTACAACCTCTGGAGTAAATATGTACCTGTTGAGCTGAAACAAACAGACTCTACAAAGCATCCTACAACGAACATGCCTTCCACGATCGACCAAGACAGGACAACACAACCAAGGATGCAGTCGAGAAGGTGAAGTCGAAGGAGGAAGTCCCCCAAAAATCCCCGGAGATAGGCTAAGAGACGAGCATAAAAGAGGTAGAAAAAACCTCTTCCCGTTTTAATTTTGAACACGAAATGGCCAAAATCAAAATCTCCGTCCCATTCAATGAGCTGATTAGAAAGGGTGAGTATCAGGAACAGATCATTAAAATTATTAAAATGGGAGGGCCCCCCGATACTCTAAACATTCGAGATGACCACCCCACCATATTGTTTGGTCTGCGTGGAGAAGAGACAAGCGATGATGAAGATGTCCCCCCTTTTTATGTCAGTCCGAAGATCTATGATCTGAACTTGCATAATGCCATGATTTATTCTAGTGAATCACACAATCTCATGCTGAAGGTGGTCATGGACGAGCTGGGTTTAGAAGTCACTAGACCATACAAGGACCTTTTCTCCTTCGATTCTAGGAAAGTCAAATGTTTGGGTCTTCTCAAAGACTTGGTTGTATCGTTGGCTCAAATCCCTGCCAAGAACATGGTTATGGACATAGTCATCACAGACATACTCCTGAAGTTCGACATGCTTCTTTCGAGATCGTAAGCTGCGAAGTTGAAGGGCACATTACAGATGGATATGACTTACGCCACTATCCCTGTTTTTGGCCATGACAGAAGGCTGTACAAGGAAGTGCTGCTGAAATAAATGGTAAGAAGCAAGACGCAACCCCACAATCATCCTATATATGTCGTCCACACCGAAGTAGGTTCGTCTATATTCTACAATGATTTTATCTTCGGAGAAGAGGGATTGATGACCATCACGACAACTGACGAGAAAACCACGCTGGAAACAATAGAGTGTGTCGACCCAGAAGACCGCACAGAAAACAAGGTGTGAAACATGATTTTTGACGACGCAGTCAGCCGAGAAGGAGCTAAGCCTAGTATATGGGTGAGCCCCCCTAAATTAAGCACAAAGTTGCATTCATACAAGCTCATGTTTGAATGCACGAACAACATGGACGATTATGAAGCGTTGATATTGAGCTTATAAGTTTTGAAATAATTAGGTACGTAGAGGATAGCAGTGCGTGGAGATTCTGAGCTAATCATAAATCAGGTGAAGGGTGGGTATCATACCAAACACCCCAGAATGCGCACATACATAAATCTGGCTTTGGACATTCTCGAAGGATTTTTGGAGTATGAACTGACTTCTATCCCCAAAGAAATAAATCAGATCGCCGACGCGTTGGCCACCTTAGCCTCTGTTTTCAAGATTCCCATTCTTATAGATAAAAGATATGAAATCGAGGTTAAGCATAAGCTGACAGTACCCGAAAACATCAAACACTGGAAAGTGTTTGACGATGACAAGAAAGTGGAAAGGTTCCTCCTCATGAGCGACGAGTTCACTAACACAAACATTGACAAGGAATACTACGACGACGAAGATGAGGGCGCAGAAGCACGCAGTGACGATGACCCTTTCCAGAACCAGATCGAAGGAAGGGATATAATACAACTAAAAAATAATATTATTCCAAAGGGGTTGGTGCCGCTAGAAAATATTATTGACAAAAATGATGTGGCTAAGAACCCCAAGATTACCGCAAGTGCAGAAGATGTGGAAGACTGCAACATCAGGACTGAGGTAGAGCTGAAGATGGTAAAATTATAAAAAACACTCAGTTCGAAGGTTAAGAAGGATTACATAAAACTCATGAAAGATTTCCCGTACGTTTTTGTGTGGAGCTATGATGATCTGGAAGTGTATGACACAAAGGTGATCCAACATGTTATCCCTCTCAAGGAAGATCATAAACCTTTCAAAAAAAAGATGAGATGGATAAACCCCATGTTGCTGCCGCTGATCGAGAAAGAGGTAAAGAAGATTTTCGATGCCAAAATCATTGTTTCCTTAATATTCTCTAAGTGGGTAGCTAACTTAGTACCCATGAGAAAGAAAAGTGGTGAAATTAGACTGTGTGTAGACTTCCGAAATTTGAATAAGGTGTCTCTCAAATACCACTACCCCCTTCCCGAAATGGACTACATCTTGCAAAAGGTAGTGGGATCTCAGAAGATGTCCATTCTAGACGACTTCTCAGGATATAACCAAATCATGGTCCACCCAGACGATAGAGAGAAGACGACCTTTACCACTTCGTGGGGAATGTTCATGTACGCTAAAATGTTGTTCGACCTGATAAACATTGGTGCCACTTTTAAAAGGGAAATGGACATCGTGTTTGCTGATGAGAAAAAAAAATTCATCATAATTTATCTCGACGACATCATAGTGTATTCTACCTCTAACAAACAACACCTCGATCACCTAAAGTAGGTTTTCCAAAAGTGCAGAAAGTTCGGCATATCATTGAATCCAAAGAAATCTCATTTTGCGGTGGAGAAAGGCAAGATGTTGTGGCACATAATTTCCAAAGAAGGTATTAAAATAGACCCAAGAAAGGTTGAAGGGAACTTGGATATCAACACCCCACGCAACAAAAAGGAGGTACAATCTTTCCTGGGTAAGGAGAACTTTTTAAGGAGATTTATCCCAAACCTGGCGGAAATCGTAAAACATATAACTTGTATGCTCAGGAAGGGAAACGAGATTAAATGGAACCCAGAGGCCAAGAGGTCCTTCGAAGATATCAAAGTGGCTCTGACTAAATCCCCGGTGTTATCGAACTCAGACTTTACGAAGGATTTCCTCCTTTTTTCATTTGCCTCAGAACACACTATTACCAGAGTACTGTTGCAGAAGGACGAACAAGATTTTGATAAACCCATAGCCTAATTCAGTCGGACGCTGTGTGACGCCCCCCTAAAGTATGACATTATAGAAAAGAAGGCGTATGCCTTAGTGAAATCTTTGAAGGAATTCAATACATACATATTGCACTCCCATGTCATCGCCTGTGTACCCAACAGTTCAGTAAAAGACATCCTAACTCATCCTGATCTGGAAGGAAGGAGAGGAAAGTGGATAGCAACTATTTTAGAATACAACCTTGAGATCAAGTTGACAAAGTTGATCAAGGGTCAGGGCCTCACAAAGTTGATGGTGAAGTCGAAATGCGACGCTGTAGGTATTAACTTCATTGTCGATCTGTTGACGGGCGAAATTGAACGCTCGTCAACTGGAGGAGTGGATCTGGTCTGGGGTTGTCTAAATAACCCAAGACGTTTGGGATGATCCACCCCGACGGGTTTATCAGCTCCGTTGGCCGATCTAAGTCCTAGGAAAACAAAAGAAAACTAACTAAAGGAACTAATCTAAATGAAAACAACAATTAAAACAAACTAATATATAAATAAATATGAAATAGATATATACAGTCTATTGTCTAATATTATACAACAATAATTCTATGAAATTAAATGTTCGATTATCAATAGAATTAGATCATAATCACAAATGTACAATATTTACAGATTACAGATTTTAAATGAAAACCTGCAAAAATCATTTGTAAACTGTCCTATGACAGCAAAGCTATTATTTTTGAACTTTATAATTTTATGAAACAAAAATAAAATGACAATTATCAAAGCTGAATACTTAAAATAACAATTCTAACTATAAATCTGAACTATATATATCCATCTAAACTACTTAAATAACACTAATAAACTAACTTGTAATAACGCTTTCCAATTTGTCCCGTGCAAAGTATCCAATTCAGTTGTTTGATGGGAGGAAACCCGCACCAGATTTTCCACAAGCTTCTTGTAAACAGGAAGCAACAATGCTCTTTGAATATAAATGACAGGACAAACAAGACATAAAATGACAACAATCTTAAAACTTACAAATCATCACATTTAGATAAACCCGTATGCGAAGATCCGTACAAAAAATAATTCATTTAACAAAGAAGATAAACCTTTAATTCATTAAATTGAAACAAAGTAATTGCTGTACTTTAAAATAAGAGATATCATACATGGACAACATATAAACCAAATCACATCAACCTGCAACGAATTATGATAGCTAAAGTAGTTGATAATTGATTGCAAACTGATATGAAGAAAACTTGAAATAAAAGTTTGATATATTGAAAGCTAAAGCTGTTACAAAACATCCACTTTCATCCTAGTTTGTATGATCATAAATCCATAGTCTTTGTTCTCCCAACAGTAATGGGTTCATTACAAAAAATAACAAGTATTTAAAGGCCACAGGGTAAAACATCCCCGTCGGAATTATCAAAAATAGTTTACAAAAAATATGGGAACAATCTCCCAAGTCTGTATTTCTAACCTAAGCTAACAACCTAAACAAAACTATATCACAAAAACATCTTCTAAACTACCACAGCATGTCCAATTTGCCATTGAAATTCGTAGGTACCTGTAGGTGGACAAGAATAAAGAAGTTTAGATAATGTTTTATTGGTAAAATTAACAAAAATCTAAATTATAAGACTAGCTACAGAATCTCACGATTCTGTAGCTGGTCTTATTTGCAAACATAACCGTTTTAAATGAATCAAACGATAACAAAAATATATTCGAACTATTAAACCAAATCTTTAATTACTAATTCCAAACAAAGCAAATCACTCATACCACAACAAACCAAAACTTGTATGCAAATTGAAACAAATGAGATCGTGGTCAATTAACCGAACGGTCACAGGGATATATGCAAAACACTTTTTATTACCAATTCGGAGTAGAAAGAATAATTCGAAACCAACAAAATCATTTTTGAATCAATCTCAATTCAAAAAAGACTATAACCGATCAATAAAATCTTTCATATTCAATACAAACACAATAGTTTATGTCGACTCAGAACTTAACAAAATCGTATTTAAATCCAAAACTAACATAGTTGTTTTTTCGAATTAATAGATTACATTGTATTTATCAAACCAATCTTTGATATTAATGCATCGCATACATAAAAGACTATGCTAATTCAAACATACATAATCATTTCAAAATCAAACCAAACAGAACCGAATCGAGCTAACTTAGAGCCGACACAATCCAAGAACAACAAAATCATATTAATCAAATCATAGCTACATTGGATTTTAGCAAAACGAATCGATGTAACAAAATAGTTTGTACCAATTCTAAACGAAATCTTTCGTGTTAACGCAAATACAAAACGAAATCATTTCTGGTAATTCGAAGAAAACATAATTGTTTTTAATCTATTTAAACAAACATAAATAATCGAAAGCAAACCCAATCGGTCATACTAATTCAAACCAACTCATAAAACAAAATCAATGTTGAAATACATACCTGGGCAGTAGGTAAATGATTCGATCAGGATAACTTTGAATTGACAAAGGCCGTTGTTGCCTCAACATTTCTGAATACAATTGAACCAGTGGTCTTTTGTTTCTTTTCGTTGGCTTGTAGCTTGTCTCTTTCTTTTGACAACACAATAATTCGTTACTCTAATTATTTAATCTTAGATTGCAACAGGGGAATGTTGGTGTAATAATGTTCAAGCCAAGAATTGCATTGAGTACATGGTGGTTGATTTGGCCTTAGCATTACAAGTGAGGGTTCGTTCAAGTTACCAGGGGTTTCACTGTGAAGCTTAATCCCTAGGAAGTTAGGGTCGTTCTTGAGGCACAGAGGTAAGTTGGAAACATAGTCATAGGGTTCCATAGAGCAGAGGCCATGAGAGTAAGGGTATTCCTCGGCTAGGAAACGTTCATTATCAGAGTCTGAATCCTCGCTCAAAACAATAGGCTTTTGGTCTACGTTTTGCTTGGGCTTATTCCTAGCACATCTGGATATCCATCGTGCTTTTTTCTTTCCCTTACTGTTGACACCAGTGACACCTTTTCCTTTCTTCCTTACAGGCCTCTTGATGGCCTTAGTATTGTCTTTAGCACACGGGTTGGCCATGGCATCAGGTAGGTCAAAGTTGGGGCAATTCGAGGGTTTGATAGGGGGTATAAGGGTAGGAGATGGCACGGTAGGCACAACCAGGGTTTCATTGACCACAACCTTGTCTACCTGAACACACTCGGGAGTGGCAAAGCCATTTATTGATAGAAAGACTTGCCAACAGTCACCACTAAGGATTAAATGATGAACGATAATGATTTTGATTAAGCAGTGATGGAAAAGGCTGCTATCAGCCTTCTCACGCTTAAATCGTTTGGACATCTTGTACAGACTACATAGGAGATAGTGCGGCATGTTCAGAGGGTAGTCTATAAAATTCATCAATAACTGAAGATGATACAGAAATACCAAACCATAACGACCTTCACAGGTCACAAACTGCTTAACAATTGCCAATAGATCATGCCACCTGGGTTTGAGGGCAGTGACAGGCATACCTCTATCACAACTAACAATATTTCTCGATGTGAATAGGAGCGGCCACGACACATCATCCACTTTGGAGTTCTTAAACCACCTGTGCCTTTTAGCTGGTAAGCCTGTAGCCGAGCTGAGGAATTCCTCACTTAGCTCGAGTTGTATGTCTCCGACCTTAGCCCTGCATCCATCGAAGGTGAGGGAAAACTGTTGGGCGACCGAAAGGTTGAAACCCTCAAATCTCTGGATAAAAACTAACCAACCACTATTTTCCAAATCCTCACGAGCATTGTCGAATAGCAGGAGTGTTTGGCTTCCATTAGGTTCTATGCGCACCACATGTGCCATAGAACATAACACACAGTGAGCAGGGTAAACAAACAAGGGTTTGGTCAGGGTATACGTAGGACCGACAACTCACAGGCCTCCCCGAAAACCAACAGAGGTAACCTGGGATAGAAGGTAGGCATTAATGCCTAAGTGTGCGAGGGTGGTGGAACGAAATCAACCCATGAAAAACAGTCATATCCAAATGTACAATCGACGGCGCATATGGTGATTCAAATCACTATTGTAATATGTTAAAAGCAATGTCGTTCAAACAATTAATGAAAACTATGGTAAGTCGACCCAACTATTTGCACAAGCAATAGTGTTTGCATGGTTTTAAAATCAAAACAATGTTTTGAATATATCACCAAGGATTCGATTATAATTCGTAGGCTTTGTATGAAACCATTGAATTAAAGGTCTAATCACCATGTTAATGCCTTGTTATGAAACCATTGAATTCAATGAAAAGCAATAGAACATCAAACCACCATTGAATCAAGGACTCAATCACAATGATTAGAATATCATCACGGTCTCATAAAAATGAAATCATATTAACAACAAAAAAATGCCAAATGAGTAAGGTTTTGGTGTCTTGCCAACTGTGTGACCATAATTGAATTGGAAATGCAATGAACACATAGACAAGAGTAACTATAATAATCTAATAACTATTTTAATGCCATTGACGTGACTTCGAAATCAAAATTTTCACGCTTGCAGTTGTGAAAACGAGAACAAAGGAAGGTGTGAAAAATGCGCAAGATAGTAGTGTTGTTTTATTCAAAAGATTGCGATGAGAATCAAGGGTTCCAAAACACTTGTGTAGGTAGCTTATAAAGATAGGATAAAAATGCGAAATGGATGCCAACAATGGCAACACACTGGTAAAAGCAGTTATCTCTGCCAAAAGAACAAATTCAGATTATGATAATGAGAATAATTCTAACTCAAAAACAACCATAAAATTGTTTAAACATCATCAATAATCAAATATTCCAGCAGTGCTTAAAGGATGAAAACTGATAACAGTATTAAGACAAGTGAGCCACGATATTAAAGATAAAATCTCCAATACTATTGACAGGGCCACTATTGCCAGCAGGCGTTCATAGCCTCGACAGGGTTGCCATTTAACCCACTCTGATATCTGTATCCTGCCAAGAAGTTCCAGATCAGAATAAAGGACATTTTAAGGTCAAGAGATTTCATACTTACGAATTTTCATATACTCGACATTGCTTCACTGCTAGCGGGCCTGTTCAGTACCCCGACGAAGTTGTCTTGGCGTCATGCATGCATTTACGCACTGCCAGCAGACCTGTTCAGCATCTCGGCGGGTTTACAAGCACTTCCCACAGCTCTTTTATGATTTAATTTTTTAAAGATATATAATTGAGTGGGGTGACGCTAAAAATTATGATATTTTAAACATATTTTTATAGACCTTAACATAATTTTTTAGAACTGTCCTTCATTAAGATCAAGAGATGATTTATTTATAAAACCAACCTTCTAAGGCAGGGAGACATATTCTGAGTTATTCCCTTAAGGAACAGGGACAACGTAAAAAGATAATGGATGATCGTGACAAGCTTCACTCACAGATCAAAATCAATTAACTTCTTTCAAAGAACAGTCTTTTCAACATATATGTAAATTTCAGAAGTATATAATTGATGTTTAGACAATTTTTCAATAGTCATTTCAGTGAAAGAATTTTCTGTTTTCTTTGTCTGAACAGTTCAGCATGCAGATATGTGTATTTCCAAAAATAAACATTGATAAGTACAAGGGGAAAAATCAAAACCAAAACAGTGAAAGAAAAGCAAATAAAAGAAAAATATTTACATAGTATACAAAGGGTTGTCATCAAGCGAAATATCTTTTCAGAGCTTGGCCATTCACCGGATAGGTGTCTGGTTATTCCTCTAAACTTTGTAATCGGAAAGAGATGGGACCCAATTTTTCAACAATTAAAAATGATCCAAGCCATAAGTTCTGAAACTTGGTGTGCTCTCCCTTTGCCTCATGCGATTTGTCCCATTTCAAGACAAGGTCACCTACTTCAAAATTCCTATCAAAGGTAGAGTTAGAATCAAACCAGATTTTGACCACTAATTGATGCTGATCTAACTTATGTTTAGCTTGAGCTCTTACCTCTTCTAGTTTCATTAAAGCATTAATTCAGTTTTCCAAAGGGGGACAGTCTTCTTCTTGTATTTTCTGTGATAGTTGTAATGAGGGAAGAAGAATGTGTGGTGTTAGAATTGCTTCTTTGCCATAGACGAGAAAGAAGGGAGAGTTACCTACGATAGTCTTTGGTGTTACCCTATCATCCTAGATTGCGTTTAACAGTGCGTTATGCCAGTTTTTGTGATTTTCAGCTACTGTTCTCTTGATGATTTTAATCAGATTCTTATTCGTTGATTCTGCCAATCCATTTCCCCGGGGGTAGTAGCTGGCAGAATACTTCAATTTAATTCATTTTTCTAGAGCGAACTCGCTCATCTCAAAAGATGAAAAATAAGAAGTGTTATCGAATACTAAACAGTCAGGGATACCAAAACAAGTAATATTATTTGAATTTAAAAAGGCAATTACCTGACTGGTATTCACAGTTCTTAATGCGGCAACTTTAGACCACCTGGTGAAGTAATCTATGGTTTTTATGATAAACTTATGCTACTATGAGGATGGCGGATTGATTGGACCTATAATATCAAGGCCCCACTGCTGAAAAGGGGAGTCTACTGAAACGGGCTGCAAACGAAAGGCTGGTTTCTGTAACCGCCCTGATGCTTTTTGACAAATAATACACTTGCGACACAAGGCATGGGCATATCTAAAAAGTGTGGGCCAGTAATAACCAGCTCTCAAGACTTTATAGGCAGTGGTGTCACCACCAAAATGTCCACCTGCTTCTCCTGCATGCAATTCTAGTAAGACGTTTTCTGCTTCATCTTTTTCAAGACAACGCAATAGTACTCCATCAAAATTTTGGCGAAACAGAATACCATTAATCAAATGAAAGGAGGTATATTTTAATCTTAACGCTCTTATCTTAGTGGGATCCAGGTGATGGGGGGCTGACCCATGTTCAAGTCAGAATTTTATATCGTCATACCATGGACTAACAGAGTTTTGTGCACAGCAGATTGCATTTTGATTGTGCTGCCCTAGGTTTGACATATCGTTTTTTTCTTGTTGTCCTGCTGTTGAATTAGCAACTAAATTGCATAACCCTTGGCCTCTCACTATTTGAGCTGGGGTAATTTCTATGTCATACTCCTGCAAGGAGGGAACCTAGTTCGCTCTCTTTTCGCCTAGTTCTTTCTGCACTAACAGGTTCCTGACGGATGGGTAAGGGACAATAATTTTTATCCTAGATTTCAAAAGATAAGATCGGAAATTCTTAACTGCTTTGAAAACAACGTAGGCTTTTTGATCTACCGCTGGGTAATTTAGTTCCACACCTTTGAAAGTAGAGCTCATAAAGGCAATGGGTACTTCATTGTTTTCAGCGTTCTTTTGAGTTAGGACGACAACGTAGGAGCGGTCAGAAGAAAAAGTGTAGAGCGTGAAGTCTTGCGAAAAGTCGGGGCTCATGAGAGAAGGAGCGTCTATTATGGACTTTTTTATTGAGTTGAAATCTTGATTTTCTATGGGTGCCCAATGATATTGTGCGTCTTTCTTAATTAAATTCTGTAAAGGTCTCACCATCTTGGAGTAACTGGGAATGAATCTCCTGATGAAGTTTATCTAGCCTAAGAAAGACTGCATAGACTTTTTGGATGAGGGAGGGGGGTGTTTCGAGATGAATTGAGTCCTTTCAGGGTCGATAATCATCCATTTGCTTGACACAATGTATCCTAGGAGTTTACCTTGTTCTACTGCGAAGATAGATTTTTTAGGATTTAAGGAAATGCCATATTTACGACATCCCTGTAGAACAACTCTTAAATGAGCTAGATGATCGATTTTGTTTCTGGAAAATACAATAACATCATCTAAGTAAACTACGACGGATTGATTGATTAAGCCTTGGAAAGCGATGTCCATCGCTCTCTGGAAAGTGGCACTGGCATTAATCAGTCCAAAGGGCATTTTCCTGTAAGTGTAGGTGCCCAATGGAGTGTGGAAGGTAGTTTTAAGTTGGTCTGGAGGAGACATCAGGTCTTGGTTGTACTCTGAAAAACCATCCAATAAGGATAGTCTCTCAGAACCAGATACCTATTGAAGGATTTGTTCCATGGGTGGGACAAGGTAGTTGTCTTTATCATATGCTCTATTAAGGTTTCAGAAATTGACACAAAGTCGGATTTCCCCACTTTTCTTCCAGACAGGGACAAGGTTAGAAAACCATTGCGTGTGCCTAACTAGGAAAATTATCTTAGCATTCAGGAGTTTATTTAATTCTTTTTTGATGGTCGGTTCGATCTTAGGGTGCATTTTTATTAATTTTTGTTGAAAGGGTAAGGTTTGGGGTTTCATAGGAATGACGTGTTGTATGATGTTAGGGTCAAATTTTTTAAGGTCGTCATACGTCCACGCAAAAATATCTTTAAATTCCTTAAAAAATTTAATAAATGTGGCTTTTTCTTGTTTAGAACACCCCACCCCTAAATTAATGCACTGTGGATTGTCATTAGTTCCCAAGTTTACTTTTTCATATGATAACGATGAACTATTGGTTTTACAGTTGACCGATTTTTTGAATTTATCTTGAAGATCGTAAAATTTTTCTAATCTAACTACAGACTTAGGGATCGAATTTACCATGTCCGATGAAGATTCAAGAGTTCTTGGATCTGGTATTACCATGAAGTCGCGCAAATTGTCGTCATGAGTGCATTCATCAACCACCGCGCCTTGAAAAGTTTCTTCCATATGCAAGAAGCTAATAATCTGTTGATCGTCGTCGAAGACTCTCCAATTAGTGATGTTGTCAGGAATGGATGGCCTGAACCACAGTTCAATGGAGAACGCATTCGGGGACAAGCCTTCTGCAGGAAAGAGTTTGGAAGCTATGTTAGCTAATAGATCATGTTCAAAGTTATTCAATCTAGGAATAGATTTTATATTGAAAGCAGAAAACTTATTCATTAAATTCCATACCTCGGATTGGTAGATTTTAAGATGCGGAGACAGATAGTGGATAAAATCTCTTACTTGTCTAACCACGATTTTGGAATTTCCAAAGACAATCAAGTTTTGAATGTTCATATCTAAAGTTTTTCTAAGGCCCTGCAGTAATGCCTCATATTCTGTTGTGTTATTAGTACATTCAAATTCTATCCTACATGCAATCAAGGTTTTTTTACCTGCTAGATCAATAATAACGCAGCCTGCACCTGCTCCTTCTTTGGACTTTGACCCGTCAAAATAAAGAGACCAAATTTGATTTTTAATGGGTGCATGAGACCATTGTGTAGAAGTTGTTGGCTGCACATATGCTACAATCTCGGACTGCCATTCTGGATTGGTGCTAGCTGAAGTCTCGGCCATGAAATTGTCGAAAAAGGTATCCATCCCTTATATTTTGGGTGAATCAGCAGAAGGTGTAAATGGTTCGTTGGGATCATTCAAATCTGTGACTGTGAACTTAAGGTAGTGTTCACGATTTACCTTGATTTTTTTGGGCTTGCCGTTCTCTGGAAGCCACAGGTGAGACCAATCTATCGCGAAATAGCCATGTAGCTGCTCCGACTAGTCTCTTCTTAGAAACAAACCATAAAACTCTGGAATATCCACAACAATAATATCAATAACTTGATGAACTTTGGGGTTAGACGATAATCTTATAAGCACATTCCTTAATTCGCTTATAACTTTAACACTAGTTCGATCAAGTTGGATAATTTTTAAGGTGGATGGTTCAACTTCAGCATTAATCTTTTGACACACAGACCATGGCATTACATTGGATGACACTCCTAAGTCTACCATACAATTGTGCATGTTTCTGTTAAAGATTTCGAAAGTTAACAAAAATGGAGGTACATTTCTGCAAGTACCGAGTGTGGAAGCTTGTGGCCTTTTACTTGTAGTTTCTAAAGCTAATTTATCTACATTTGTTACATTATTTACAGGAAGGCTTCCTTTATCGTGAGGATCAGGATTATTCTTAGCGGAAGTCTTCTGAGGAACTTTGTTCTGTACAACCTTGTTGCTGCTTGAATTACCATTTTTGTTATTCTCTACGATGTTCTGTAACATTTTTTGTAGAAGAAATGGAAATTTTAATAATTCATAAACATAAATGTTGGCCCTTAACGTTTTTAGATCTTCAACTAAATCATAATATAAGTTGGGGTTTACATGAATCTGTTTAGTCTCAGCTGGTTTAGATTGCTTTGGGGTAAACTCGAAGTGTTTTCGGAAGAAGGTTTGTTTGCTGTCTTACTCCTTGTATGGTAGGGATGTACTGTCTCGAAGTTAGCTTGAAAAATGCTATCTGAGAAGTGTCCAAAAACGTTCAGAGAAGGTTCTTCTTCTTCAACTGTCTCTTTTTCAACTACCTCCTCAGGAATCTCAGGAGGCATCAAGTTATCCTGGGCTTCTAGAATTGTTTGAAGGGAGAATTACAGACTTTCTAGATTTAGGCCCTCGGTATTTAGATTAGGTTGGTTGGTGGGAAAAGGCTTCCTGAATGGGGGTTTGTAGGGCCCTTTGCTCGAAGAAGTTTCTTCGGAGGTCCGTTTCAAATCTATAACTTGATTTGATAGTTTTTGAAAAACTTTAGTTAAGTTTTCTAAATCCGAGCTTTTAGGTTGGGATTTATTTTGAGCAGGTCGAGGGAGGATTTCGATCTTCTTTTTGGAAAAGGAACTAGTCTCTGTTTCATTGCTAGTAGTGTCTTTTAAACTAAGGATGTCTTTTTCAATTTGGCTGGCCTCTTCAAAGGATTCTAACAACATGGCTTTCTTAGATCGTTTTACCCAAATGGATATACTTTGATGCAAGGCTTTAGTATAGTATGCTATGATAAGATTCTCAGCAGGCATCGAGTCCGTAGGGATTTGGTTTTTAAGTGTTAGAATATTTGGTTAAAGTCTTTGATTTTCTCTTTGGGATTCATTCTTAAACTAGAAATCTGCATGACTAGAATTTCTGGGGATTTATCGTCACCGAATTTTTCAAGAAAGCAGGATTAGAACTTCTCCCAAGACACGATGGTATGGGGTTGCTGGGAAAAGTACCAAGTAGAGGCATTTCCCTCAAAAGTATAGGGGAACAACCTACAGACTATGTCTTCATGCTCGACATTACGAAGTCTAATGGCTAACATAAACTTTTTAATGTGATCTTCGACGATCTGTTTAGATTTAGGGTCAAACTTGGGAAGCCACTTCTCCGGGTGTTTGGGTAAGGGATGTTGAGGCCCAGGTATAACTACTACATCCTGGTCGAGCCAAGGTCTGGCAGGATTGTTCTGGTTGGCCATTGGTGTAGTCAGTGTGGAAGGATGAGAAGGGGAACTGCCTTCGTCAGAAGAGCCTTCTCCAGAAGAAGAAGGAGACGATGGAGGTGGTGAGGGTGGTATTCCAGATCCTCCTACAGCAGGAGTGAGGATTGGATCTGTAGGGTTTAAAGTGAGGTTAGTGCCTCCAAGTTTTTCTCTGATATCAGAGAAGTATAAAGGTTGGTCCAAAGGTCTATTTGGTTGTCTTAAACAGGTGAAGGCACTATGTGTTCTTAAGAGAGATTGGCGGACAATCTCTTGTACGTCACCACCTGTAGGATTTAGGGTTACTGGTTCAACTGTGATCCGTAGATCTTCGTTTGATGTGGTTGTTGTTTGAGGGATGATGTTGTCATTTGAATGACTTCTTGTCACTATAGGTGAGCGGTTAGGTGGTGGAGGATTTTTACGACCGTTTCATTCCATTAATAATTTTCAGGCCCTCCTTCTAGCGCCATTTGTTGATGGGAGAAATTGAACGCTCGTCAACTGGAGGAGTGGATCCAGTCCGAGGTTGTCTAAATAACCCAAGCTGTTTGGGATGATCCACCCTGATGGGTTTAGCGGCTCCATTGGCCGATCTAAGTCCTAGGAAAACGAAAGAAAACTAACTAAAGGAACTAATCTAAATGAAAACAACAATTAAAGAAAACTAATAAATAAATATGAAATAAATATATACAGTCTATTGTCTAATATTATGCAGCAATAATTCTATGAAATTAAATGTTCGATTATCAACAGAATTAGATCCTAATCACAAATGTACAATATTTACAGATTACAGATTTTAAATGAAAACCTGCAAAAATCATTTGTAAACTGTCCTATGACGGCAAAACTATTATTTTTGAACTTTATAATTTTATGAAACAAAAATAAAATGACAATTATCAAAGCTGAATAATTAAAATAACAATTCTAACTATAAATCTGAACTATATATATCCATCTAAACTACTTAAATAACACTAATAAACTAACCTGTAATAACGCTTTCCAATTTTTTCCGTGCAAAGTATCCAATTCAGCTGTTCGATGGGAGGAAACCCGCACCAGATTTTCCACAAGCTTCTTGTAAACAAGAAGCAACAGTGCTCTTTGAATATAAATGACATGACAAACAAGACATAAAATGACAGCAATCTTAAAATTTACAAATCATCACATTTAGATAAACCCGTATGCGGAGATCTGTACAAAAAATGATTCATTTAATGAAGAAGATAAACCTTTAATTCATTAAATTGAAAAAAAGTAATTGCTGTACTTTAAAATAAGAGATATCAGATATGGACAACATATAAACCAAATCAAATCAACCTGCAACGAATTATGATAGCTAAAGTAGTCGATAATTGATTGCAAACTGATATGAAGAAAACTTGAAATAAAAGTTTGATATATTGAAAGCTAAAGCTGTTACAAAACATCCACTTTCATTCCAGTTTGTATCATCATAAATCCATAGTATTTTTTCTGCCAACAATGATGGGTTCATTACAAAAAATAACAAGTATTTAAAGGCCACAGGGTAAAACATCCCTGTGGAAATTATCAAAAACAGTTTACAAAAAAATTGGGAACAATCTCCCAAGTCTCTATTTCTAACCTAAGATAACAACCTAAACAAAACTATATCACAAAAGCATCTTCTAAACTACCACAGCATGTCCAATTTGCCATTGAAATTCATAGGTACCTGTAGGTGGACAAGAATAAAGAAGGTTAGATAATGTTTTATTGGCAAAATTAACAAAAATCTAAATTATAAGACTAGCTACAGAATCTCACGATTCTGTAGCTGGTCTTATTTGCAAACAGAACCGTTTTAAATTAATCAAACAATAAATGAAATATGTTCGACCTATTAAACCAAATCTTTAATTACTAATTCCAAACAAAGTGAATCATTCATACCACAACAAACCAAAACTTGTATGCAAATTGAAACAAACAAAATTGTGGTCAATTAACCGAACGGTGACAGGGATATATGAAAAACACTTTTTATTACCAATTCGGAGCAGACAGAATAATTTGAAACCAATGAAATCATTTTTGAATCAATCTCAATTCAAAATATACTAGAACCGATCAAGCAAATCTTTCATATTCAATACAAACGCAATAGTTTAAGTCAACTCAGAACTTAACAAAATCGTATTTAAATCCAAAACTACCAGAGTTGTTTTTTCGAATTAATAGATTACATTGTATTTATCAAACCAATCTTTGATATTAATGCATCACATACATAAATAACTATGCTAATTCAAACATACATAATCGTTTCAAAATCAAACCGAACAGAACCGAATCAAACTAACTTAGAGCCGACACAATCCAAGAACAACAGAATCATATTAATCAAATCATAGCTACATTGGATTTTAGCAAAACGAATCGATGTAACAAAATAGTTTGTACCAATTCTAAATGAAATCTTTCGTGTTAACTCAAATACCAAACGAAATCATTTCTGGTAATTCGAAGCAAACATAATTGTTTTTAATCTATTTAAACAAACAGAAATAATCGAAAGCAAACTCAATCGGTCATACTAATTCAAACCAACTCATAAAACAAAATCGATGTTGAAATACATACCTGGGTAGTAGGTAAATGATTCGATCAGGATAACTTTGCATTGACAAAGGCCGTTGCTGCCTCAACATTTGTGAATACAATTGAACCAGTGGTCTTTTGTTTCTTCTCGTTGGCTTGTAGCCTGTCTCTTTCTTTTGACAACACAGTAATTCGTTCCTCTAATGATTTAATATTAGATTGCAACAGGGGAACGTCGGTGTAATAATGTTCAAGCCAAGAATTGCATTGAGTACATGGTGGTTGATTTTTCCTTGGCATTACAGGTGAGGGTTCGTTCAAGTTACCAGGGGTTTCACTGTGAATCTTAATCCCTAGGAAGTTAGGGTCGTTCTTTATGCACGGAGGTAAGTTGGAAACATAGTCATAGGGTTCCATAGAGCAGAGGCCATGAGAGTAAGGGTATTACTCGGCTAGGAAACGTTCAATATCAGAGTCTGAATCCTCACTCAAAACAATAGGCTTTTGGTCTACGCATTGCTTGGGATTATTCCTAGCACATCTGGATATCCATCATGCATTTTTCTTTCCCTTACTGTTGACACCAGTGACACCTTTTCCTTTCTTCCTTACAGGCCTCTTGATGGCCTTAGTATTCTCTTTAGCACATGGGTTGGCCGTGGCATCGGATAGGTCAGAGTTGGGGCAATTCGAGGGTTTGACACGGGGTAGAAGGGTAGGAGATGGCACGGTAGGCACAACCAGGGTTTCATTGACCACAACCTTGTCTACCTGAACACACTCGGGAGTGGCAAAGCCATTTCTTGATAGAAAGACTTGCCAACAGTCACCACTAAGGCTTAAATGATGAACGATAATGATTTTGATTAAGCAGTGATGGAAAAGGATGCTATCAGCCTTCTCATGCTTAAATCATTTGGACATCTTGTACAGACTGCATAGGAGATAGTGCGGCATGTTCAGAGGGTAGTCTATAAAATTCATCAATAACTGAAGATGATACAGAAATACCAAACCATAATGACCTTTTCAGGTCACAAACTGCTTAACAATTGCCAATAGATCATGCCACCTGGGTTTGAGGGCAGTGACAGGCATACCTCTATCACAACTAACAATATTTCTCGATGTGAATAGGAGTGGCCACGACACATCGTCCACTTTGGAGTTCTTAAACCACCTGTGCCTTTTAGCTGGTAAGCCTGTAGCCGAGCTGAGGAATTCCTCACTTAGCTCAAGTTATATGTCTTCGACCTTAGCCCTGCATCCGTCAAAGGTGAGGGAAAAATGTTGGGCTACCGAAAGGTTGAAACCCTCAAATCTCTGGATAATAACTAACCAACCACTATTTTCCAAATCCTCATGAGCATTGTCGAATAGTAGGAGTGTTTGTGTACCATTAGGTTCTATGCGCACCACAGGTTCCATAGAATAGAACACACAGTGAGCAGGGTAAACAGACAAGGGTTTGGTCAGGGTATACGTAGGATCGACAACTCACAGGCCTCCCCGAAAACCAACAGAGGTAACCTGGGATAGAAGGCGGGCATTAATGCCTAAGTGTGCGAGGGTGGTGGAATGAAATCAACCCATGCAAAACAATCATATCCAAATGTACAATCGACGAAGCATATGGTGATTCAAATCACTATTGTAATATGTTAAAAGCAATTCCATTCAAACAATTAATGAAAACTATGGTAAGTCGACCCAAATATTTGCACAAGCAATAGTGTTTGCATGGTTTTAAAATCAAAACAATGTTTCGAATATAGCACCAAGGATTCGATAATAAATCGTATGCTTTGTATGAAACCATTGAATTAAAGGTCTAATCACCATGTTAATGTGTTGTTATGAAACCATTGAATTCGATCAAAAGAAATAGAACATCAAACCACCA
Organism: Picea engelmannii; assembly: GCA_009831015.1. Taxonomy (NCBI): domain Eukaryota; kingdom Viridiplantae; phylum Streptophyta; class Pinopsida; order Pinales; family Pinaceae; genus Picea; species Picea engelmannii. The sequence continues at coordinate 148,610 of ML798520.1, read as the reverse complement.
TTGAATCAAGGACTCAATCACAATGATTAGAATATCATCACAGTCTCATAAAAATGAAATCATATTAACAACAAAAAAATGCCAAATGAGTAAGGTTTTGGTGTCTTGCCAACTGTGTGACCATAATTGAATTGGAAATGCAATGAACACATAGACAAGAGTAACCATAATAATCCAGTGACGATTTTAATGCCATTGACGTGACTTCGAAATCAAAATTTTCACGCTTGCAGTCGTGAAAACGAGAACAAAGGCAGGTGTGCAAAATGCGCAAGATAGTAGTGTTGTTTTATTCAAAAGATTGCGATGAGAATCAAGGGTTCCAAAACACTTGTGTTGGCAGCTTATAAAGATAGGATAAAAATGCGAAATGGCTACCAACACGATCCGTCAGAGTGCCCTCAAGAATAAAAATATGTGCAGATATCTCAATGCTTCATTGATTCACCATGGTATGTAGACATCATATATGTTTTAGAAAATCTCTAGGCTCCTCTTGGCATGAGAAAGACTAAGTAAAGATTCGTCAATCTTAAGGCGGTTAAGTTCTGCATTTTGGACAATTCATTGTATTGGAAATATCCCGGAGGAATACTGTTAAGCTGTTTGCTGGAAGACGAGGCGAAACAGGCCATACAAAAGTTTCATAGAGGCGACTGCAGAGGGAACCACTATTGGAATACCACCGCGGACAAGATCCTGAGGGCTGGTTATTACTAGCTGACGATTTTCGCTAACGTATATAAAGAGGTCTCCAGCTGCCACGAGTGCTAGATTTTCGATGGGAGAAGAAAGCTACAACCTATGCTGTTAAAGCCAACCTCAGGTGAAGCGCCTTTCATGCAGTGGGGCCTAGATTTCATAGGAGAGATAAACCCACCATCCTCCGTGTAGCATAAATGGATTCTCATGGCCACCGATTATTTTACAAAGTGGATTGAGGAGGTCCCCACAAAGCAAGCCATCGACGTGGTCATCATACAGTTCCTGGAGACAAACATTTTGTCATGGTTCGGGTGTCCTGTTAAGATCATAATAGATAATGTAGCCGCATTCAAGTCTAAAAGGATGGATAAGTTCTATCAGGATTATAACATAAACTTGGCCCATTCCGCAACATATTATCCACAGGGAAATGGGTTAGCGGAATCCTCGAATAAGAGCCTAACTAGAATCATCAAAAGGCTCTTGCAAGACAATAAGAGAGCCTGGCATAAGAATCTTATCTACGCGATGTGGGTAGATCGGATTACCACCAAAAAGTCCATATCAACGTCACCTTTTCAGATCGTTTACGATGCAGACGTGATATTCCCTACTGCACTGGGACCACCGATCAAGAAATTGTTGCAAGAGTAGGAGGCTAAGCCAAATGATGTGCAGGGGAGGATAAACCAACTGATTCACATGCAACAGGCGAGGGAGTAGGTGTATAATTGATCTCAACTCCATCAGGAGAGGATAAAGAAATATTTTGACAAACATTCCAAGCAGGAATATCTTCAGGTGGGATATCTAGTGCTGATATGGGATGCAAGAAATGAAGATAAAGGAAAACACAGAAAGTTTGATCACCTTTGGATGGGGCCATACAAAATCGACGCGTACTGCAGAGACAATGCTTATTTCCTGAAAGGATTGGATGCAGAGTGTCTTGGTTGGGGGCCTGTAAACGATAGGTTCCTCAAACATTACCTGATGAAATAAAGTCTGTTTAAGTCATTTGTCATTGTAAATAGTTGTTTAAATTGCGTCGAGTTAGTAGGTCAGTAGAGAATTGAAGCCCGAAGTGAAGACCCTAAGTTTATGCTGAAGTCTTAGAAGCTGTGTCATCTAGTCTAGTTTGTTTTTATGTTCGTCGTTTATATTACTTAGTGTCTAGATGTCGAATAAATCCCAATGGTCATGCACCTAGTCTACTGTTCTTTGCTACCTCACAGGGAGGATAGCATCCCCATTGGAGCTAGCTATTAGCGCCACCATTTTTCATTCCATTTAGATTCGATTTCGAGTCACATTATGATCCATGTGCCCCAACATGTGAAGTCAGGTACATAACACCATGAGGTTGAAGTCAGCAAATGGTCGTTGGCCCTTGGAAATGGGAAAGGGTGTTAGAGTCGAAAACTTTATACGTGGTATGGGCATGTCTTTTCCCAAAAGGTTGAATTCCGTTAAGAAGCCAATTTTTACGTACCCCGGTCGAGTCAAGTGGTTAATAAAGGTTGCGTCGGCAAGTGCCACAGTTATTATTAGTTCATCATGAAGGCCGAGGGAATGAAAAATCGCAGTGTTCGTATTATACATGCATAACAAACTGTATCACCTGCATTCCACACGCTGGGATTTTCCATGAACAACCTGAAGTTTGAATTGAAACATCTCATCGCCATAAATTCATTAGTTTCCACCATGTTTTCCTCTCTTGGCTGATTCGTTATAAATCTCAGATGCTCGACATGCCCTCCAGTCATAGAACTAGGCCTAAGATCTTTTCGTAGTTTCCCTTTGCCAATCCAATTGGTTCAGAATCGCTCCCTGATGCATTCGTTCAAAACATTGAGCACAGAGTATACCTTGGTCATGCCATGGCGGCTTCTCAGAGCACAGGAAAGGGCACGCAGAGCGACAGAACTGTGAGGTCTGAACCTCAAAGAGATTGGAATTCTTTCTTACTTGCGACGACCATTCCCAAAGATGTGGAAGAAACCATTATTTCACTTATATAAGATACCAGATCAAGTTACGGAACAACTGAAATAGAGAATTTCATATAGAAGAGGGAGATGACAAGAGCCTCCTCCTCCAAACAACATCTTCCTCGGAGGAGGGGTAGGCCAAGAAAGAACGAGGAGATCATGAAAGCTAAAATTCCAGAAGGACTGTGTGTCAGATTAGCAGCTGGAGGACTACTCAGACGCGTCACCCAGCTAGAACCTGCAGAGAAATCGAGCCGGGAATGCAGGATAAGAACAAGGAAAGAAGACACTGTGGGAACGAATGAGGAAGCACCATCTCAGCAGATGAAGCAAGAAAGGATGGCTATTGCCGAGATTTATCACGAGAACAGGGAATTAAAGCGGTATCTAGCGAGAAAGACCGCGGAAGCATCGACTGCACAAAGTTGCAGAGGGAACATGGTGTGGCTGAAAAGACAGTTTAGAGAGGCACAAAATGTTATTGTCCAGCTGCAAGAGGTGCAAAGGCTGGAAGAAGAAAGGCACACATAGAATCCCAGAGAATACAGAGCATCCGAACATGAAATTTGCATGGCTCTTGCCAGTGAACAAAAAGAGAAAGTTTAATGGGCGACATTCTTCTTCACGTTAGTTTTGAGTGATACACGTCCTCTGAAGCATCTTACCATTTTTATAATGGTCACGAGAATTGTACAATTGTTTGTTGCGCACAACTTTCCAACAAATAGGCGCATAACAGAAGATGAAACCAACATTGCAGACAACAATTTTTTGATAGACACATGTTCTCTAGGATACCCGATCAAGAGATACGTTGACACATTTTTCCTTACGTCGGATTCTGACTGACGATCAGACCCCATGGCGAACCTGAAGTAAGTCGTTAGTAGACAAGCATGATTGTTGCCTACTTTTGGATAGTGCCATGCAAAGAGTCTCTGGCACATGTGGTGCGGTTTTTCCTAGTTTAGGGTTAGCAGTTAGAAAGCAGGGAAGCCCAAGAGGCGCCCTCGTTTATATATTTCATCTTTTCCATGTAAACCAGGTTGGTTGGAAATTTTGAGAAAACGACTGCTATTGTATGTAATCTAAGTTTTTGACCGAAATTTAATGCAAAGGTCCTGTGATTTGATGAAAATATACTAGTTGTGATAGTTAGATGTATTGTGTCTCTTTCTTTCGGTATGTGTTTCCTGTTACCTTTTATTTCATATCTCATACTGTCTATTTCAGAATGAATTTTTGAACCTGTGGATTCTCTATACAACACCCCTTTTTTGTGCCACTTAGACAAAATGTTTTCCTCTCAAACTATCTCTGAATTCATCCACAACGGCACTCTTGGGTTACTTCATGTGTTTTTCTCCCACCACACTTTACGGTTTAAACTGAAGGCTATTGCTCACCTAGCCTTCTCCTCTCGAATCCAGTCACTAAGTCATTTGTTTTGTCTCTTCCTCAGATCGACCCCATAGCCCGAGTTTTAATTTTCTGCACCAATATAACCAGAAACCATTTTACCATCAATGTTAAATCTAGCCATTATTTTCAAAGTCATATCCTGTGTGGAGACCGCGCCATTTCTGAGAGAGCCCTCTCTCGATCTGAAAGGCTAGTTTCGGGTCTCAAAGTTGGTTGAAAGAGTTACCTTTGCTGTCTGTTTATCAACCAAATAGATTTACACATTGCTAACAAAGTCCATCTCCTATTAGGAAACATCGTAATAGGTCTGGGGTGGATGAATTGAGAGGAGAAATGAACAAGATCAAACCTCCTACCTTTGATGGAGAGCACAAGAAAGATGAAGATGCCGAAACATGGTTTTTGGGAATGAGAAAATATTTCCAATTGCATAATTATTCTTCTCATGCAGAAGGAAGAATTTTTATCTACTAGCTGAAAGGAAAGTCATCCATGTGGTGGGATCAACTTGTGAAAGTGCAACACATCAGAGAGAAGAATTTTACATAGAAGGAATTCAAGAAGCATTTTGAGAAGAAATACTTGGCCAAGAGGTATAATGACAAAAAGATGAAAGAATTATTTGAACTCAAACTAGGTAGCATGACCATTTATGAGTATGAAAGAAAATTTTTGGAACTATTTAAGTATGTCTCCTTCATCAAAGATGAGACAATTAAGATACAAAGATATTTGAGTGGGCTGTCATCTTTCATCAGTGATAAAATTCAGTATGATGATCTGAAAACTTTGGAGGAAACCATAAGAAGAGACAAGTGCTTATATGATGAAGATAATGGAAAGCCTACTTTCCAAAGAGCTTGGGAAGACAAGAAGAAGTTCAATATGGAACATAGGAAGAAGGGGAACACGCCACCCTTCTTCAGAAATAGTTCTCAGGGAAAATAAACCCCTAGAGAGCCCATAATGACTGAGATAGGTGGGCAAAGGACAAGGCAGACACCCATTCAATGTTGGGTTTGTAAAGGATATCATATGCATAGAAATTTCCCTCACAGGAGTGACAAAGTGAGAGTTTTCGAAAATCCACAACAAGATGAAACAGTGGAGGACATGGGAAGAAGTGTTCCAAGGATCTATGCAGCCCTAGAAAACAAGAAAGACGAGTTTCAATCAAACATGATTGAAGTAGAAGGTATGATCAATAACCATGCCTTTAATATTTAATAGATTCAAGAGCTAGTCATAGTTACATAGATCCTAAGGTGGTGGAGAGATTGCAATTTCCAAGAAACAAGCATGGGAAATCTTAGTTGGTGCAACTAGCTATAGGATCCAAGAGAAACTTTGTTGAGCTAGTTAAATCATGTCCAATGGACATGAATGGGCTAAGTACCAAGGCAGATTTGAACATCCTACCCTTGAGTTCATATGATTGTCTAATTGGTATGGATTGGTTAGACCAACACTATGCTATCTTAGACTGTCATAACAAGGAATTTATTTTCTTGAATGAGGAAGGGAACCCGAGAACTGTCCAAGGAATTCCCAGGGTAGTTATTGTCTGAGAGATCTCAGCAATGCAGTTAAAGAAGTGTTACAGGAAGGGCTGCCAAATATTTGCAGCTCATATGGAGGAAGCACCTAAGGATAAGGTGCCAAATCTTGAGGATCATGCAGTCCTGAAAGATTTTGAGGATGTGTTCAAGGAGATACCAGGACTACCCCCAAAGAGAGATATTGATTTTTATATAAACTTAATTCCTAGAGAAGCTCTAGTATCCAAGACTCCCTACATGATGATTACACCAGAGCTGAAGGAACCGCAAATGCAACTTGAAGAAATTCTAAAGAAGAGATATATATTCCCAAGTATGTCACCTTGAGGTGCCCCAATATTGTTTGTAAAGAAGAAGGATGGGACATTGAGATTGTGTATTGAATTCAGATAATTGAACAAAGTAACCATAAAGAATAAGTATCCTTTGCCAAGGATTAATGATCTCTTTGATCAGTTGAAGGATGCAAGGATATTTTCAAATATTGACCTCAAATCTAGTTATCATCAGGTAAGAATCAGAGATGAAGACATCATCAAGATTGCCTTGTGGACAAGTTATGGTCATTACGAGTTCACAGTGGTGCCATTTGGGAATACTTCATGAAGAGTGTTTTCCGGGAATACTTAGACAATTTTCCGGGAATACTTAGACAATTTTTTCATTGTCTTTTTGGATGAAATCCTTGTATATTCCAAGTCAGAATAAGAACATGAGCATCACTTGAAGATGGTGTTACAAGTGTTAAGAGAGCACCAATTGTATGCCAAATTGAGGAAGTGCTCATTTTATCAGAACCGAATTCACTATTTGGGGCATATCATATCCGAAGAAGGGATAGAAGTGGACTCTAGAAATATTGAAGCTATTAAAGGGTGGAAAACACCTAAGAATGTGACAGAAGTCATATCATTCATGGGTCTAGCTGGCTACTATAGAAGATTCATTGCAGGGTTTTCAAGGGTTTCTCACCCGATCACTTCCTTGCAAAGGAAGGGGGTGAAGTTTCAATGGACAACATAATGTGTAAGGAGCTTCCAACAATTGAAACATTTGTTAACCAGTGCTCCAATTCTGAGCATTGCAAATCCCAATGAAGATTTCATGGTTTGCACATATGCATGCAAATAAGGACTTGGTGGAGTCCTCAGTCAGAATGATTTTGTGGTATGTTTTGAATCCATAAAATTGAAAGAACATGAAAGGCTCTATTCCACTCATGATTTGGAGTTGGAAGCCATAGTACATGCCTTGAAGAAGTGGAGGCACTACCTCATGGGAAAAAGGTTTGAGTTGAGGACATACCACAATGGTGTGAAATATCTATTTGATCAACCAACTCTAAATGCTAGAAAAAGTAGATGGTTAAAGTTTCTCTATGAGTATGACTTTGATATCAAGCACATCAAAGGAAAAAATAACAAAGTGGATGATGCACTCAGCAGGAGAGTGCATGAACTACATGCTACAACCATTAGCATGTATCAAACTGATCTTAAAGCAAGATTGTTTTAGGCTGCAAAAGCATATTTGCAGTACATGGAGATAGTAATAAAATTAGAACAAGGTAAAATGCAACAGAAGGTTGAAGAGTACAAATTGGGAAATGATGAAATTATCTTGTACATGAACATAATTTATGTACCCAATTCTCATGAATTGAGGATTATGATCTTGAAAGAGATGCATATTGTACCTTATGCTGGACACCCAGGATATCAAAAAACCATTGCCATTGTCAAGAGCCAATACTATTGCCCAGGAATCAAGAGGGAAATTGTTGAGTACATTGCTAAATGTCTGGAGTGTCAAAAGGTAAAGGATGAGTAGAGACACCCAGCTGGGTTGCTGCAACCATATCCCATTCCTGAATGGAAGTAGGAAGTGGTTTCAATGGATTGCATCACCAAATTTCCCAGAAAAACAAAGCAACATGATTATATCATGGTGGTGGTGGACAAGCTTACTAAAGCTTCCCATTTCATTCCAATGAAGATTACTCACAAGGAAACCAATGTTGCTGATATTTATATGAGGGAAGTAGAATGCTTGCATGGCATACCCAAGAAAATTGTGTCTCACAAAGACCCAAAGTTCACTTCAAAGTTCTTGAAGGGATTATTCAAAGGGTTCAGAACAAATTTGAACTTCAACACAACTTATCATCCCGAGTTTGATGGGAAAACAGAAAGGGTGAACAGTAATAGAGGATATGCTAAGAATGTACATGATGGACAAACCATCTAAATGGGAAGACTATCTACACTTGGTAGAATTTGCTTACAATAATGGGCACCAAGCATCTTTGAAGATGAGCCCATTTGAGGAACTTTATGGCAAAAAGTGCAACACACCAATAAGTTGGGACAACCCAATTGATAGAGCAGTGGTTGGGCCATATTTGCTCAGGGAAATGGAAGAGAAGATGTCAAAGATAAAGTAGAATTTAAAGGCTGCTCAAGACAGGAAACAAATCTATGCTGATAAGGGAAGAATTCACAGAGAATTCTGTATTGGTGATCATGTGTTTCTGAAAGTGAAGGCCAATACGAGTTCTCTAAAGTTGGGAAACTGTTCCAAATTGGAAGCTTGTTATTGTGGGCCATTTGAAATCCTAGAAAGGATTGGGCCTGTAGATTATATGCTTGTATTACCTGCATCTATGACCATTCATAATGTATTCCATGTATCATTTCTTAAGAAATATATACCTGATGCTAATGATTGCAATGTGATTCAAGTGGAGCAAGAAGGCGCTTTTCAAGTGCATCCAATACACATTCTAGACTAGAAAATCAAGCAGCTCTAGAATCAAGCCATAGGGATAATAAATATCCAATGGATGTGGTACGGTATGGAGGATGCAACGTGGGAGCATGAAGAGGCCATGTGGGTAGAATAGCCACATATTTTTGAATATTTTTGAAAATCTTGTTGTAATATGTAAATATGATGCACTAAGGACAATGAATAAATAAGGGGAGGGGATTGTAATACCCCAAGGTCGAGCCTGTGCTGAATTGTAATTATGTTTATATACTGTTTTTCCAAGTTCTTATAAGTTGGGAGGATTATGTGAATATTAGGCCGGAGAAGCTGGATCACTTAAGGCAAGTGAGCCTATTTTTTTATATGTAATTATGCATATCATTAAAATAAAAAGTAGATCATTGCGTACAGACCGACCATGAAGAAAGAGTTATGGGGGACTAAAATCCAGTAGGTAGGGAAAGGAAAGGGGCTAAGAGGATAGGAAAAAGATCTAAGATAGAGGGCTTATCTCTAAGGGAATAATATTATGTTATTATTTCCTAAAGACTAAGGTTTGGGAAATAAATAAATAATGTGGGGGTTCTCTCGACCATTCTTGCCATGGTTTCCACACACTCACCAAATTATGCATTGAGCCATCCTCTCCATCATTATTGACCTTTGCAACAATCCTACAAGCTTTGAAAAATGCAAACCTCGTGAAGCTAACCCATTTTAATCCCGTGAAGCATAACATGACTACATATTTCCTGAGCCATATCGAACCCTAGCCATTTTGTTGTTACTGCCCACACTTTTCTCTGGAATGGTGTGGCTTGCTGTCATTACCAGAGCCCATACTCGGTTTTGTTGTTTTTATTACCCTAACTGTATTGGCCTGGGAGGTGTATTGAAGAAGCAGGTTGTCAGGCATGTGAGCAACTCTTTTCAGGTGAGAGAGGTTGTTGGGGAAGTGATTTTCCCAGAGGGAGCCTCACGACAGTTGTAGTTCTCTGAGACTTCCTATCTGACCTATTGTTGAATCCCTGGAAGGGGAGTGGGGCAGTTGAAAGACTATCGAGTAGAGAAGGGGCACACTCCCTGGGGTGGGACATCCACGTGGGGAATGAGGGACTATAAGTTGTGTACGTGAGTGGACTCCTAGGGACAAAATCCTTCTTGGAGACCTTGTAACCTCAACCTATCCTAGGATTTCTTTACTCTGGGTGGATTTTAGTCCCAGCTCGGGGGTGACCCACTGCTGATATATTGGATCAGTGTGGTCTAAGGATGGGAGGTTCGTGGAAGGTATGCATACAGTTGGTGCCATTATTAAACATATAAGTACTATTTATATATACTTAATTACATGTTGTATGTCACACATGTGTTTATTTACTGTATGTTTCCGCGTACTTCTGTGTACGTTAACATAAAGTAGATGTTTGTTTTTAATTTATTAAGTATGATAGTTTCTACATAAGAAAGTGAGTCCTTCTGTAAGGTGGTATGACCACTCTCTGGGATGGCTGGGGATGCTACAAATTTATATCAGAGTTCAAACAGAGAAGAATTATAGCAGCATGTCTCGACTTGGATGGATGAGTGTGTTACAAATTGGTATCAGAGAAGAATTTTAGTAGCATGGCCTGCCTTGTATGGATGGGTGTGTTAAACCATGCCTAGTGATGAATGGTTTGTTCCCATTTGCTTCTGTAATTTCTAGATTGAAAATTTGTTTCTAAGATTTTTTGTCATAAGTGCAAGCCATTCGAGCCAAGTGGATTTTTATTTCTTGAAATTTTAGCTATTAGGGAGCATTGAAAAATCCTACATTCAGTCTACAATAGTCATTGCAAATGCTACTACTAGACTGATAGTGTGTGGAGCTGGTTAAAATTAAGACTATTGAAGATTCTATTGCCAGAACTATGGGGAATTGGTCAAAACTATACTATTTATGCAATTCTGAGGTATTGATGTGCAATGTGTTGAAAGGTGAAATGCCCCTCTTCTACCTACAATGTGTTCCCAACAGTTGTCTTGGTGTCACACATTTCTGACTGTAGATAATTTAAGTTTGTATGATGCATCTATCTTTCTAAGAATGTCATGAGTGTTTTTCACTTCGAATTAGATGAAAACTGCAAGGAAAAGGGGAAGAACTGGATAGATTGTGATCTAAGCATGACAAGATCATCATCGTTATCCTCAATTTGGGAGCATGTGAGAATATTCTTGGGCATGATATTGTATGACTAAGTTGAAAGGAATATTTCAGCAGAGCTTTGATATTTCAAATCAAATTTAACAAAGATATAGGCTTCATTTTTATTTCTATGTATAAAGACCATTGATAAAGCCATTGTATTTAAGTACTATACAATGGCCTATGGTGATTTCTTATTTTATTTCTCTCATATTTGTTTCTCTTTCTTTTCATAATTAATACTCATGTTGTACCTTTTCTGATGACTATCTTGAAGGCTAACTAACTCTGCTAATACATGAGAAAAGATATTCATGTAGTTTTAGCTGTTGTGATAGACCAAAAGTTTCCCTATAACGACTCACCAACTTTTTTTTAATTTGCAATTTTTAAAAACATAAGTTTCCCTATAGCAACTCTCCAACTTTTTTTAATTTGCAAGTTTTAAAAACATTTTGGAGTGAACAAACCTTCAATGTCATAACAATAAAACGATCGAGGATAAATTTACATGAAAAACACAATTTTAACAATTGATAAATTGCAATTTTAGTGTTAGGAAATTGCAGTTTCAACTATAAATTAATTGAGGAGAAATTCACAATTCTTTTAATGAAAAATACAATTTTAACGATTGATTAATTGCAAATTCAGTGATTAGAAATCTCAATTTCATCCATTTAAATAAGTTTAGCTATCTAATGAAGACCCACTCAGGGATATCTATGTCCACAGGTGCAGAGTTATAAATAAAACTATGCACAACTTCAATATTGCACTGCTTTCGATTTTTATATAGGCCCAATATCCTCAGTTCTCGCTACACAAGATCCCTCGGTACTTTGTCCACAACATTTAAACCATGGCGGGAATCCTCTATGTGACCAAGTGCTCAAAACTCTGCACTTATCTCTCGAGCGTTTAAACTCCAAGAGCTTCTCTACATACAACCATGGGCTAGAACCAAGTGTTTATTAGATGTCGAATGACCAATGCACTTTCAATGATCGTGAACTTTCTCCCTTCTCATCCTGATCCGAGGGCGATAAAATATTGTCCATTGATCAAATGAAATAATAAATGGTCAATACAAAGGAACCAATCTTCTTAGATCTCACAACTCTACTCTGGACCATCGATTTGTCCCTTATACAAATTCCACGCAAGTCGTGGGTCTCTGCAGAACTCTAAGTACCCTAGAACCTTCTATGCCACATGTCACTCCTTGTGTGGACACCTTTATGTCGACATGACATATGTTGGGCACCAGATCACCATAGGTTCTAACTTGCAAGCTCTCACACAACCCCGATCCGGTATGATGTGGAATCCAATCATTTGGACCTGCTGACATGGATTTGCCATGTCTCAATGATGACTAAGCTGCCACATGTTACCATGATCTGTGACTTTCACATGCTCCAATTTCCAAAGTGACCCGAACACATGTCACTTCCTTAATGGGTCACGTGTCACCCTCTGATTGGTTGCATACATGTGTTGATGTATGTCGGTATTGGACTATCAAACTTATTTCTACGCTTTCCCTTCCCCTAGTTCGTTCTGATATGCTAACTCTAGATCAGCTTCTCCGATTTGATCTCCTTTGAACCTGTAATATCCCCCTATGGGAATATGCTAGGGAAATGAAGGTCTGTTGTCCATTATGTGGTTTTGGTTGTTCACCTTTGTCAAATACTTGTATTATATGTGTTATTAACTGATTGAGTACTTTTCACAAACAAATTGCATGCATCACATTGGGTGAACACGTTACTTATCCAAGTACACACTGAATGAGAGTGACAACATTTGGCATCCTTTATTATAAAGACTTGAAAAACAACAATAGAAGTCTAATGGCTGCTAGGAAAATTCAAAAAACACTACAACTATTGGTTGCAAGGCAACTACAATATTTTCTAAAAAAAAATCAACTCAAGAAACCTGGAGAGATGCCAATAGATGGAGCCAATTACAAAATATCTCCTAGCCTGTCTATTGTAACGTTGTCTTCTTTGCAAGTGTCTTTCTGTGCCCTCGTGTAAACTTCATGGATCAAACCATGATAGACTATTGAAAACCCTGATTACATAGGTATTCATGGGACTTAGCTTCTTGTTCAACAGGACCTCACGAGACGACCTAGTCTCAACCCGTGGGGGTGCCTTGAACCTGGTTTTCCATGAAACCCTCTGGAATCCTATAGATGTTTGGGCTTGAACCTGTCCAATAAGATCCATAACTCTCATGCAGACTTTGATAGCCCTCCAATAGTTGGACAAACTCCCAAGTGAAGCTACAATGAAGACCCTGTATGGATCCTCCTCCTTATTTAGCTCCAATGGAAATCTTGGATGGATTCTCCTCTTGTCTAGATAGGGTGGATATTGCACCACTTAAACCAAACCAATAATGGAAGGGTTTTTCCCAAAACCCCAATGAAAATGATGGTTACAAGAGAACTCAATAAGATATCAAATCATAATAATGAGAAGTGAGGGTTACCCTTATTTTATACGTTTCCAACCCCTTCTAGATCCTTCCTCCATTCCTTTTAGAATTTATCCTTTTGGACTACATCAATCCTTCTAAATATTTCTCATTTTTTACCAAATCAAACGTAACCCTTATTTTCCCTCTAATTTTAATTTTAGGATTAAAAATCACTTTAATAATAATTAAGTAACTTATTAATCTAAAGTTACTTTACATTCTCTAATGTCACTTTAATAATATAATATCTCCTAAATAAGTGACATTAAATGACCCCCTTTTCTCTCCTATTTCTCCACTGACAATTCACATGAGTATATTTTACTACAAAACCGAGGGACTAAAAAATGAGGACATGACAAGTCCTTCCTTCCCAAATATTGTTTGTTCCCAAGCAATTCCATCATGACCTGACTCTCCATCGACTGATCCAGGATGAAAATAAAAATGATACTAGGATCCCAAACCAACCTTTAAGATGTGAAGCATCCTCTGCCCAAGGCATGGTCCAATAATGCACTGACATAAGAGGCCTCCTGAAATCCTCCAGCAAGGCTACTTGGTGTTGCAATGACTCGATCAACCCATCAATGTAATGCTCTGCTAGGAGACCAATATCATAAGAGAAAAAACTGGCTCTCGCATCCGTGTCAACCGCTACACTGTCTCCTACTGAAATCCCAGAGTCCCAAGATAACCTCCTAAACAAACCACCATGTTGATGCTATGTTACTCTGATCATAGTTGATTGACGATTGTGCCTACTCTGCATCCACAAGCTATAATGCCTCAAAGGATCACATCCACTATCGAGGATCATGCCCACCCAATGTATCCCCACTCTAAGATAAAACATCATAGAGAAGTCTATGTGGTCACCAACTGATAGGGAATCCACTACACCTAGTCTCCAAGTATCAAAGGGAAAGACCCCAATACTCTAGTACCTCCTCTCAAATGCAATTTTCCAGGTATCTTCCATACAATCTCCCAACATATCATCCAAAAATTCCCTCTGTGTGAACAAAAGAACCCTGTAGATGGTAAATTCGTTAGGATCCCAAACTAGTCTATATGATGTAAAGCACATATCACTGGTCTGTAAGTTTCTAATACAATAATTCACCTAATTGTTGCTAATAATCCAAGCAATCATAAGTTGCATAAACTCCGTCAACTCCTCGGAAGACCACTCCTCCAAGAAACTACTCTGAAGCCTTCCAAAAGTAAACTATGGACAGTCAAAGTATGTTCTCTCCTCTCTAATAGTGGTTGAAATGTCAAACAATGTGATCCCAGGGTCCCTAACTAATCCTGGAAAGATACCACCATGCTAATGCTACACCACTTTTATCATCACCGTCAGACAAACCTGACTAGTATGCATCCTCCTCTCCAGGAACCCTAATCTAATCTCCCTGAAGGAACTAAAGCCACCATCCTGAATCCTCTCATGTGAAAGTGTCTAATTGAAGTCTGAGTCTACAAGTACATGGATGGGATCAAGTCTATCTTTCCCTATAGAGAAAGCCTCGGCGTCCCCTCTACCGACGTCCCAAAAATAAAGAGGACCAATCACTGTGACAACTATGTCGACCATCACCTAAATCAATCCATCACTTAGATGAATTCCTGGATCCCACCACCAAATATGAAGTCTACCACTCCTAATACCTATTAACTGTTGCTGCACCAGACTGGTAACCACTGAAGTCAAAATAAGCCAAGTCCTTGGTATGCCATCTTCTGGTGGAATCCTAGTACTAGGAATCAACTCTGTGCTCGTTGATTTGTTCAGATCCTGCCAAATTGTACCAGGAAATATTATGTCTCAATCATCATAAATGTACCCAAGTAATATGTGGAGTTTAAATACCTCCCTAGAAATTATCCCATTCACTTGTGGTACCTCATACTCAAATGAGTACCCAAATATCCTATCGAAGGTGGATCACACATCATCTCTCTAAGTCACAGATCAAGGGATACAAGTGTGGAACCTTTGTAGTGGATAATGCCATACACTACTCTATTAGTTGGGATCTATGTGAGCTGACACAATACAATCTGGATCTCCACCTGTGCTCAGAGCACATAGCCTAAACAAAAGAACTTTGACATGGCTATAATCCCGCCTATCTGACTTAGGTGAGTCCTTCACGTCGTGTCGAATATACTGATGGCATAAAAAATGGCACTAGATGCTACTTCCACTTCCTGTAAGACTGGAAAGTGTCAGGTGTGTTGGTTAACCCCAATGGTATGAGCAAGGACTCAAGATAACATATGATATTTCTCAAGTGGATATCCTTCTCTCTGTCCCTACTCTGGTGATATCCCACTCGGAGATCAATCTCTGAGGGATATACATTTCCATGAGGCTCGTCCATCCACTCATTAATATTAGTTGAAACAAACTCAACCATATGTCAGAAGTCTTTATCTGGAGGTTGTGATCTAGGTGGATATTGGTGGCCACCCACCTATTCCAACTAGCTCCTCTTGACAGTTTTAGTTCAACAAGTTATTTTGTACTTATTTGTAATTGTGGTTTCTACACTTATGGGGATGTATGAAGCCCTACACATCTTCCAAGTGGATACTGGTGGCCTCCCACCTAATCCAACTAGATTATTTTGTATGTTTTCATGTCAAGACATCTTTCTGTACTTCCAAGGCCATTTTGGGGCCCTAAACAATGTTTTTTTGGCTCGCCACATTCAAACTGTAGACAGAGTCAGAGTTTGACGACGTAATGCGTAGTTCTCAAAAAGACATTTCCAATAGGCCATCACGAGCCTAAAACAGAGGTCGTGTGAAAAAATTACAACCCTAGGAAGTTGAGCTACCAACTTACCCATAGGGGCCCACATAACTTTTGGTGTTTCATCTCCCAGGGTTAGGTTTTTGGATGTCTAGGGTTTTGGAAATCATGAGTAATGTTAAAAAGGCCTCTGAAGCGTCATTGTAATCATTCTTCTCAGAAACATGTGCATAGCAACCACATCTCTTCTCAGAGATATCTACCACCATTCGAGCAAGTTGTTTCAATTCTACAGTTTTATAGTTTCATCCTATTTCATTTATTCAATAAAAGATATTGTTCATTGGATATCTGTGTTGTTCTCCATATCTCTGTGTTTATTGTATTCAATTTGTTAATCAGTTCGTTCTGCACCTAAATCCAGATCAGTGGTATCAGAGCGGTCTTCTATTCATTTAATTTTCTTCGTGCATGTCCTTGACAAGATCTGGGTACAAGAAGTTGGGACTCGAACCAATCGAACCTTTCAAGATCGCTCACACTGAACCCAACAAAAACCCATGGGGGATGAAAATAAATATTATGGAGTAGGAAATCCTTTTAAAATGTTGCTCGAGGAAGCTCTTGCATGACAAAGGAATGAAATAATGGACAACTTTGCATAGATCCTTAGGCGACAGCCCAAAGGAGAAGCATCTTCATCAAGCAAACATGCAGCCCCCTTCAAGGTATAGGTAAATTTTTATATTCCATTATTTGAAGGACTGGTAGATGTAGATGATGTAGATAAATGGTTGAACCTGCTCGAAGGGTATTTTTTGGTCCACAATTTTTTTGATAGGGAAAAGATTACTTTTGCACTCCTTAAGGCTATCCCCCATGTTAAGGACTAGTGAGATACTTACTCTGAGCAAAGGGAAATAGAGGAATCTGCAATATTTGTGGTCACCCCTACATGGGATTCCTTTCGGGATTTCATTAAAGAACAATACTACCCTGTTGGAAGCTATGAGGACTAGTACACCAGATGGGCCACCCTGCGATGGGAAAGGGACCAGACAGTACTAGATTTCACCAATATTTTCCATACCATGCACACAAAATTGGGTATCAAATACTCTAAGTGAAATTTGGTGCTCAAGTACCATGAATATTTACATAGATACATCCAAACAAAAATGGAATTTATGGACATCGCCTCATTGAGTACGATTGTAGATATGTTGTCAAGAATGAGAAGAAATTTAAGTAGAAGAGGCGAGAGTTTACATCTGCAAACTCCTCACAGCCGAAGTAGGGAAAATGTGTCCCCAACCCACACAACAAGGGACAGAGAAAATATGGCCACTCTCAAGAAAACCAATCCAAACCGCAACACAAGATGGGTAATGAGAATATGACGAAGGACACAAGAAAATGGCATGAATGCCATAAAATCCCTTGGAACAACACCGAAGAATGTCGTTCCAAGAAGTCACTCATGGTCAAGCTGAAGGATTTTGAGCTAGAGGCTGATTTTGAATCTAAATCAAATCCAGAAGGAGGGAAGTAGATTATCGATGTTGAACCCAGTGCCACTATCACTACCACAAAATTCCAGCCAAGCGAACCAGAAGAACCAAAGGAAGGGGAACTCCTCTGTCACTCACAGATGTGGGCAAAGGGGGCTCCACTTCATTTCATTGTCGATAACGATAGTCAGAAGATCGTGATCTTAGCAGAGGTTGTCAAGGAGATGGACCTACTGATGACACCACACCCACAACCTACGCCATCGACTTTCTTCACTAAGGAAGAGATATCCATTTCAGCGAACAATGTTGTCTTCCCTATGGAATCAAGCCTTTCAAATATGAGGTATTTTGTGATATTTATCTACTTGAAGTTTGTGATGTTATTTTAGGACAACCATATTTGTGGAAGCGTCATGTTGTGTATGAGTCTAGACCTCGTAGTGTTATTATTACTTTGGGTAGAAAATTGTACATAATATCATAGTTAACGCCGCCTACCACTACCTCTTTAATCTCTGCTAAGAAATGCAGTAAGGTCATTTCATAGACCGAGAAGCTCATCTTCTTTGTGATCCTTGCTCATAGTAAGCAGAAGGTCATCGCCACATTTGTGGCCTCTACATAGAGCCTCTCTTTACAACAAAATAAAGTGGATGGGATCATGGAAGAATACAAATACATATTCTCCTCACCCATCGGGGTACCAACACACTGCCAAGTCTAGCATCCAATTGATCTAACCCCTGGTGCACCTCTTCCTAATGGACCAGTATACCATCACTCGTTGATGGAAAATGATGAAATTAAGTGTCCAATCCAAGAGCTTCTTCAAAGGGGACACATCAGACCCAACGACCCCCCTTGCGGAAGCTTGATTGTATTGGTGTAGAAGAAGGACAGGACCTGGTGACTCTGCATTGATTACAAATAATTAAACAAAATTGCAGTCAAGAACCAGTACCAAATTCCCAGAATTGATGACCTCTTGACCAACTCAAGGGGGGAAATTTCTTCAGCAAGATTTACCTAAAGTCTGGCTACCACCAGGTTCCCATCAAACCAATTGATGTATGGAAGAAAACTTTAAAATCTAAAGAAGGTCTCTTTGAATGGATGGTCATGCACTTTGTCTTAACAAATGCACTAGCCACTTTAATGAGGTTGATGGACGATGTATTGAGACCCTTCACCAACTCTTTTGTAATGGTATATTGGATGACATCCTCATCTTCAAAAAAACTTGGGAGGAGAACATGTGGCATATTCAACACATTTTGAGAACTCTGCGATAGCACAAGCTATATGCCAACTTGGAAAAATTATCCTTTGGAATGAACAAGGTCCAATACTTGGGCTAAATTGTTGATGAGCATGGGGTACATGTTGATCCAACTAGTATCCAAGTCATTCGTTACTGGGCAACCCTGACCACACTAACCGAGCTTCAGAGCTTCTTGGGACTGGCCAACTTCTACTAACGGTTCATGTTGGGATTCTCCCATATTGCATGGGTCCCCAACCAAGTGACCAAGGGTGGTGGGAGGGAAAATTTTGCGTGGGGGAAGGAACACCAACAATCATTTGATGATCTGAAGCATTTCTTGTGCTCATCTCTAGTACTCTCCTTTCCTGATTTGCAACAACTATTCGATATTGAGACTGATGCATCTGACTATGCTGTAAGCACAGTTCTCACTCAACATAGTCAGCGTCCGGTGGCATACCATAGTGAGACACTCTCATATACTATCTGAAAATACCCCACCTATGACAAGGAAATGTATTCCATTGTACAAGACTATCGTCAATGGAAACATTACATTATGGGAAAGGAGGCGATCATCCACATTGATCACAAGCCTCTGCAGTTCATATAGACACAAGGGAAGTTGCAGAATGACCACCATCAGAAGTGGTCCGCCTACCTGCAATAGTTCCATTTCAACATCAAGTTAATACAGGGAGAAAAAATTGTTTCGTTGATTGCCTCAGTCAACCTCTCGTGGCTGCACTCACCACTGTGCTCCATTTATGTGGAAATGATGCATATGAGTGGCCCCAACTTTATCAGCAAGATCCAGACTTCGCCACCACCTATCAGCTCTTGGGTACAGGCGTGAATGTCACCAATTTTCACATTCAGGATTGACTGTTATGCCATCTAGGCCATCTCTGTGTTCCCACAAGCGAGCGTGGAAAGATGATTTGGGAGGCTCACTACAATCATATGGAAGGACATTTTGGCATGGAGAAAACTATGGCAGTTCCATAGAAACATTTTTATTGGCCAAAACTTTGATAGGACGTCAATGTATATCAAATATTGCACATCTTGTGCCATTGCTAAGCCAACCATCAAGAAGCAAGGCCTATATAACCCTCTTCCTACTCCCAAGAATCCTTGGGAATCCATCTCGATGGATTACATGTCTGGGCTTCTGTCCACCAAGCAAGGCAATGATTGTGTATTTGTGGTAGTTGATCAGTTTTTGAATATGGCCATCCTCACAGCCTACAAGAAGAACATCACAATCTGCAAGAAGAACATCACAATGGAAGATACTTACAATATCTCCTTGGAATGGGTGCGGGTCCATTTTGGGATACCAAAGAACATCATCTCTGATCGGGACAACAGGTTCCTCAACACATTTTGGTTGAGTCTTTGGTTACTGCTGGACACCAATCTCACTAAATCCATTGCTTTCCACCCCCAAACCGACAACCAAATAGAGGTGATCAATCGAATGATTGTGCACATCCTACACATGTACAACTCTAAGCATCCACATACATGGGATGAGAGTTTCCCCTATGTTCATCATATTTACAATAGAGTTGTCGATATCTCCACCGACCATATCCCATTTTAGGTGGGGTTGGGATTCTAACCCTTGGGTCCCATTGATGTTGCACTACCTCTTGCAACCACACAATAATATTCCCATGTTGAGTCCGAGACTGAAAAATCCACCACATTCATTGAACAGATTCAACACATATGCCAATAGGTCCATAAGATTTTGCATAAAGCCAATGCTAAGTATAACCAGCGCAATGATCAACAAAGGGTACCACACAAGTTTCAGGTGGGAGAGAAGGTTTGGTTACATTTTCATAAATATCACCTTACATGCCCCCATCGAAAGCTCCACCCACTTAGTTATGGGCCTTACAATATCACCAAGGCTATGGGTAGCAATTATTTTGAGCTCAACACTCCACTCTTCCTTGGCTTGCACCCCATGTTCAATGTGGACCTCCTTCGGCCATATTTTCCACCATTATTGGACACCTCAGAGATCACATAACAACTGACACCAACAAAGCTCAACCCTAATTGCATGTAATATTCATCCATTGATCAGATAGTCAACACACAGGTCAAGGGCACTCGCCAGCATAGGATCCAACTTTATTAGGTTGTCAAGGTAGGGGAGCTCCTACACCAAGGAAAGTGTGTCACCTAGGGCCAAATTGAGAAGAAGTTTCCTCACCCGATAGGGGAACTCAACGCAATCGAGAAAATTTCTTCCTAATGGGGGAGGACTGATCCAGGTGGATAGTGGTGGCCACCCACCTATTCCAATTGGCTCCTCTTGACAATTTTAGTTCAACACGTTATTTTGTACTTCTTTGTAATTGTGGGTTCTACACTTCTAGGGTTGTCTGAAGCCCTACACATCTTCCAGGTGAAAAATGGTGGCCTCCCACCTAAGCCAACTGGTTTATTTTGTATGTTTTGATGTCAACACATCTTTCTGTACTTCCAGGGCTGTTTTGGGGCCCTAAACAATGTTTTTTTGGCTTGCCACAGTCAAATTGTAGACAGAGTCAGAGTTTGATGACATAATGCATAGTTCTCGAAAATACCTCTCCAATGGACTATCATGTGCCTAAAATAGAGGTCGTATTCAAAAGTTACAACCTCGATAAGTTGAGGTACCAACTTACCCATAGGGGCCCTGTAACACCCTGTTTCCCCCAGTCTATAAAAAATACTATACTGGCCAAGATCTATGGCAGACTCAAAGATGTGAATGTGTGATTTTGAATGGACCTTAGTATAAAAGGTCGACGGACGTAAATAATGTTATGAATATATGTTGCAGGACTGCTGGGAGGGGGATATGCTGAAAAGAGACCACGATGAATGATGAAAGGTGGTGGAAGGCACATGGAATGGTGGTGTTAAATTCCACCGAAACCAATACCATCCTTGGTCTTCACTGGCCCGAAGATCAAGAGCAGCTCGCTGGCCCCGAAATGAATTACTCGCAAGGTTGGTAGGTGAAGAGGCTCCTCATGAGTTAATGAGGGATAGGGTTGAACCGCCCATCTATGGAAGCCTCAGACCTGACCACCACGGGGAAGTTCGTGCCACACGCAACCTCGCTGGAAAAGAAAAGGCAGGAAAGAGGTGTGGAAGGGGGGCAGTTGCGACAGAGATCGCAAGAGGGAAGAAATCAGAAGGACTCTGGAAAAATACACAGAGTGAATGATAAGCAGAGAAGAAGGAGTGTAAACTTCGTTCTCGAATTCTGACGAACAGAGACTCAGTCTCACAACATCGTGGTCTAAGCTCGGGGGTGGCTAGTGGTAAATCCATTCGGAATCGCTGAGCCTATGGTTGGGTGGAAACGAGCACCCCTCTCAGCAGTTGCATCAAACCTGGTGTTTTTTTTTATAAGTGTTATATATCGTATCTTGAAATTAATATTCTGACATGTATGTTCATGGTTTGTGTAATTATGAATGGTTACAGTATAAGACTGTCTGTATGGTGTTTTGATCAGAAATGGTGGTTGTATGCTTATATTGGAAAGACCACCTATGGCTTATATATATATATTTATACATATTTTGATTGCATGCTTATGTCGGAAATACCACCTATGGCTTACGTAAATACACACACACACACACACACACACACACACACACACATATATATTGTTTTGAACGGATTCAGTTTTCAAGTCTGTTCTCAGGAAATTTATTCTCGTATTTGTCTCAAGTAATGCCCTGGATAGATCTCCTCACAGGGACACCCTTTTTCAAAGTTTATCCAAGGATATGCTGGAGGATTTTATGGCGTAAGTATTAAAGCCCTGCACGAGAGAGAATGGTCCTCTTAGAATTCGACATTTTGGTATTTCTGCAGCTAGGGTACCTAAGTGTGAGTTCCCTTGTACTTGCAAGTCCTGAAACCCCAACTCGTGAAATTCCGAAATGACAGCAGGTGGATGGGTTAGGACATTTCAATATTTCAACACCTGAGGTACCTAAGTGTGAGTTTCCTTGTACTTGCAAGTCCCAAAACCTCGACTTACAAAATCTCAATGGAAGAAACCCCAAAATAAGATGAGCAGGTTTAAGAGTTGGTATTTTAGAGTTTTGACATCCAGGAAATCCAAGGGCGAGTTCCCTTGTACTCGCAAGTCCCAAAACCTTGACTTGCGAAATCTCAAAACGATAGCGTGCAGATAAGTTATGATATTTCGACATTTTAGTACTCGGAATACCCAAGGGAGAATTCCCTTGCACTTGCAAGTCCCAAAATCCCGACATGCGAAATCCGAAAATAACAACGTGTAGCTAAATCCCGATAATTCAACATTTCAGTACCTAGAATACCCAAGGGAGAATTCTCTTGTACTCACAAGTCCCAAAATCCTGACTTGCGAAATCCCAAAAGATAGAGTGTACAGAAGTTATTATATTTTGATATTTCGGCACCCGGGGTACCTAAGTGCAGGCCCCATGTATTCACCAGTCTCGAAACCCCGACTCGCGAGATCCCTACTCGCAAAACCCCGATGGAGGAAAACTGGAAATAGTGGAGCATGTTTAGAGTTGGTGTTCTAGAGTTTTGACTCACGGGAAACCTAGGAGCGAGACCCCTTGTTCTCACATAACGTGAAATCCCGAAAGGAGAAATGCCGAAATGGCTTAGCATGGATAGTGTGTGTGTAGGTTTTAGAGTTTTCGGCTCCCGGGAAACCCAGGTGCGAGACCTCCTGTTGTTGCACATCTCGAAATCCCGATGGAGGAAACCCCGAAGGGTAGAGTACCAAAATTATTCTGGGTTGTTGTTAATCTCGATAAGTGATTAGGTCCATTTTGGGTTTCGGCCCTTCGAAAGTCAAGAGAGCAAGGGATCGCTTGCCTCACGACTCCCCATATTGCGATAGCAAAAGTGCCTTCTCGGTAAGGACTGTGGGCATAATCACAGTGATATGAGGGACTTCAAAGGGAAAGGAGGGTCTACGCTAGGCTCCTTAGAATCTTGGGGAGTGTTTTCCCTCGAGAATAAGGAAAGAAAGCTGAAAATATTCTAGCCCTGTGGTGGGTGTGTGACAAATTGGTATCAGAGCATGGTTACAACACTTGGCCTACTTGGGCTCATGAACGAGTTGCGTAGGAGCTCCATTCGAAACACTCTTAAAAGGGGTAACCCCATGTCTTAACCTTCTTAATCAAAAGCCGAAGTTAAGAATGAAAAATCCTATTGTGTGTGTGTGTGGATGTGAAAAATATGAATTATGTACTGGTTATAAATGAATATAAATATTGACTAACAACCAACATTTTTCTTTTGCACACAAAGCGGAAGATCAACCGCGGGGAAATTGCAGATATAGAGAATGGTGACTCACCAAGAGGTGGGGGAAGGCTCCCATAATAGAGAAGAAGAGTCTGACGAAAGGAGGGTAGTAGGGACCCCTCCAGATCTAGTCGAGACTGTGAGGAGCCTCATGGTCGAATTACAAAGCTGCAAGGCTCACAATGAGAGGATGATGAAAGAACAAGAGAAGCAAACAAAAATTAAAGCAGTTTTACTGCAGAGCTTATCCGACCTACAAAGACAAATGCAGCATGAACCTGAAATACATAAACATGGTCATATCAATGGCCACATTGAGAGGATCACCTCAAAAAAGGTCCATCCCAGTGGTAAAGGACAAGCGGTGGACGATTCCTTTGGGAAGGAAGCTGGCGGTTTAGAGGGCTCTTCTAGCAGCAGAACTAGTTCTTATTCCCGAAGAAGACAAAAGAAGTTAAAGATTTCCAAGGGTCATAAATTCAAATACTTTAGGAAGGCCAATCCACCCTCCTTCAACAGTGAAATAAAGAAGGGAGAGGAAGAAGAGGCCTGACTACTTGGCCTAAAGAAGTATTTCAGAGTCTATGACTTCTCAAAAAATTTGAAGGCCCGAGTGGCCACCTTCAACTTGAATGGAAAGGCTTCCATTTGGTGGGAATACCTTAATAATGTGAAAGGGGTTCGCGAAGAGGACTTGTCTTGGGAACGATTTGAGAAATACTTCCGAAAGAAGTATCTGTCGAAAAAATATTTCGACGAAAAGACTAAAGAATTCTATGAACTCAAACTGGGGAAACTCACTATAGAGGAATATGTCAGCAGATTCCTCTAGTTGCTGAGGTAAGTACCTTATATAAAAGAAGAAAAGGAAAAGGTGCAACGTTTCATCAGTGGACTACCTAAGGGCTATCGAAACATAATTGAATTTGATGATCCAAAGAACCTAGAAGACACTATCCGAAAGGAAAGATATTGTCATGAACAGTTTGGACATCGGACGGAACCTCGCGAAGGCTGGAAACCGAAGAATAGTTCGGGATTTCAAAGAAAGGGGATTAAATCCCCAAGATTTAAGAACTATAAGAAGAACTCAAGGATGAGCTTCCTAGCCCAGAGCGTACACCAACAAAACTTTCCCTCCTTGGGCGGAAATAAAACCTCTGGATCTGTACCAGTGAAGGCTGATAACCCAAAGAGAGAACCTTTGAAATGTTGAGGTTGCAGAGAAGAACATCTACTGAGAGACTGTCCACACCGACAACAGAATAGTTGGAGAATTTACAGCATCCAGGAAGCTACCACTGTCAATGATGTGGCCAGGAGTGTGCCGCAAATTAATGCAACCTTGGATAATAACCAAGCCAACCACCAAGCTTTAGTGGTGGAAATAGGAGGTATGATTTCCAACCATCTAGTGTCTATTCTGATTGACCCTGGTTCAAACTTGAGTTATATAGCCCCTAATTGAAAAGTGTAAACTATAGCCACATAAACCTACCAAGCCATGGTTGCTACAGTTAGCCACTGGCACCAAAAAAAGGGTAGCAGAGGTCATACCAACCTGCCATTTAATGTTGGGTGAATTCCCCACCCAAGCAACCCTTAACGTATTACCCCTAGGATCGTATGATATGTTGATTGGTATGGACTGGATAGCCACCCATAAAGCCAGATTGGACTATTACCATAAAACATTAGAATTTGTAAGTGAAGAAGGAAAAAGGATAACCCTTCAAAGGATCCGAAAACCTGTCTCGGTGAGACAAATATCATCTCTACAAATGAGAAGGTATTGTCGAAAAGGATGTCCCCTATATGCAATACAAGTATTGAAAACAATTGAAGGTGACAAACCAATCCTCGAAGACCTCCCTACCCTGAGATAATATAGAGATGTATTTCCGGAAGAGGTACCAGGTCTACCTCCGAGAAGGGACATTGACTTCTCGATAGAACTTTCACCGGGAGCGATGCCAGTGTCTAGGACACCCTACCGGATGAGCACACGTGAACTAGTTGAACTCAAATTGCAATTGAGAGAAATGATGGATAAGGGCTATATCCGGCCCAGCGTGTCTCCATGGGGAGCACCAGTCCTATTTGTGAAAAAGAAGGATGGTACCCTTAAACTGTGTGTAGATTATAGACAACTCAATAAAGTAACCATAAAGAACAAGTACCCCTTGCCCAAGATCGATGACTTGTTCGATCAATTGGGGGGTTCATCTATTTTCTCAAAGATTGACTTGAGGTTGGGATACCATCAAGTCCAAATCAAGGGTGAAGACATCCATAAAACTGCCTTTCGGATGAGGTATGGTCACTATGAGTTTGTGGTAGTGCCATTTGGGTTAACCAATGAAACAACCACTTTCATGTGCTTGATGAACAATGTAATCAGGAAATTCCTAGACAAATTTTTGCTGGTTTTTATTGACGATATATTAATTTACTCCAAGAATGGAGAAGAGCATGAAGAGCATCTTAGGCTTGTGCTGCAAGTGCTAAGAGAACATCATCTCTATGCCAAATTCAACAAATGTGAATTCTTCCAGAAGCAAATACATTACTTGGGCCATGTCCTATTTGAAGAAGGAGTAGCAGTAGACCCTGACAAAATTAGGTCTATCATGGAATGACCTACCCTAAAGGACGTTTAAGATATCAGATCCTTTATGGGATTAGCAGGATACTATAGGAGATTTATAAAAGGATTCTCCAAGATTGGTTGTCCAATCACTGCCCTCCAGAAAAAGTGGACAAAATTTACATGGACACAAAAATGTGAAGAAAGATTTCAAACCCTGAAATGTCTACTGACCCATGCACCCATGTTGAATATTGTCGATCCCGAAGCTGACTTCCTCATGTGCACAGATGCCTGTAAGGAAGGGCTCAAAGGAGTCCTTATGCAGGGAGGAAGTGTGGTCTTCTATGAGTCCCGAAAATTGAATGAGCACAAAGTCAACTATGTGACCCATGATCTGGAGTTGGCCTCTATAGTGCATGCCTTAAAAATGTGGAGGCATTACCTCCTAGGAGGGAAATTTGTACTTATGACAGATCACTGTGGATTGCAATATTTGTTTGACCAACCGAAGCTCAATGCCTGACAAGCTAGGTGGATGGCCCTCCTTAACATGTTTGATTTCGAAATCAAACACATTAAAGGAAAGGAAAATAGGGTGGTCGATGACCTTAGCAGAAGTATGAAAACAATTCACATGAAAGTGGTGAGCACGTGTAAGACAGATGTCAAGGAAAGATTCAGAAATGCACAAGAAACAAATCCCTTCATCCAAACCGTGACCTCATACCTACATCAAGAGCCCATCAGGGTAAAGTACGGAGACTACCGGATGATGGAAGGAGGTCTTCTCACTTACTGAAGTAGATTGTATATCCCATATTGTGATGACTTCAAGAGGTTCATACTGGATGAACTACATAAAAGACCCTATACTGGTCATCCAGGATACCAGAAGACGATCACGGCCACCAGGAAACAATTCTATTGGCCTAGATTGAAGAAATACATAGCCGAGTACTTAGCCAAATGAATAGAGTGCCAATATTTTAAAGCAAAACACTAACACCCAACAGGATTATTGCAACCTTTACCAATCCCAGAATGGAAATGGGAAACCATCTCCATGGATTTCATCACTGGGTTACCAACCTCGACCAAACAGAATGATGTCATTATGGTAGTGGTGGATAAATTGAGCAAGTCTTCTCATTTTATCCCCATCAAGTCTACTTGCAATGCAATAGAAATCGCTCAGGTATTCATGAAAGAGATATTTAGACTGCATGGTATGCCGAAAGAGATCATGTCTGACAGAGACAGGAAATTCACTTCTAACTTTTGGAAATCACTGATGGTGGGTTTAGAGACCAAGTTGTTGTTTAGCACCGCCTATCACCCTCAAACCGATGGACAGACATAAAGAGTGAACCAAATACTAGAAGACATGCTAAGAATGCATGTAATGCATCAACCCAAGAAGTGGGAAGACTACCTGCCACTGGTGGAATTCGCCTACAACAACGACTACCAAGAACCCTTAAAGATGAGTCCCTTCGAAGTCCTCTATGGTAGGCCGTGCAACACTCCGGTTAGTTGGAGTAATCCCATAAACATAATTTCTTTTGGACTGAACATGTTGAAAGAAATGGAATAGCAAGTGACTCAGATAAAATAAAACCTGAAGGTTGCTCAGAACCAACAGAAAAGTTACGCCGACCAAAAGAGAATTCCAAGAGAGTTTAAGATGGGAGACCATGTATATCTCAGAGTTAGGCCCAGGAATAGTTCCTTGAAAATGGGAGCTTGTGCCAAGTTGGCACCTCGGTATTGTGGACCCTTTGAGGTTCTAGATAGAGTGGGACCTGTAGCCTATAGGCTAGCACTCCCTCCCACGGTAAAAGCACATAATGTTTTCCATGTTTCATTATTGAAGAAATATGTACATGATTCTAATCATATAATTGACTGGTCTGTGATCCAAGTGGAACCAGAGGGAGAATTCCTACCAGAACCTCAATGCATACTGGACAGAAAGGAAACCCTGCTCCGAAAGCGAACCATTGCACATTTCAAGGTGCAGTGGAGACATTTTGGCCTTGATAAGGCTACATGGGAAATGGAGGATGCCATGAAACAGGCATATCTGATTTTGTTTAACTCTCTACATACATGTCATATTGATAGATAGAACATCAACGATGATTTTCCTTTAAGGGGGAGGGAATTGTAACACCTTGTTTCCCCCAGTCTGTAAAAATAACTATACTGGCCAAGAGCTATGGCAGACTCAAAGATGTGAATGTGTGATTTTGAATGGACCTTAGTATAAAAGGTCGATGAATGTAAATAATGTTATGAATATATGTTGCAGGACTGATGGGAGGGGGATGTGCTGAAAAGAGACCACGATGGCTGATGAAAGGTGGTGGAAGGCACCTGGAATGGTGGCGTTAACTTCCACCGAAACCAATACTGTATTTGGTCTTCACTGGCCCGAAGATCAAGAGCGGCTCGCTGGCTCTGAAATGAATTACTCGCCAGGTTGGTAGGTGAAGAGGCTCTGCATGAGTTAATGAGGGATGGGGGTGAACCGCCCATCCATGGAAGCCTTAGACCTGACCACCGCAGGGAAGTTCATGCCACATGCAACCTTGCCGGAAAAGAAAAGGCAGGAAAGAGGTGTGGAAGGGGGGCAGTTGCGACAGAGATCGAAAGAGGGAATAAATTGGAAGGACTCTAGAAAAATACACAAAGTGATTGATAGGTAGAGAAGAAGGAGAGTAACCTTCGTTCTCAACTTCTGACAAACAAAGACTCAGTCTCACAACATCGTGGTTTAAGCTCGGGGGTGGCTAGTGGTAAATCCATTCGGAATCGCCGAGCCTACGGTTGGGTGGAAACGAGCACCCCTCTCAACAGTTGCATCAAACTTGGTGTTTTTTCCGATAAGTGTTATATCTCGTATCTTGAAAATTAATATTCTGACATGTATGTTCATCGTTTGTGTAATTATGAATGGTTACAGTATAAGACTGTCTGTATGGTGTTTTGATCAGAAATGGTGGCTATATGCTTATATTGGAAAGACCACCTATGGCTTATATATATATACATATTTTGACTGCATGCTTATGTCGGAAAGACCACCTATGGCTTACGTACATACATACATACATACATACATACATACATACATACATACATACATACATACATACATACATACATATATATATATATATATATATATATATATATATATATATATAGTTTTGAACGGATTCAGTTTTCAAGTCTGTTCTCAGGAAATTTATTCCCTTATTTGTCTCAAGTAATGCCCTGGATAGATCTCCCCAGAGGGACACCCTTTTTGAAAGTTTATCCAAGGATCTGTTGGAGGATTTTATGGCGTAAGTCTTAAAGCCCTGTACGAGAGAGAATGGTCCTCTTAGACTTCGACATTTTGGTATTTCAGTGGCCGGGGTACCTAAGTGCAAGTTCCCTTGTACTCGCAAGTCCCGAAACCCCAACTCGCAAAATCCCGAAATGACAGCGGGTGGATGGGTTAGGACATTTCGATATTTCGGCACCCGGGGTACCTAAGTGTGAGTTTCCTTGTACTCGCATGTCTTGAAACCCCGACTTGCAAAATCCCGATGGAAGAAACACTGAAATAAGATGAGTAGGTTTAAGAGTTGGTAATTCGGAGTTTCGACATCCAGGAAATCCAAGGGTGAGTTCCCTTGTACTCGCAAGTCCCGAAACCCCGACTTGCGAAATCTCGAAACAATAGCATGCGGATAAGTTACGATATTTTGGCATTTCGGTACCTGGAATACCCAAGGGAGAATTCCCTTGTACTCGCAAGTCCCGAAATCTGGACATGCAAAATCCCGAAATAACAACATGTAGCTAAATCCTGATAATTCAGCATTTCGGTACCCAGAATACCCAAGGGAAAATTCCCTTGTACTTGCAAGTCCCAAAATGCCGACTTGCAAAATCCCAAAAGATAGAGTGTGGAGAAGTTATTATATTTCGATATTTCGGCACCCGGGGTACCTAATTGTGGGCCCCATGTATTCGCCAGTCTCAAAGCCCTGACTCGCGAGATCCCAACTCGCAAAACCCTGATGGAGGAAACCCCGAAATAGTGGAACATGTTTAGAGTTGGTGTTCCAGAGTTTCGACTCCTAGGAAACCTAGGAGCGAGACCCCTTGTTGTCACATAACACGAAATCCCGAAAGGAGAAATGCCGAAATGGATTAGCACGAATAGATATGGTGTTTCGGAGTTTCGACACCTAGGATATCTATCGACAAGTTCTTTGGTGCTCGCCAGTCCCGAAAACCCAAATTGCAAAACCCCAAAATAATAATAGTGCGGACAAGATACGGTGTTTCGGTGTTTCGACACCCGAGATACCTATTGAAAAGTTCTCTTATGCTCGCCAGTCCCGAATACCCGGTTTGCGAATTCCCAAAATAGGCTAAGCGACAGACACACACACACACACACACACACACACACACATGTGTGTGTGTGTGTGTGTGCAGGTTTCGAAGTTTTCGGCTCCCGGGAAACCTAGGTGCGAGACCTCCTGTCGTTGCACATCCTAAAATCCTGATGGAGGAAACCTCAAAGGGTAGAGTACCGAACGTATTCCGGGTTGTTGTTAATCTAGATAAGAGGTTAGGTCCATTTCGGGTTTCGGCTCCCTGTATCGCGATAGCAGAAGTGCCTTCTTGGTAAGGACTGTGGGAATAATCACAGTCATATGAGGGACTTCAAAGGGAAAGGAGGGTCTACCCTAGGCTCCTTAGAATCTCGGGGAGTGTTGTCCCTTGAGAATAAGGAAAGAAAGTTGAAAATGTTCTAGCCCCGTGGTGGGTGTGTGACAGGCCCACATAACTTTTTGCGTTTCATCTCCTAGGGTTAGGTTTTTGTATGTCTACGGTTTTAGAATTCATGAGTAATGTTAAAAAGGCCTATGGAGCCTCATTGTGATCATTCTTCTCAGATAGATGCACGTAGCATCCACATCGCTTCTCAAAGATAACTACCACCATTCAAGCAAGTTGTTTCAGTTCTGTAGTTTTACAGTTTTAGCCTATTTCATTTATTCAATAGAAGATAGTGTTCACTAGATATATGCATTTTTCTCCATATATCTGTGTTTATTATATTCAGTCTGTTAATCAATTCGTTCCTATTATAGAAATATTTACCTCACCATTTCTATCTTGCATAGAGGACCTTTTTCCATTTCCCTATGCAGACTTTTCATCCCTTTTTTGATGAATCCAGAGATAAAAATATACATTTTCCCACATATACACTCCCTAACTGCTATGAAAGATGTGTATACACTTGCTGATCCATTAAATCTCGCATATATCGGGATTTGTGCCAGAAAATATAAAATGAGGTCTAGTTTCCTTATCACGACAAAAGATCTCTGATACTTGGCCTTTCATATACTGGAAACGTTATGACTCGGCCCTTCAGTAGCATTCTGGAGGCTATAAGAGAACAATTTCAAACTATGGAAAAGAAGGAGAAAGCATTCAACTTTGAGAGAAAAGTTACTATAGAGAAATTACTTCATATTGAGTCTGCATCCCTTTTTCCCTCAAGTCTGAACACAGTGTTCAACCCCCAAGCTCTTCTCTTATTATTGAGAGGACCTTTTTGCCTCTCTCTCATGAGCATGCCTTTGGTGGAGGATTGAAGTGGTGGGGACCCAGTTGGAAGGAACTTTGTTTCTTGGTTTTGAATCGTGCCGACACGGAAGTTTGTAACGTTGACACTTTTGTTGATCAATTATTAATAGAAATACTCCTTTCCCATCCTATGGGCATCTTGCAAATATATGATTATTATCCATGGGCGTGTTTGTAATGTTTATTAATGGATTATGCTATCTAATGTGCTAACCCATTTTATATCATCACTATATACTTTCTTTGCTTTCTTTTTGAGAACTTCTTGTAGGTATCAAGCTTTGGGTCAAAGTGCTCAACGGTGGAACATCATCAAACGTTGGATTGAGGTAGGCATCTTTCTTGTATTGCACATTAGTTTATATAACATATGTTGGAATTGAGTTGATTTCTGTAGTCATACCCGTCTGTTGTGTTTTACCCTTGGCCATAGAGAGTTTTTCCCTTGTAACAGAAATGGAAACTCCGTTGGGGAGAAATCTTCCTTTTAAGGGTTGAAGTACTTTTTCTTCTTACATTGCTCTTTTTCCTTTGTGTTTCTTGTCGTATCACTTCTTAACAGATCATGTTCACTCTGAATCTGAGTTTTCAGCCTTTTACCCTTGCCTGGCCTTGTTTTAAAGCATATACACGCTTGATGTCTCACTGCAAGAGGCATATATACCCTCTATTCTCCTGAAAAGTTGTGTATACCACTCCCCCTTGCTTGTTTTCTTGGTTGAGTGACTGTTGGGTAGAATTTAAAGATTGTTGAGCCTTCTTAGGTCTCTGTAGTGCCCGTTGAGATTATCTGGGATGACAGGAATCTTGTTTGGAGTTGAATTTTCGGGCGTAGTCTTTCTCTTTGTTTTCTATTTTTAATTCGTCCTTGGTTTCTGGGCTGTTTGCTTGGCTTCCTAGTATTCTGCTTGAGTTACTACTTTTATACACTGTAGAATTCATTTGTCAAGTTTCTTATCAGTCCATGCATTTTCTTTTTAGAATATTGAAAATACAAAAAAAATAGGCATTTTGCATTTGGTTGGCATTTTTGTCTTTGAATTTTTTCATTAGCTTAGCACATTTAGCGAAAGACTGTATTTTACTTCTGGATTGCAGATTTGAAATTGAAGACTTCACTATTTTTATTAGCATATCATTCATTGAAAAGTTAAAGATAGACTTTGCATTATATGCATATTTATTTTCTGGCAGAGTCATAACACCATGAGTTTCACCTCCATACCTTTTTGATTAACCATGGCCAATAAAATTTACGCTTTAAACTAAAATTGATTAGTCACGATTTTATTTTTAGGGTGCACAAACTAGCTTAGGATTTAGTGCCTTGGAATAGGATTTTGTGAGTAACCTTATCCAAGGCAATTAAATCAACATATGTGTCTGAGATAGGGAGTTGTCAAGTCCATTGTATAATTGGTAATATCAGGAGGCTCCGCTCACACCGGAGTTAATCACGAGGTCGTGCGAATTTAGTTGAAGGGATAACCCCTGGATACTCACCTAGCGTCAGATATATTTATATGGATTTATTCATATTTGGGGATCTTGCTAGTGCACATACCTCTGTGAGAGGTAGTGCTTTCAAAGTTTTGGGCTTTGCTATCCTGCCCATATGGTGATCCGAACTTACGACTGCTCGCCTGTGCATCAGTTATAAAAAGGTTTATTAGTTGCTTGACTTAGGTATCTCATAGGTTACTTGCAGGGGTTATTCTGCTTGTACCCTAAGTCAGATAAGGGTCAGACAACACACAACCTTTATGGAGGATTACCTCTCGGGGGGGATCTAACCGATTGGTTGTTAAGCCCACAAGGGCCCTTATAATTGATTCTGTTACCTCCAAACTTTAGCGGGGAGTCTCAGGTCCCTCTTGGACAAGACATACCTTCTTTAGTGAGGGAGGCCACTCATCCACTTTAGACCGTTTGCATGCATATTGGCCATTTGACTTGTTGGTATTCTCTTTGATCATTAGTTGACCATAGGATTTCGTGTTGGGTCTTTGTTATCATGGAGAGTGGAGTTCCTTTTGCTCCTTTGTTTACTACTACCCCCCCCATGACATTCATGGGGGAAAATCCGTTTGTTTTTCACAATGGTATGCAGAACTACAACGCTCAGTCAACACCTTGGGTCTCTAGCCATTTTTCTATTGATATGCCTTCCCCGTGTATCCCTCTCCCCTGGGCCACATATATGAATCCTAGCATTGGACCTAGGGGCACCATGGCTCAGATGACTACTTCTTCGTTTGATATGAGTCGTGTCCCTGTGGGAGGTTGGAACCTTCCTACCTATGGATCCAATACTAGCTATGCTCTTTCAGGAGCCAATACTCATATGGGTGCCTATTTGTTATAACCCTAATTTGCACCATACATGCTTACCTAGAAAAAAGGAAAGTTGTTGATGAAACACACAACTTTGGGTAAGTTAACTAAACCTTTTGGCCATGCATGGCTGGTCATTCGACCAAATACCTAGCCCCTTCTAGCTTATAAAATAAGGGGTAGGGGTCCCATTTGAAGGGAGGAAAAACATAGTAAAGAAACTTTACTCGGATTCGTATTCCCCTTTGCCCAAGATTCTGCAACCATTTTGTGATTTCAACGAAGAAGAGAAGCAAGTGTGTTAGCAGTTGGTGCATAGTAAAATAGGATCCCAGGACTAGGTTCGTGGAGTAGTGACCGACTTCATCATTGTAAGTTTCTTTAGTGAGGTTAATAATAAATAAGTACTTTTCTCGTCCCACCATATGAGGTTTTCATTGTTTATTGCGTACATGTTGATTAAATATCTAACCCGTTAATCTGTAGATCAAATGCATGTGGAGTTATTTGTTTTTCTTTTGTGAATGAAGGTCAGCCTTGGGAGGAGAGTTGCAGTCAAAGAGCGACCAAGCATAAAGAGGGATCGATATCAAACGCTGAAAATAAGGTATGTTCACTTGATCTTCTTAATTGTGTATTTGCTTAAGAATAATGGGGATTGTGTCTGGGATGATGGTAAAAAGTAGAAATATTTAGGTCTTTTATACATGCATGATAAAACCCTAAGTGATAGTCCATAAGAGGGATTTCCCACCCACAACAGAATTGGCAACCATACTGCAGATCTCTCAGCTTTTCTAGGGATAATTGTTGGGTATTTTTAATTGGTTTTATTACCTTTTTTCTGAGTTTCTACAAAAGTCTGAGCTAGTAGGGTTTCTCGTATTCCATACCAGTATTCCCTACTTTATTTTCTTGGTTTCATTCTCATTTTAGGAAGTCACAGAGGTACACACGACCTGTATAAGGCCTGCATGCGTGTACACGTGCCACACCTTCATACAACTCACGTGGACACGCTAGCTGATGAAGTGACAATAGCGTGGTTAAGTTCATAATTTTTTAATTAAAGAGGCAGTAATCCTCTTCCTTGTCAGAAGTGATCCTTCGTAGGGGTTTTCTGAAACTCATTCTTGTCTCTATTTTTGCAGTTTGTAGATTAGGTATCACTTTAGATTGGTTTTGTTCTATGAAATTTTCCTTGAATTGTTTTTCTTTTCTGTCAAAGTAAGTTTCTGAGTCTTCAAGAGATTATGGTTCTCAATACCAATAGTCTCTGCCAGTGCTTGATTTCTTGTCATTTCATTTTTGAAGAGTTGCATAGGTACACGTGGCCTTCATGTGTGTACACACGCTCTGACCTTACACAACTCGCATGCACACATTGGCTATTGAACTGTCAACAACGTGCTTGTTGAGAAAATGTTTGTTTAAGGAGAGGCAGTCATCCTCTTCCTTATCAAGAGTTACACCTCTAAGGGATTTCCTTGATTTAATCTTGGTCTCTGTCATAACATTTTTAGATTAGGTTGGATTCCATCATAGCTTGCTTTTTCATTGAAATATTTCTTGTGTTTCCTAGCTTTTTAAACTTATTTTTAGCTTGAAATTTTGAGAAAAATGAGTTGCATTTTGAATCGTGCATTCATCAGTTTCTTTTAGAATATTTTGTTATATTTGCTGTGATTGGAAGAAAATAATAAAAAACTTAGTTTGTTAGATTTCTTTCTTTCCTTCCATTTTCTTTGCATTGTTATTTGAAAAAGAAAAAGAAATTAGCATAGTGTTGTGTCTTCTTCTAATTTTAAAAGTATTTCAAAAAGAAAATAAGAAAGATAATCATTCTTTTCTAGTGTTATTATCATTTATTTTTTATGAAAGAGTCTTAACAACATCAGTTGCACTACCACACCTTTTGAGTAAATCAAGCCTTAAAAAGAATGCTAATTAAAAATAACTAGACTTTTATGTTTGTAGGATCCATCAACTAGATTAGGCTAGAGCCTTGATTTAGGTTGGAGAGGAAACTCTTCAAGGCTATAAAACAAAGATACGAGTCTGTGATAACGAGTGTAGAAGTCTAGTAATGTGGAAATTATCTCAGACCCCCCTCTAACACAGGGGATAAACACGAGGTCACATGTGGAAAGGTAGCGGAGATAACCCCTCCAAAGTTGGACCAAGCGTAGTGGGGAACGCATAAAGAGGACTTGTCTTTGGATTTCGTTGATCACATTTTCCACGGAACTTCATGGGTCTCGAATCCATTTGAGGTCCTCAGTCGTCTTCCATAAAACTTGCTTTCGATACCCTTGATAGGTTTCGGGCTTGATACCCTGCTCATTGCGGTCCACCAGATTGTCGACTGTACCTACCTGGTGATTGTTCACAAGCTGGAAACCTAGTTGCCTTTATTTTAGGGACTTACACAGGTGACCATGGGGGTATACTGCAGTACCTAGGGCAGACATCGAGCCACACTTTGCAGAGTATACCTAGAGGGTGATTTCGTATTCCAGTTTCACTTGCATCGGTAAGTTGCTCTAGTGTTGGTTGGTGTAACTGTTCTTCCAACTAGTTAGTCGTTTACTTGATTTTCCTTTAGGAACTTTTAGTGTGTGCTTTGTGCTCCCTAGTTTTCCATAGTGAGTTAGTCAGTTGTGGCTTTGGGTCTTTGACCTAGAGTGGTACACCGCCCACTTCGCTGGTTGAGAGGACTTTGCAGTCTTCCTCTTAGAAATGTGGAGCCGCCTCTTTATAGGCATTGTTTTAATAACACTGGTTCTTCAGAGTCAGTGTATGAGACTTTTACGAATTTGAACGATCCCACAAGGGGA
This sequence comes from Picea engelmannii, assembly GCA_009831015.1. Taxonomy (NCBI): domain Eukaryota; kingdom Viridiplantae; phylum Streptophyta; class Pinopsida; order Pinales; family Pinaceae; genus Picea; species Picea engelmannii. Next base: position 111,164 of record ML798520.1, on the reverse strand, counting down.
GAACTTCTGCGTAAGATCTTCATGGCTAAAGTTCCTGACGATACCAACCAAGGAACCCCTTCACAAGGGGATTCTTGTTCTTTTCCTCTCTTCGGAAATGTTGGTGTCCCTTTGATGGCCACTTTGTACATTCCTGGGTTGAATGCGGGACTACCGGTTTGGTTGGGTACCATTCCAAATGTCCTGAATGTTCTTGATGCTTCTCAGTTAAGCACCCTAAGTCATGGGCACCCTGTTGATGTTTATTCATTAGCAAAGTCTTCTCCTCCTCCTTCTCCTGCCTCTAGTGAAAGCATAGTTACTAGTAACTGGAAGTCTAAACAAAATAGAAAGAGGAAGAATAGGAAGAAGAAATCACCAACCTCTGGGAGTCATGTTGGAGATAGGTCGACAACCTCTGCAAGTCACTTTGAAGACCATCACCCAACCTCTGCAAGTTATTTTGGGGGCAATCACCCACCCTCTGCAAGTCATGCTAGGGGAAAGAGTCCAGTCACTGCTAGTCATACTGGCAATAGGTCTGTAGCCTCTGCGAGTCATGTTATCGACCTATCACCAACCTATGCAAGTCATGTTGGAGATGTGCAACCAGCCACTGCCAGTCATGTTGGGGGCATTGATTCTGTTGAGAAACCTAGATGGATAGGATGTAAGCCTAATTTCCCTTGTAACATTTGCAAGGGAGATCACCTTACTCATTTATGCCCTGGCATTCTAGAGGTACAAAGATTGTGGTCCTTGTCTGCAAGCTCTTCTGATTCTAAGTCTTCTAAGGTTTCCTCACAGTATATTCAACCATTGGTTGAGAAAGTGGTCATGCCGATGCAGTTATCGATTGATCCCACTCCTCTTTTGAGGGGTGAGGTACCTTTAGACCTTGTATTCTCTCAGCCTATTCAACCATTGGTTGAGAAAGTGATCATGCCGATGCAGTCATCGACTTATCCTAGTCCTAGTTTGGGGAGTGAGGTGCCTTTAGACCTTGTAGTCTCTCAGCCTATTCAGCCATTGGTTGAGAAAGTGGTCATGTCGATGCAATCATCGACTTATCCCACTCCTTGTTTGGGGGGTGAGGTACCTTTATACCTTGTAGTATCTCATCCTATTCAACCATTGTTTGAGAAAGTGATCATGCCGATGCAGTCATCGGTTGATCCCACTCCTCGTTTGGTGGGTGAGGTGCCTTTAAACCTTGTAGTATCTCAGCCTATTCAACCATTGGTTGAGAAAGTGGTCATGTCGATGCATTCATCGGCTGATCCCACTCCTCGTTTGGGGGGTGATGTGCCTTGTAGTCTCTCAGCCTATTCAACCATTGGTTGAGAAAGTGGTCATGTCGATGCAGTCATCGACTGATCCCACTCCTCTTTTGGGGGGCGAGGTGCCTTTAGACCATGTAGTCTCGCAGCCTATTCAACCATTGGTTGTGAAAGTGGTCATGCTGATGCAGTCATCGACTGATCCCACTCCTCTTTTGGGGGGTGAGGAGCCTTTAGATCATGTAGTCTCGTAGCCTATTCAACCATAAAGTGGTCATGCCGATGTAGTCATCATCTGATCCCACTCCTATTTTGGGGGGTGAGGTGCCTTTAGACCATATAGTCTCGCAACCTATTCAACCATTGGTTGCGAAAGTGGTCATGCCGACGTAGTCTACCGACTATGTTTTTAACATTTCCAGTTCAGTACTTTCAGAACAAGGGGGCATTCTGCTCATTCCAAGTACACCCCCTCCAAGCCCTAGGATGGTTTCCTTTGATTGGAATGATCTTGTTGAGCCTCATATTCCTTCTTATGCACCTTTTCAAATAAGGGCTAAAGTTAATTCAACAAACATTTATCGATGTATTGTGGATGAAGGAGCTTCCGCAAGTATTTTATCCTCTTTAGTTTGGAAAGCCTTGGGATCTCCTGAGCTTGTGTCTTCTTCGCATGAGTTGTTGGCTTTTGACAGACGTCCTAGTGAATATTTGGGGGTTCTTCCTCAGTTAAATATATCTTTAGGTGGGAAGAATATCCTTGTTGATGTTATAGTGGTGCAAGGCCCGCTAGATTTCAATATGCTTCTCAGGCATGATTATGTATATGCTATGAATGCTGTGGTGTCTACACTCTTCCAGGTGATGCATTTCCCTCACAATGGAAGCATTGTCACTATCGACCAGCTGGCATATGATAATCACTATCCTAATTCAACATTATTTCAGACTACCCCTTTATATGTTCTTAGCATTCGTGTAGACTCTACCCCTCCACGGGTTAATTATGTGGCATCTTATCCTCGATGTTCAATTTCTTCTGAGCAGGAACCTGTGAAATAATGTTTTCCTTCCCGAGACTTGGTCTCAACAATTGATCCTTTGGTTTATCCAATGGGGGCATGGGAGCCCTTTCTTCCCCCTCTTGATCCAAGTGGGCTTGAGTATCCTTCTGAGTCTGATCTCATTGATTGTGGATCCTCAAGTCCTCATGCTTGTGATTCTTCGCTGATAGACTTTGCCAATCCTGGCTAGAACCTCCATCGTCATATGGAGTATGGTCAGTTTACTTCACCCTTTGGGACTATCGACCCTTGTTTGTGTTATTTCTTGGATTTTGAATTGCCTTCAGATGAGGCTATCCTTGAAGCCATGACTACGGTTTCTGTATCACGAGAGAACTTACACCGTGGTTTTTGTTTTCTTCCCTTTTGGGAGACTTTCCAAATTGACTATTGAAGAGACTCTTGGTATGAGTCTAGCAGCAGGATCTACCTGAACCAGTTTCATATATGAGTCGTAGCCCCCAATGGGTCTTCCTTTAAGCCCTTTTTAGACCCTCTAAAAATGAAAATATTTTTGAGCGATCTTGTGGCCTTTCACACTTGCTAAACTGGAATTTGAAGTCATGTTTGTCCAATGGTAGTTTACCCATTTTTTGGTTCGGATGGTCAACTGTACGAACTAAGGTATACTCTAGAAGCCTCAGTTCTCTAGAAGAGTATTCTGAGGTATAATTTTAACCCTTTTTTGGGCATGAGGGACTAAATTTACGAAAAAGGAACCCCCATGGAGTCCATAGTTAAGCTCTTTTCAGACTCCCTAAAATTTAAAAGATCGCCAAGTTACCTTATTCTTTAACACTCATTAAAATGGTCCAGAAGAACATTCCTGACAGAGTCCATAGTTAAGCCTTTTTCAGACTCCTTAAAAATGAAAAAATTGCCGAGTGATATTGTCTTTATCACACTCGTTAAAATGGTTTTGAAGAGACATATGGTCGATGCTATTTTACCCCTTTTTCGAGCCGTCTAGACTATTTTCGAAAAAGGTACCACAGCGGAGCCTCCTTTTACATTTTTTCAGACTCTCTAAATATGAAAAACCACCGAGCTTACCTTCTCTGGGCTCGTTAAAGTTACATCGAAGGACGTTACCATTGTGTGTCTTGTTAACCGCATTTGCATACCTGTGTCTTTCACCTAATGCTGACTCCATGTTGCTCTCAACTGAACCATCTGAAGCATGCCTTATACGAAATCCCTTTAGCACTTTGCCTTTGCGTCTTGACACCTTTGGTCCCAGGAGGGATTTTTCCGAGTGTCATTTCTCTTAACATCAGTCTTGTCCTTATGCCTAGAACTAGTATGTTTGTTACACTCGTTCCTCCTTTGTAACGTAGCATTCTTTTATTCTTTTTCCAAAATTATTGAAAAAGACAAAAATAATCAAATATACCCCAATAAGAGGAAGGGAAAAGTATTTCTTTGTATTGGTAGGACAATGAGTTTCCCTTGGATAAAGCACATCCTTTCGTTTGTTCGTCAAGCCTTGGGATTTAATATGACCTTAGGAAGCTGTTCCCGCTACATTGCACCATGTCCTCCTCTGTTTGGTTATTCTTCCAAACATATGGAGAGTTTGCGTTGCCTCCTGCCTCGTGAAATTATGTTAATGCCATGCTACATGAGTCTCATCATTTGTCATGGTGTTGTCCAAGGGAATTTTTTCCAAGCCTGAGTCGGCCCCTCTGCAGTTTGTCTCTTGCCCTCATGCCCAGCCATCCCGAAAGTCCAATCAAGTCTTTGTTCGAAATCGACGAAGCCTTCAGTCTGATCATCAAGATTCTCTAGTCCATGATCGACGAGTCGTCAAAGACATCTGGGTAGCAAAGTTGTACACTCATATTACACTCCTACCCGAGTTTTGAATATTTTGAAGTTGTTTCTCGAGCTCTGGAGCCCTCATCTCCAACCATCAGGCCTTATCAACTTCTAGAAGATGGATACTATACATGTATATCTTTTGATTTTGAGATGTACATCCACTGTGTATTTCTCATGGCTACACTTTATATAGTTATATGACATGGATCTACAGTGTATTTGATTGGTAGCCATGATTTTATTTAATCCCGAGCATGGGTATGCCAACCTCGGTGAGACACTATTTATTTTGCAGATGGAACCTCCCGAATTCTGGTCCTTGGGCTCACTGGTTTGGTACGTTGCTAAATATTGATAATGTATTTCAGCCATCAGATTCTCTTCTGACCTCACACATTAGGGGGCATCTGTTATAACCCTAATTTGCACGAGACATGCTTACCTGGCATCATGCCATCTCATATTCCTTCTTTTCCAAGCCACTACTGAACAACTCTTCTAAAAAACTCCATTTTTAAAGGTACACGCTAGCTGACTCACTACAACCCACGTGTATCTACAATGTCCATGCTAGCTGACCCACTACATCCCGCGTGGACCTACAAAAGCACGAAAAAAGGAAAATTGCTAACGAAACACACAACTTTGGGTACGTTAACTAAACCTTTCATCCATGCATGGCTGGTCATTCGACCAAATACCTAGCTCCTTCTACCTTATAAAAGAAGGGGTAGGGGTCCCATTTGAAGGGAGGAAAAACATAGTAAAGAAACTCTACCCGAATTCGTATTCCCCTTTGCCCAAGATTCTGCAACCATTTTGTGATGTCAACAAAGAAGAGAAGCAAGTGTGTTAATAGTTGGTGCACAGTAAAAGAGGAGCCTAGGACCAGGTTCGTGGAGAAGTGGCTGGCTTCATCATTGTAAGTTTCTTTAGTGAAATTAATAATAAAGAAGTACTTTTCCCATCCCACCATATGAGGTTTTCATTGTTTATTGCGTACATGTTGATTAAATCTCTAACCCATTAATCTGTAGATCAAATGCATATGGATTTCTTTGTTTGTCTTTTGTGAATGTAGGTCATCCTTGGGAGGAGAGTTGCAGTGAAAGAGAGACCAAGCGTGAAGAGGGATTGATATCAAACGCTGGAAATAAGGTATGTTCACTTGATCTTCTTAACTTTGTATTTTCTTAAGAATAATGGGGATTTGGTCTGGGATGATGGTAAAAAGTAGGAGTCTTTAGGAATTTTCTGCATGCATGATAAAACCCTAAGTGATAGTCCGTAGGAGGGATTTCCCACCCACAAAACTATCCCAGTTATTACCCCCCACCCATGTATCTTTCATTCGCCATGCCAGTTCCTTCGAACACATTTTCCATGACAGGTCCTCAATTACCACCAGGTCTTTCATATGGAGAGAACCAATTTTACGGTTCAGGCTACCCTCTTTATGGGGCCCCTTCACAAGGGGGAAACATATATCCTCACTTGAATAATCCTTATCCAACCTCGATCTCTCCACAGACCCCAGTGATGATGCCCATCCAAACCTCATCAGACTATTTTGGTGTGAACCAACACCTTTCTGGGCTAGGGCAAGAGGTACACCAAGATCCTGCCTGGCTTGCAATTTTTCAGAATCCATTTTTCCCTGGACAGTGGACTCAAATTCCACCATCAATCGCCAACCCAGTCACTGTTAGTCAAACTGGTGTCCCATATCGAACCTCTACCAGTTATGTTAGAGATGGGTCAACTTCTTCTACCAACTACGTCGACAACTTGCCCCCAACCTCTACCAATTCTGTTGGGGGCACCATTCATTTTTGCCCAAATCATAGCCATGTCATGTCTCCCACCTCAATTCATCATACATGAGAGAAATCTCTTTCCCCTGCTAGTTACATCGAGAAGCCCAGATGCCTCAGACATAAGCCTAAATTCTTTTGTAGGACTTGCGAAGGAAGTCACCTTACTCGTTTGTGTCCTATTACTTCCGATATACCAGAAGCGTGGGGCTCACCCAAGATCCCTTCGAATTCTGAGGCATTCATGGTTTCTCTTCACACCACTCCTCCCTTGATCATCTCGGTGGTTCCACCGACACAATATTCTCTCGACCTCACCCCCTTTGTTAAGGGTGAAGTGTCTCTTGCTCCTGTTAATACTCATACTCTTCAACCTATAATTGAAGAAGTGGCCACACCAGTGAAATCTTTGGTCAATCCTACTCTGCCTGAAGAGAATGAAACACCTTTCAGCCATGTCATCAACATTCCACATCCTCCCCCTTCTTAACGAGAGAGATTTATTCTTCCCCCAAATGGTCTCCCTCCAAGTCCTGACGAGGTTCCTTTTGATCGATATGACCTGATGGGACATCCCATTACCGCACCTATGTCTTTTCCATTAAGAGACATTATTTGAACCATCACAGAGAATGTATCCTTTGTTAGCACCTTCTCCTCCTTGACTTGGAAATCCTTGGGTTTTCCAAAGCTATTGTCAGCTATCCGCAAGATACTGACTTTAGGCAGAAGGCTGAGATGGGAGCCTTGGCCTGCCCCTTTACATGTTGATTAGACTCCCAATAATGAGTCTCAGTTAATCTGTTTTCTGATTCATCCAAAAAATGAAAATATCGCCAAGTGATTTGTCCCTTTCACACTCGTTAAAATTGGATTTGAAAGATCATGAGTCCTAGTTAAGCTCTTTTCTGACTCGCTATCAAAAATAGAAAAGATTGCTGAGTGAACTTGTCTTTTTCACACTCATAAATTGGATTTGAAAAGACGTCTATTTGGCATAAGTTTACCCCTTTTTCACACCAAGTAGACTAAAATATATAAAAAAGGAAATTTTTTGGCATTAAGTTGTGATTGCATGTCATGCCCTCTCTTGTTGTATTGAGCCTTTAGCCGGTTCTCGCTTTGCATTATAAACCATTGCCTAAGCAGTTTGCATCCTCAACCAAGCAGAGCCTTGTTTTTATCCTTCGCAATTTGACACCCCATACCCTGGAGGGAACATCACCCCGAGTGTCCATATCCCACATGCATTTCCTTGCATTGAGCATAGGTACGTTCCACTGTTGGAGCTAGTTTTGCTTACTTGTGAAACTCGTTCCCTCCTCTGTATCATAACATTCATTTGTTTTGAAAAAACCAAAAAGACGGGTAGGAAGGGAATACTATATTGTAATTGGCAGCAGTCATTTCGCCTTTGAACATAGCACAAAGTTATTGAGTCCGTGTGTCATCATAATTTTGGGTTTAGCATGGCCTTAGGAACTTGATCTCACTACAGAGTTTTTCTCTACCGATTGGTTACTCTTCCAACCCCTATAGAGAACGTCATCGATGCCTCCTGCATCCAATTGTCACATCATTGAGTCCATGCTGCCAAAGTTCACCATATGTCTCATGCTCTTGTTCAGAGGATGTCTATCAACCTATGTCATCCACTCCTCATAAATATTGACTTTGCATGTCGGCCATACCCTCAGTTTGTCTCAGAGTGACATGATACTTTGGTCTTATCATGCACCCTGGCCCTACTTTCATCATTGGTAAGTCACCTTGAACCAAACAATCGACATTTCATCATTGGTCGTTGACTGGGTGGTTTCCCTTGTGTCTTGGATGCCATTAGCCTTATTGGTGGTTTCCTTGCCTTTGTCAGCATTTTTTCATCATTGGCTGCTATTCAAAGGGTCCTTTTCATGTACCTCTTGCATTTGGCGCACATGAAAGACACACAGGGTTGTTGGTTCGTCAACATGTTCTTCGTCCAATCTCCACCAAATCATGAAGCTCCTACTTTGTTCCTCGTGCTGACTGATGAGAGATTCCTCAATGCTCTCCTTTCAGCGGGTCTCCTTCCATCGACTTCAGCTCATTTATTCTAGATATGAGACCTAGAGTTTTATTTGTAACTTGAGGCTTGTAGTCATTAGTGGCAGGCTCTCTCCCCATTAACATATGGGAATACATCAATGTATCCTAATCAATGGATCTCTCAAGTGTTTGAAACCAAATACATTATTCACATTTGTAGGGATGTACTCGGTGCCTTGATACCTACTTTCATTATCGGTAGGCAGTCTTGCATTTGTTAATGGTATAATTCAATGACCAGTAATCAAATGATGTCTCATCGTGTTCGAACTCAACTCATTTATTCACATGATGTAGACTTGCACCATTGGTGGATAGTGTAGAAGACTTGAAGACATCACTATGTGGCCGCAACGTTCCTGAGCTATTTCTTCCATTTCATTGGATCAATACCTTTTTGACTTCAGTGATCATGGGAGATCAGATTGTACTACATGGTATACATATATCTTTAGATTGATTTTTGAGACTGGTTTCACTGGGCCTTGTTCGTGACTATGACATCTTTTGGCATATAAACGCATTGTATTTTTCTATTCATGGCCATGAACACTTGTTTGGTATATTTTTCACATGGATCTGCATTGTATTCTTGGCAGCCATGTATGCAAAGTCAGTACATAATGAGAAATTGAGTTTGTCCAGCTGGTTCTCTACCACTTCACTTCTGGGTTATTTATAATGTATTTCGGTCATCGCAGATACTCCTCTGATCTCACACATTAGGGGGCATATGTTATAGCAAGATTTTCCTCACCATTGCTATATTGCATAGATTACATTTTTCCATTTCCCTATGCAGACATTTCATCCCTTTTTTGATGAATCCAGAGCTAAAAATATACATTTTTCCACATATATGCTCCCTAACTGCTATGCAAGATGCGTATACGCTTGTTGATTCATTACAACTCACATATATTGAGATTTGTGCCAGAAAATATAAAATGAGGTCGAGCTTCCATGTCACGAAAAAAGATCTCTAATCCTTGGCCTTCCATATACTAGAAACATTTCGACTCAGCCCTTCAGTTGCATTCTGGAGGCTATAAGAGCACAATTTTGAACTATGTAAAATAAGGAGAAAACATTCAACTTTGAGAGCAAAGTCACTTTGGAGAAATTACTTCATATTGAGTCTACATCCCTTTGTCCCTCAAGTCTGAACACGGTGTTCATCCCCCAAGATCTTCTCTTATTATTGAGAGGACCTCTTTGCCTCTCTCTCATGAGCTTGCCTTTGGTGGAGGATTGAAGTGGTGGGGACCCAGTTGGAAGGAACTTGGTTTCTTGGTTTCGAGCCGTGCTGAAATGGAAGTCTGTAACGTTGACACTTCTGTTGATCAATTATTAATAGAAATGCTCCTTTCCTGTCCTATTGGTATCTTGCAAATATATGATTATTATCCATGGGCATGTTTGTAATGTTTATTAATGGATTATGCTATCTGATGTGCTAACCCATTTTATATCATTACTATATACTTTCTTTGCTTGTTTTTTGAGAACTTCTCGTAGGTATAAAGCTTTGGGTCAAAGTTCTCAACAGTGGAACATCATCAAACGTTGGATAGAAGTAGGCCTCTTTCTTGTATTGCACATTAGTTTATATAGAATATGTTGAAATTGAGTTGATTTCTGCAGTCATACCTGTCTGTTTTGGTTTACCCTTGGCCATAGAGAGTTTTTCCCTTGTAACAGTTCCACTCCTAAATCTGGATTAGGTCGCTCCAGGGGAAACATCCCAAAAACCCATTGCATACCATCGTACATCGCCATATGTTGTTGTATCCCACTGCACACCACTGTATTATCATGTACCATCTTGTATCCTATATGTGCCACTGTATCAATCACTCTACTAATACCAACTGAACCTGGATCCTAGAGTGATGTATCCACATCTATCCTATGCTCAGTTCCCCAATCAGCTGGTGCATATACTTCCTTGTTGGATGTCCACAAGGAATTTGTTCAACTACCATCTCTATATATAAGCTTTGAGCCAAAAGAAATGTATCATGATCCCTACAATGCACATGATCAAAACTCTCCATGTCTAAACTCTCTTGCAACCTTGAATACTCCTCGTGTGGACTCATCACAAGAGGCTCCTCCCTCAGATCATGAGTTCCACTCATGATCTCATGTGTCATTGCCACTAAATATGATGAAGTATCTACTGCTATCAATGATGAGGAGCTTTCCAAACTAAGTTGGTAATAAATATCCTCTATCTCCCTCTCCTTGTCTTCAACGAAGTTAAGAGAAAGGCCCATCTCCATGAAAAACTGCAAGTAATCATATTTCATCTACCCTAGTGCTTCTTTGATGATGTGTAATTGGCCTCTAGTGATTCTGTTTATGACTCCTTTTTGTCTCTCCTCCATCTGAGCTTTCCACATAAGATCCTCAATAAATTTATGAGTACCATTTTCCCTTGTCAACACCTACACAATATTTTCCTCCTTGACCAATAATTGGTCCTCCAAACTGTGTCTAAGTACAATCATGTCCTCATCATCACTGACATCATATGGTGTTGAATCCTCATCAAGCATAGGTGATATCACACTTAGAATACCCACATCATAAACATCATACATGGTGAAAGTTGTGGGTTCCTCAACATTGGCTAATTGTAACATGTCATCACAAGATGTCGCATCCTCTTCTTGTGATGATTCATCATAGGTATATCCATATAACACACTAGTTTCCTCAAGATCATTGGTTATTTATGATGATGTCTCATAGGTTGTTTTTTTTTCTTCCTTTATGCACACATCCTCCTCATGGATAGATGCAGGTTGTTCCACCTATCCTTCACATTCATCCTTCACTTTCTACCCTGTTCTTTTCAAGGAATCCTTGGTCTAAACTTTAGGCCAATCCCCTTTCTTGATGGTGATGCAATCATCTAATGACATAACCTCATGGGTATCCTTATTGATCTTCTCATACTCATCATAATAAGCCATGCACTCTGCATATAACTCCTAGAACATAGGATGCCTCAACAATGCTGCTTGTCCCTTCTTATATTTTGTTATAGATTCATGAATTGTCTTCATCTTTACATAAGATCATAGGCTAGAAAGATCACTAGCTATGATACCACTGTAATATTCCCCTATGGGAATATGCTGGGAAATGAAGGTTTGTTGTCCATTATGTGGTTTTGGTTGTGTACCTTTTTCAAATAATTTTATTATTGTGTTATTAATCGATTGAGTACTTCACAGAAACGATTTGCATGCATCACATTGGGTGAATAAATTACTAGTCCAAGTACACAATGAATGAGAGTGACAAATTTTGGCATTCTTTATTATGAAGACTAGAAAAACAACAATATAAATCTAATTGCTGCTAGGAAGCTTAAAAAAACACTACAACTACTGGCTGCAAGAAAACTACAATATTCACTAAACAGAAAATAACTCAAGAAACCTGGAATGATGCCAATAGATGGTGATAACTAAAAAATATCTCCTAGCCTGTCTTCTGCAATGTTTTCTACTCTGCAAGCGTCTTTCCATTTTCTCTTATAAACTTCACGGATCAAACCCTGACAGACTGTTGAAAACCCTGATTACAAAGGTCTTCACGGGACAAATCTCATTGTCCAGCAGGGCCTCGTGGGATGACCTAGTCTTAGCCCCTAGGGGTGCCTTGAACCTGGTTTTCCCCAAAACCCTCTAGAATCCTATAGGTGTCTAGGCTTAGCCCCATCCAAGAAATTCCATAACTCTCCTATGCACTTCTATATCCCTCCAACAATAGGAAAAAATCCCATTAAGTGAAGCTCCAATGAAGACAATGTATGGATCCTCCTCCTTCTTGTCTAGCTCCAATGTAAATCATGGATGGATTCCCTTCTTATCTTTCTAGGGTGGATATTGCACCACTGAAATGAAACCAATAGTGGAATGGTTTTGCCCAAAACCCTGATGAAAATGTCAGCTACAATGCACTCAATAAGATATCAAATCATAATAATGAGAAGTGAGGGGTTACCCTTCTTTTATACGTTTCCAACCCCTTATATATCCTTCCTCCATTCCTTATAGAATTTCTCCTTTTGGAATGCATCGATCCTTCTAGATATTCCCCCTTTTTGACCAAATCAAATGTAACCCTTATTTTCCCTCCAGTTTTCACTTTAGGATTAAAAGTCACTTTAATAATAATTAAAAAATTTATTAATCTAAAGTTACTTTACATTATCTTATGTCACTTTAATAACATAATATCTCCTAAATAAGTGGCATTAAATGACCCCCTTTTATCTCCTATTTCTCCACTGGCAAGCCATGGGAGTCCCTTCTACTAAAAAAACAGGGGACTAAAAAATGGGGACATGACAAAACCGTTGATTTGTTGGTTGAGTGGACGAATTTGTCTCTTCTCCATCATCCTTACACTATCCTGCATATCACTGTTGATCTTCCCATTCTACGAGTGATCTCCATGTGTATCATATACCGAGTTGTCATCTTTCAAAGATGTCACCTGTGCACACTTCCTATCCCAATCCTATATGTTACCAACCAATCTGGTTATGAGCTAGTATATCGGCTGGTCCAGTCTGTCAAACATCAGACTATCAGAGTCTCTACACTTCACTTACTTAGTCTTCTTTCGATCTGATGAAGATCTATGGTAGATATGGATCTCGATGGAATATGAAGACCAATATTCCTCGTTTTTGGATCTATTGCAAATGATGCCAATTTTGATTAACAAAACCAGGATTGTTGATCCAGAGTGTTATAAACAATCGATGCTCCTCGTTCATCTGTCTGTAAAAAATGGTTGTCACTTGTTCTCTAAGAAATTCGATCTCAATTCCTTCTGCTCTATCCCATTCATGATGGATTTACCTACAAACAATTAATAGAGTCTGGACTGGACTTTCACCATTCATGCACATAAACTAAATAGAGGTCTAACACATCATTTAACACTCCAAAAAAGATTGATTCTATTCTCAATTGTACCCATACTGTACATTAGATTTACATAAGGCCTCTTCCACTAATGGCCTCTCACTCTATGGCCCAATTTCTCTCGCTTAATACCCCCCTTCATTACCAAAGGCTTACAATATTTAACACCAAGACTTCTGAACCAAAATTTGTTCAGACCATAACAATCATTCGTAAATTAATCTCTAGGATCTTCTAAAAGCCACAAAACCCTTCTGAGATATCTCTAACTCTCACAATTCTCTCGAGATATGATTAATAAGGAAGATTTAATTACATTCAATAATTTCAACCCAACAATCCTATCCTATGGAATTCTTATAAAATTCAAACAAAACATAGGAAAATACAAATAATTCAAGACCCTATTAGGTCTAGCTAAGCAAGGTTGTTTTTGGAGGAAAGATGCACCTGCATTAGTCTTTTAAGGAAAAAAAGTGTTCATGATCTCGTGCTGTAATGACCATCATTGCTACATGTAATCACAGATTTAATTATAAAAACATCTATACCTACAATATATGTTGTGATATATTATCTTCTCGACATCCCTTCTTTGCTTCTACTTGGTTGGAATGACCTCTGTCTGCAAAATCTCCTTATTGCAGAATCCCACTATCTTCATCTTTCTTCAATGAACAAACCAACTCCACAATTCCCAATTCAAAGAACGTAACTGCGTTGTGATACCAATTGATGAAGACTCCCTCGGGGATCCTTATGCCCACAGGTGCAGAGTTATAAATAAAACTATGTGCAACTTCAATATCGAGCTTCTCTCGATTCTTATACAGGCCCAATATCCTCAATTCTTGCTACACAAGACCCCTTGGTACTTTGTCCACAATTCTTAAACTCTAGTGTGAATCCTCTACGAGACCAAGTGCTTGAAAATCTACACTTATCTCGTGAGTTCTTAAACTCCATGCACTCATTCACATATGACCACAGGATGGAATCAAAGGTTTATTGGATGTCGTACCATCGACTTACTTTCAATTGTCATGAACTTACTCCCTTCTCATCCCGATCCGGTGGGCGATAAAAAATCATTCATTGATCAAATAAAATGGTCAACGATCAATACAAAGGACCCAATCTTTGTTGATCTCATGGCTCTACTCTGGACCATCGATTTGTCCCTTACACAAACTCCACGAAAGTCACGAATCTCCATGGAACCTTGAGTACCCTGTAACCTTCTCCACCACATGTTTCTCCTTGTGTGGACACCTTTACATCAACATGACATATGTCAGGCACTAGATCACTGGAGGTTCTAACTCATAATCTCTCACATGACCCCGGCCGGTATGATGTGACATCTAATGCTGTGGACTTGCTGACATGGATCTGCCATGTGTCGATGTTGAATAGGCTACCATGTGTCACCTTGATCTGTGACTTTCACATGCTCCATTTTCCAAATGAACCTAGACACGTTTCACGTCCTTAATGGTTCATGTGTTACCCTCTGAGTTGTTTCATACATGTGTTGATGTATGTCAATATCAAACTATCTAACTTATTCCTACACTTTTTGTTCCCTTGGTCTAATCCAATATGTTAACTCTCGAGCACCTTTTCCGATCCGATCTCCTCTGAACATTTGATTTGGTGGTTGTTATATGGCTTGATCTCTTCTCCATCACACTTATATTTCTCTTCATATCATCATTGTATCTTCCTGTTCAATAGATGATTGCCACGTGTATCAGATACTAAGTTGTTGGCTTTCAAAGACTTCACCCGTGCACACTCCCTATCCCGATCTGATATGTTACCGACGGATCTGGTTACTAGCTAGTATACCAGTTGGTCCAGTTTGTCAGACACTAGAATATCAGAGTCTCTACACTTCACTTACTTACTCTTCTTCCAATCTGATGAAGATCTATGGTTGGTATGGATCCTGATGGAATTTGACGGCCAATATTCCTCACTGTTGGCTCTATTGCAAATGATGTCAATTTTGATTAACAAAATCAATATCGTTGATCCAGAGTGTGATCAACAATCATTTATCCTCTTTCACTGGACTGTAGCAAAGGGTTGTCACTTTTTCTCTAAGGAATTCGATCTCCATTCCTTTTTCTCTATCCCATTCATGACGAATTTACCTGCAAACAATTAATAGAATCTGGACTAGACTTTCACCATTCACACACATACACTAAACAAATGTCTAACACATCATTTAACAATAAAAAACATAGTTATTCTATTATCAGTGGTACCCATATTGTACATTAGATTTACATAAGGCTTCTTCCACTAATGGCCTCTCACTCTTTGGCCTAATTTCTCTCGCTTAATGGCCCCTTTTATTCCAAAAGGCTTACAATATTTAAGACCAAGACTTCTGAACCATAATCTATTCAGACTATAACAATCATTCCTAAATTAATCTTTAGGATCTTTTTAGATCCACAAATCCCTCCTGAGAACTCTCTAACTATTATAATTCTCTCGAGATCTGCTTAATAAGGTAGATTCAATTACATTCAATAATTCAACCCAACAACCCTATCCTATGGAATTCTTCTAGAATTCAAACAAAACATAGGAAAATACAAATAATTCAAGACCCCCTTACGTATAGCTCAACAAGGTTGTTTTTGGAGGAAAGAGGCTCCTGCATCACTATCGAAAATTGTCATTTTAGCAATCATAAAATAGAATTTTGACAATTATAATTTAATCACTATTTCAACAATAAAACCATTCAAGGAAATTCACAATTCTTTTAATAAAAAAATAAAATTTAACAATTGATTGATTGCAATTTTAGCATCCATAAACTACAATTTTGACATTTCAGAATTATGGAAATTGCACATTTTTATGATAAATTGCAATTTTAACATCCAAAAATTACAATTTCAGTGATTAAAAATTGCAGCTTCAACCATTTAAACAAGTTTAGCTATAAAAAAATTTCACTTTAATAATCAACTACAAAATTTCAATTTCAACAATAACGCAATTGAAGAGAAATTCACAATTCTTTTAATAAAAAGAACAGTTTTAACAATTGGTAAATTGGAATTTTAGCCTCCAAAAATTTCAATTTTGACAACTACAAAATCACAATTTCAACAATTTCAACAATTGAAGGGATATTCACAATTATTTTAATGGAAAACACAATTTTAACAATTGATTGATTTCAATTTTAACATTAGAACTTGCAATTTCAACCATTTAAACAAGTTTAGCTATCAGAAATTGCCATTTTAGCAATGATAAATTGCAATTTCAACAATTACATAATTGCGATTTCAATAATAAAACTATTGAGAAGAAATTCAAAATTCCTTTAATGAAAAGCACAATTTCAAACATTGTTTGATTGCGATTTAACATCTAGAAATTGCAATTTCAATAATTACAAAATCACAATTTCAACAATTGAGAATTACACAAATTGGATATTTTTATGATAAATTACAATTTCAATGATTATAAATTTCTATTAAAAATTGTCACTGTAGGAATCATAAATTGCAATTTCAAGAAATCCCTCGATGATGGGTGGAGTGTCCACTCGAAACATCACATGTTTCGAACATAGTGAAATCTCTAGAAGATGCATTCTCTATTATGGCCAACTGTGAAAAGATACACACTCAAAAAAAAGTCCCAAGGGCTAGCTCAATTGGTCTTGATGCCAGAAGTGCATACTCACTCTCCCTTGAAGTTGGGGAGGTCACGGGTTTGAATTTCATGCTTACCATGCTTACTATCCATGGATCATGAGGAAGTATATGGTGGGTTTTCCATGAAGCTTTGTTTGGAAAAAAACTCTACAAATACAAAATCACAATTTTAACAATTGGGAATTAAGGAAAATGCTTATTTTTATGATAAATTACAATTTTAGAAATTGTCATTTTAGCAATCATAAAACTACAATTTTGATAACTACAAAATCACAATTTCAATAATAAAATGATTGAGGAAAAATTCACAATTCTTATAATGAAAAACATAATTTCAACAATTGATTGAATGCAATTTCAACAATTGAGAATTATGGAAATTGCATATTTTTATGATAATTTGCAATTTTAGCATCCAAAGATTGTAATTTCAACAACTACAAAAATAACTATTTCAACAATTGAAAAATATGGAAATTGCATTTTTTTTATGATAAATTGCAATTTCCACGTGCACAAATCACAAAGAGGTATCAACTACTACACCTCTTTCATTGCCCTTGTTCAAAACCCCACACTTGTGACTTTGGTTTCCATTGACAATACTTCTCCAAAGATAATAGTAGTGCAAATGCAAGCCTAAGAAATTTCATGAGAAAATGAAATTACAACAACCTCAATTGTAGTGCTTTTGAGTGCTAATCGTTTCTCATAATTGTTCATCATTGGATATTTCCAAGGCTACCCAAATAGTTGAAACAATAAACTATTCTAGAGCTACTTCATAGAGATTTTTTAGTAGTTAAGTCTCATCTAAAAGTTGTCTCCAAACCACCCTTTTACATCCTTTCACCTTAAATGGACATCTCTCCTTTCATCTATCTGGGGATGGTCTCCCAACTTGCTACCCCATCAATAGTTTTCAAAACATATTGAATGGATTTCGTACCCTTGAATTCCACACTTATGCAAAGAGGAGCACTTCTAATACCAAGAAACATTCCAAAACATCATCTATCCTACCTTACTTTGGACAATGGATTCACTTATTTCTTTGCAACATAATGTAGTCGCATTATAATGAATTTGAACATTGTAAGAATTATTGGTAAGTTGATTTAGGTAGCGTGTTTGTATTTGTAAATAGTAACTTTATTAATCACTATTCACTATTTATTGATAATAAAATTATGATAAGTTTTATCATATAAGAAAATAAACTATAATGTGTTGTATCCTAGTTTTGTGCACTTACAATACTTCTTCTAATTTTTCAAATCTTCCTCATTTTCCTCCATTCACAATTAATGTTTAGTGATTTGATTCACCTAACATTTTCCCACAATTAATGTTTAGTGATTTGATTCACCTAACATTTTCCTCTACTCACAATAATTGATGATTACTAATTTGATTAACATAGTTTTTTTTTACTTTTTTTCCTCATTACCAAACATTGTTCTTTCCCTCATCAACTTTTAATTCCCACTTTGGATACTCATTTTACTATCATCTCTTCAATTCCCATTTTATGTTATTTAATTTATTTTATCTTAGTTTTTTTTCTATAATTTAACTTTTCATTTTAACACTTTAATTTTTTCCATTTTATATGATTTATTTAATTTTTTTTCATCATTTAACCTTTCATTTTATATCTTTTTTTTTCTTTTCTCTGCCTTTCTAGTATATGTGAACTTACTTAACTACCATAGGATATCCTTCTCAAATATTCAAATATATACACAAAAACTATTACTTATTTTGGTGCCCACACTGACTCCCTTGGTACAATGTAACTCAAAGAAAGATAGACATCACACCCTTTGAAATTATGTACAATGATATTCTTTAAATATTATCTGACATGATTTTCTCTACCTTTATATTATATGTGAACTTACTTAACTACCATAGGATATCCTTCTCAAAGATTTAAATATATACACAAAAACTATCACTTATTTTGGTGCCCACTCTCTAGAACTATCAAAGACTCCCTTGGTACAATGTAACCCAAAGAAAGATAGACATCGCACCCTTTGAAATTATGTACATTGATATTATTTAAATATTATGTGACATAAAATTCTAGGGTGGATATTTGAAATGCACCCTATTGTAGTTTTCTAATGGGTGTCTATGAAAATGGTTGAAGCATTCTTGGGAAAAGAATATGATAGAGTTGTCGTGGAAGTAAAATATGGCTAAGATATTACAAAACAATCCAAATATGATTGACCATGTTCTAAGAAACCACAAAACTCCCTAAAAGTGGGGATCCTCAATAATTATTAAATGTTAAAATATTTAATAATATACCTTCTTATGCAACTACTTCAGGAAAGTAAGTTGTGTGGTGTCATGTATTTTATGAATCGTTAAACTCCATAATGATACCATACTTTTCTACCTATAACCACCAAAGCTACATCACATCACAATCTGAAAAATAAGAAATAAAAATGAAGTATTCAAAAATATATCTCCATTTGTTGAGCGATCATTGGAAAAAACTCTCACCAAACAAAATTAGTGGCATCAAAGTACACAAATGTATGTTTAAGAGATTTTTTCATTTTCTTCAAGCATTGAAAATAATCTACATCTATAATATGTCTCCATCCATTATGGATTCAACCACTATTTACAGTAACGATAACTTCGATGCATACATTTGATGACCTAGAATGAACGTTAGAAATATTGAACTCATGAAGGCCCCCATTCCATTGATCGACAAAGTAGCAATGACCTCGGAAAATTTGACTAACAATAACTATTCCCTAGAACAATGACTGACAAATAAAGTTCATAATTTTTTTTCAATCAAAGTTCCTTCGCCATAATTCTTGTGGTCATAGTTCCTGTTTGTTAGAGTTCCTAACCGACAAAGGAACTATGACCTCATGTAATTTGACTGACAATAAATATTCCCTAGAAATAAGATAGACAAAGGATGATTATAATTCATTTGTCGATCAAGGTTCCTTTGATGTAGTTCATGTGGTCATAGTTCTCATCAGTATGACTTCTCGACTAACAAAGGAACTATGCCTAAGGAACTTTGATTGACATAAACTATTCCCTAGAAATATAACTGAAAAACGAAGGTCATAGTTCCTTTGTCATTCAAAGTTCCTTCATCATAGTTCTTGTTAGTCAAAGTTCCCAATTGAAAAAGGAACTATGACCTTAGAAACTTTGATTGATAGGTACTATTCCCTAAAACTATGACTAATAAATGAATGTCATAGTTCTTGTGGTCATAGTTCCTATTTTTCAAGGTTCCTGACTAGCAAAGGAACTATGACCTCAAGAACTTTGATTGATAGGAATGATTCCTTGGAACAAAGACTGACAAACAAATTTCATAGTTCCTTTGTCAATCAATGACCCTTCATCTTAGTTTTTGTTAGTTAGAGTTCTTGACTAACAAAGGAACTATGACCTTAGGAACTTTAACTAAGAATAATTATTCTCTAGAATTATGATTGACAAAGGTCATAGTTCCTTTGTCTGTCAAAGTTCCTTCATCATAGTTCTTATGGCCATAGTTCCTATCAATCAAAGGAACTATGACCTCATGAACTATTCCTTAGAACTACCACTGAAAAACAAAGGTCATAGTTCTTTGGTCAGTGAAATTTCCTTTGTCATAGTTTCTAATTGAAAAAGAAACTATGATCTTAGGATCTTTGACTAACAAAAACTATTCCCTAGAAATACAACCAACAAATGAAGGTCAAATGTCCCTTGTCATAAGTCTTGTGGTCATAGTTATTGACCGAAAAAATGAACAATGACCTTAGGAACTTTTATTGATAGGGATTATTCCCTAGAACTATGACTGAAAAATGAAATCCATAGTTCCTTTATCATAGTTCCTTGTCAATCAATGTTAGTATCAATGACAATAATATTTGTAGTGTTGATTCTTTGAGAATCCATGACATAGGCATGCCTTTTTGTCGATTGTTTGTTGCTAAGGATCTTGAGTTCAATTTGTGTTGTTATTATGATTGAAATAAAAATGAATTCTCCATTCCATTGAAGGCCCGCATTCTATTGACTAAAAAAGGAACAATGACCTCAATAAATTTTACTCACAATAACTATTCCCTAGAACAATTATTGACAAATGAATCTCATAACATTTTTGTCAATGAAAGTTCCTTCACCATAATTCTTGTGGTCATAGTTCATGTTTGTTAGATTTCCTAACTGACAAAGGAACTATGACCTCATGAAATTTGAATGACGAGAACTATTCCCTAGAAATAGGATTAACAAATGATGATGAGAATGCATTTGTTGATCAAAGTTCCTTTGATATAGTTCAAGTGGTCATAGTTCTCATCATTCTGAGTTCTCTAATAAAAAAGGAACTATGACCTGAGGAACTTTGATTGACATAAACTATTCCCTAGAAATACAACCGACATAAAAAGGTCATAGTTCCTTTTTCATTCAAGTTTCCTTCATCATAGTTCTCTCCAGTCAAAGTTCCTATGACCTTGGAAACTTTGATTGATAGGAACTATTTCCTAAAAATATGACTGATAAATGAAGGTCATAGTTCCTATTTGTCAAAGTTCTTGACTAGCAAAAGGAGCTATGACCTCATGAACTTTGATTGTTGGGAACAATTCCTCGGAACAAAGACCGATCAACAAATTTCATAGTTCCTTTGTTGATCAAAGTTCCTTCATCATGGTTTTTGTTAGTTATAGTTCTTGACTAACTAAAGAACTATGACCTGATGAAATTTAACTAACAAGAACTATTCTCTAGAACTTTAACTAACAAATGTCATAGTTCCTTTGTCAGTCAAAGTTCCTTCATCATAGTTCTTGTGGTCATGTTCTTTTCAATCAGAGGAACTATTCCTTAAAAATATGACTCACAATCGAAGGTTGTAGTTCTTTGGTCAGTGAAATTTACTTTGTCATAGTTCCTAATTGTAAAAGGAACTATGAACTTAGGATCTTTGATTGAAAAAAACTATTCCCTAGAAATATGACCAACAAATGAAGGTCAAAGGTATTTCATTATAGTTCTTGTGGTCATAGTGCTTGATTGAAAAATTGAACTATGACCTTAGGAAATTTCACTGATAGGGACTATTCCCTAGAACTATGACTGAAAAATGAAATTCATAGTTCCTTTGTTAGTCAATTTTTTTTTATCAAATTTCCTGTCAGTGAGAGGAACTATCATCTGAGGAACTTTGACTGAGATGAACTATTCCCTAGAACTACGAATGACAAACAAATTTCATAGTTCCTTTGTTTGTAAAATTTCCTTCGTCATAGATCTTGTGGTTATAGTTCATGTTATTTAGAGGAACTATGAGCTCAGGAACTTTGATTAACAATAACTATTCCCTGGAAGTATGAATGATAAACGAATGTCACAGTACCTTTGTGAGTCAAAGTTTCTTTGTCATAGTTCCTAAATGAGAAAGGAGCTATGACCTTAGGAACTTTGAATGACATGAAATATTCCCAGGAACTATGACTGATAAACATAAGTCATAGTTCCTTTTTTTTTTATCATAGTTCCTTCATCGTATTTCTTAATTGATAAAGAAATTGTGACCTTAGGAACTTTGAATGATAGGAATTATTCCCTAGAACTAAAATCAAAAAATGAAGTTCATAGTTCCTTTGTTGGTCAAATTTCCTTTGTCATAGTTCCTCTCAATCAGAGTTCTCGACTGACAAATGGATTATGAATTGAGGAACATTCACTAAAATGAATTATTCTTTGGAACTATGATCAACAAATGAAGGTAATAGTTCTTAATTGACAAAGGAACTATGACCTCAAAAACTTTGAATGACAAGATCTATTCCCTAGAACTACGACCGACAAACAAAGGTCATAGTTCCTTTGTTGGTAGAATTTCCTTCGTCATAGTTCCTTTCAATCAGATCTCTTGAATAAAAAAGGAATAATGACCTCAATAACTTTGTTTGATAGGAACTAGTCCCTGGAATTAAAACCGACAAATGAGGTCATAGTTCCTTTGACCAAAAAAGGAATTATGACCTTCGTTTTTCAATCGTATTTCTTGATAATTCTTAAGAAAGAACTATTCCATGGAGATACGACTAATAAATGAAGGTAATGGATCCTTTGTCAATCAAAGTTCCTTCCTCATTGTTCTTATGGTCATATTTCCCATTTTTTAGATCTCCTTACTAACAAAGGAACCATGACCTCATAAACTATGATAAAAAAGGGAACTTTAACTGACATGAAGTCATCGATCATAATTTATTGAGCTAATATTTCCTTTCGGTCATAGTTCATATAGGTCAATGTTCCTAAGGTCATAGTTTCTTTGTCAGTTAGGAACTCCAACTGAAAAGAACTATGACAAAGGAACTTTAACTGACAAAGGAACTATGAACTTGATTTGTTGGTTGTATTTCCAGGGAATAATTATTGTTAATCAAATCTCCTTTGTTAGTTAGGAACTATGATTAAGGAACTTTGAATGATAAAGGAACTATGACTTTCAATTGTTGGTCATAGTTCTAGGGAATAGTTCATGTCAGAAACATTTCCTTAGGTCATAGTTCCTTTGTCGGTTAGAGCATAGTTCCTTTGTCAATGAGAAACTATGACTGTCTGTTATGATCCAAATGCTTAAAACATCAAAATAAACCATAATTACACACCATGTATACCAATGTGAGTGTGGATCAAAACTCCAATATAGATAAGAGAGATGAGTTACACAATAACTCCTTAAATGATAGGAGAACCTCCTCCAAATACCTAATTACCTTCATATATAGCAATTCACATGTCGTCAATAATGAATACATGATATTTATATATCTCTATTCACACACTACACAAGAGGCCCCTTTACTATTAGTCCGACCCTATTACCTATATATTTACACATTACATGCACATTTAGAGCCATATATGTCCCCCCTTGAGGTCATGTCATATATATTTAACCCCATGTATACCCCCCTTAGGTCATAATAGAGTACCCTCCTTAAAAAAGATTTGTCCTCAAAGATTTGCAATTAAAGGCTTCACATGAGATGAGACCAAGTAATATGATTTTATTATTATCCTACTTTCTTAATTCCATTGATAATGATCCATCCATCCAAAATCAATTATTTTCAGTCTTAATCCTTGGAGGCTAGTTGTTGCATGATTTTCTTTCCTTTGATTCCATGTATTATTGTTGAAACTTTTCCAATTTGTAGTTTTTATTGGTCTACGATAATATCTTATTGAACAATGGTTTTATGATGCCTTGTTCCATGAATATTGATAAGTATTCCATCTTCTTCCTTGAGAATGTTGATTTCGATCTTATTGTCTTATTTGAAATATTTACTAGTAATGAGGGTGTCAATATGGTTTCACATTTGATGGTTTTCCTTCACTTTGTACATGCATTTTATATATCTTATTTTCAAAGATAATGGAATCCTCTATTCTCTTTGCTTGGTCTTTTATTACTCTAGCCTTGGAGGAAATACCATCATATTTGGCATGTACATCCTCTAAAAGAAGTTCAACTTCTTCAAGTATCTTCTAGTGACCTTCTTTAATATTGTCTTCTTTCTCCTTTTGAAGCTGCAATGTCACCTCATTTATCAAATTCTAACGTCTTTCTTCAATTCTAGATTGCATTTCTGATTTTAACTCATCAATCTTTCGAGCTTCCTCAACCTTCTTGGAAATTTCCTCTTCAATTATTTTGGTAGATTCTTCATCCAAGATCCTTGTTTCTTGTTGACTTTTATAATTCTTCTTCTCTTCTTTAAATATTTTAACCTTATTCAATAGTTTTTTATTATGGTTTCTTAATATACATGTTTCTTTGTCTTTCTTTTTCAATTCTTCCTTTAACTCATCTTTTTCCCACTTTCATGTTCTAGTCTTTCCTCATTTTAATTTTTGAACTTCCTTAATGAGTGTTTCATTAAGGTCTCATATCTTAGATAGCTCATTACCCTTCATCTTGATCTCTTCCTTTTCTTCTTTTAACTCATCTTTAATTTTATGCATCTCCTTCATTTTATTTCCTTGATCCATTTATTTGGGAAGAGTTTTTAAAATGCTTCCCATGTGTAGTTTCATCTAATATCATTCTCAATACTCATCCACCACTTATGAGCTTCACCAAGAGATTTTTTTTTTTTTTGAAGGAATCATATCATATTCCTTTTCCAACCTCAACCATTCCATAGGAATAATTTTATCTTTATCTTCATATCCATAAAAATCGAGCATTTCCATTGATTCTTAATTGAGGTCTAACCCCAACCCTCAACTTACAACCTCAGTATATTAAGGATAATGATATCAAATAGTTATAATATTTTTTCCAATATAATATTTTATGTTTTATATTTCCAATGGATTTTGAATTGGATCAATCAGACATGCCAATCAAAAGTTATGATAGTTTTAAGTGAACATACATTTGAAACCATGATTTGGATTCTGTCCTTCTAGATGAATTTCCTTCTGAAGTATTTATGAAATTTCGATCCTTATTAGTATGAAATTTCGGCCTATAGTAATCTTACAATTCTTGTTTTCAATTACATAGGTCCGACCAAAATTTTACGTGCCAAGTGAAAGTTATGGTAACTTTCCCAAACCTTGCTGATTTTTCACATTTTCTAGAGAGCGAATTTGCACATAATGCCACTAGTCCAATATTTAACATTGGATTATGAAATTTATACCAAAAATAATATGGATTTTAATATATCTACTGCAGTTGGTGGAACTCAATTTAGATATTTAATGAAGCATATATGGCCTTTATACTCAGAACACCTCTTTGATAATAGTTTAGGGTTATTAAAAAACCCTAATTTCCACCACTTGTATCTCCAAACTTAACATGACCTAGAACTTGAAATTTTGACCAAGAGAATTTCTCTATGTTTCCTCAGTATATTGAAAATTTTACATTCTGAAAATTCACAGATACAAATTTACAAAGAAGATGTCAAGCTGACTCTTTTAAAACGGATTTAAGGATTAGTCACAACCCTTGTCTTACATGGACTATATATTTGAAAGTATAGTGAACCATAATTTGAAATATGGATCACTTGTACTAGGATATGTCTCCTATGTCTCCAAAAAATTTCACTATCTAGAACCTCCCATAAAATACATTATAGCGAAAATCCCAAGATGACTAGTTTAAAACTGAATTTAGGATGGGTAAAAAACCCCATCTTCCATAATCTATATCTACGAATGTACAATGACCTGAAATTTGAAATGTTTACCATAGGTACCTTGCAATGTATTGTAAGTAGACTCCAATTTGTTTTGTTTAAAGCATCCAAAAAAAAAAAAGTTATAGAAAAAATTCCACGATGACTCACTTGAAGAAGAAAAACCCTAGGATCAATGCTCTTGATACCAAATGTTATGGTCCAAATGCTTAAAACAACAGAATAAACAACAATTACAGAACATGTACACCAATGTGAGCATGGAGCGGAAATCCAATATACATAAGAGAGATGATTTACACAATAAATCCTTAAATGATAGGAGAACCTCCTCCAAATACCCAATTACCTTCATACATCACAATTCACTCATCCTCAATAATGAACTTATGATATCTATATATACATATTCACACACTACACAAGAAGCCCTTTTACTATTAGGACAACCCTATTATATATATACATACACACATATATTCCCCCCTTTGGGGTCATATCCTTTACATTTAACCCCACATATTCCCCCCTTGGACCATAACACTAACATGAACTATAATGAAGGAACTTTGACCGAAAAAGGAACTATGACCTTTGTTTGTCGATTGTAGTTCCAGGGAATAGTTCCTTTCAATCAAAGTTCTTGAGGTAATAGTTTATTTGTTAGTCAAAAACTATGACTATAGGAACTTTTATCGACAAAGGAACTATGACCTTTGTTTGTCAATCATAGTTCTAGGGAATGGTTCTTGTCAATAAAAGTTCCCGAGGTCATAGTTCATTTATTAGTTAGGAATTTTGATTGATAGGAACTATGATTAAAAGAAATATGACAAAAAAGTTGAGTGATAAAGGAACTATGACTTCATTTGGTTGTAGTTTTAAGGAATAGTTCTTGTCAGTCAAAGTTCCTGGGGTCATAGTTCCTTTGTTAGTCAGGAACTCCAACATATAGGATCTATGACCATAAGAACTACAAAAAATGAACTTTGATCAACAAAGGCACTATGACCTTCATTTGTCAGTCATAGTTATAAGGAATAGTTCTTATCAGTCAAAGTTCCTTTGTTAGTCAATAAATCTGACTAATAGGAACTATGACCACAATAACTATGATGAAGAAAATTTGACCAACAACATAACTATGACCTTAATTTTTCAATCATAGTTCCAAGGAATAGTTCCTATCATTCAAAGTTCCTAATGCCATAACTCCTTATTATTCAATAACTTTGAATGATGGGAACTATGAAAACATGAACTATGTCAAAGGAAATTTGACCGACAAAGGAACTATGACCTTCGTTTATTGATCATAGTTCTAGTGGCTAGTTCTTGTCAGTGAAATTTCTTGAGATCATAGCTCCTTTTGTTAGATACATAATCCTTAGTGAATCAAGTACATTTAAATATATTTGTAAATATTAAGCTAGGAGAAGCATGAAGAGTCATAGGAGAATAGTTTTGGCACACTTACTTATACTCAGAGGGGGGGGGGGGAGGTGAATTAGTATAAGACTTCCTTTTCTTTTCATATTGTACAATATTCATCAATTCATTAATTTAACAACCATACAAAATTAATGAGAAATATATATACAAACATACAATTCATAGTACAAAAACATTTAACGTGGAAATCCAAATGGGAGAAAACCACGACAATATTTCATTATATTCACAGGAAACAACTTGATACAGACACCAATATGTTACTATGTTTACAAGAAATGACCTAAAAGAGACAACAATCCCTTTACGTGAGCACCAACTAGGCAACACCTATAGGCACCAACCTACAACTACAATATTTGTAGGCACCAACTTGATGGAGACACCAATCCCCTCACCTGAGCACCAAGTTAGCAACACTTATAGGAACCCACCTACTGGATATATCAATCTTCAACTCTTCTATATGGATTAGCTTCCTCACCTGTATAGAAAAATTTCTTCACTTCAAGCTTCCACCTACATAATTGTTTTTCTTCAACAACTACTTTGTTGTTGTTGTAATCACCATTAAAATACCCACCTGTTCAAAATTAGAAAGACTTCATATATTATTTGTTTCACCTCACACCACTCTGCCACCCTTAGATGTTTACATCTCTCGCTCTTTCTTTTTCTCGAAATTTAGAGCTTCTCTACTACACTCTAACACCACACACACTCACATGCCAAAGTGGATTAGGGCATCTTTATTTATAACCCTCTCCATAGGGAATTCTTCTATATCATCCTTAAGTTGAGAAGAGATAGGTCGACTCCATACATGAACACATACACCCAAGGATTTTTCCACATACTAAAATTCATGCTCACGGGGTTAGCTTCAGATCCTTTGACTCTCCTTCAATTAAGGTTGTAAGACAATCCTTTGAAAGTGGTCTCAGTTTCCTCCCATTGCACACACAATCTATTCATTGTTCACAACATAAACCTCAACTCTTAGAAACCATCCAATCAACTTTGGATTAAATCATAACCATCGATTGATCTATATCCCTATATATCATGACCATTGGGGTATTCGATATCAGACTCGTCAGAGTATCATGTATCAGATCCACCAGAACATCAGGAAACCGAGCCACCGGTCCACTTAAAATTTGCGCCTTCAAATTGTTTCTTCAATCCTTTATATTGGGCCACCGAGCACAAGGATCACCAGTTCATCAGCCCACCGGGCCCTTGGAACTTCAAACACATGACTTCAACCCTACGTTGGTACTATAACTTGGTACTTTGATCAGAGTTGTTGATATTCC
Source organism: Picea engelmannii (assembly GCA_009831015.1). Taxonomy (NCBI): domain Eukaryota; kingdom Viridiplantae; phylum Streptophyta; class Pinopsida; order Pinales; family Pinaceae; genus Picea; species Picea engelmannii. Next base: position 82,449 of record ML798520.1, on the reverse strand, counting down.
AATTAACAGTGAGGATTTAATCCACGTTAGTTTATAATTATTAATTGACTGACCTGCCCATTGGGGTATTTTAACTCTCCACTTTCATACGTTCACTTCATACTGATTAAACAACCACCAAAGCACCAGGTCATCGAGCCTCCTGGACCTTATCTACCATGATTTCACTCTGGTCTAGTATACCCAATATCTGATATATTAACTAGACCGTCGGGTCACCGACCCATCGGGCCCCTGGGAATTTAACAATGTGCTTTCAACCTTTCACTCCATTCTAGTGTACCATCAGGCCACCAGATGATCATCCCACCTAGAACCTTTTTCACTGCGCATTAACTCTGGTTCAATTATTCAATATACTAGGTATCCACCACTAGGCACTAGACCGCTGGGGCATTGGGCCACCGGGCCCTCGAAAAATTTATCCTTATCTAAAAATTTCTTACACTTGTTGATGTTCTAGTTTCTGGTGTACTAGGCACATGACTAAAAGTTAACACCTTACATAGGGTTTTGTAACTCGTTTGTTTATATTCAAACTATGTGAGGATGCATTCACATTATAAATCCATTGAATGCAAATTTCCCTATGAATGTGAGATAAATCATCCTTGCATAAATGTTTTTGTTGTGCCCTCATACTTCAATTCCAGCTCCCTCAAGTCTCATTTCTCTTTTTCTTCAAACTATGATTTCTCATCTTCTTAACAAAAAAACTTCACCACATCTCTCGCTCTTCATACATCCATGATTATCAAAGGGTATAGATGAAACCCTCATTGGTTCATTCTACTTTCCGATTTGCATACACAGAAACTCATCAAAGCGCATGGACATTCTCTAATTCCTTTGTCTAGTTTGATTAACGGTATGGGTGCTTCCTTTATCTGTCTGGTCTGATTCTCTTTGGCCTTAGTAGTCTCCCCCTATATTTGACATCAATGACAATAATATTTCCAACAAAATCCCCCTTGGTCATTCATGCTAACCCTTAGTCAATTTTGATACACAAAGTGTCACTCTTAGTTTAACCGCTTCCCTCTCTTAGTTAACTACTTCCATATCTTCTTCAATTGTTTTCTTCTACAAGTATCTCCCTTAATCTTTACTCTCCCCCTTTGACATCAATGGAAAAAGGATTTTCTCCCCCTTACTCTTTACTTTTTACTCTTCGCTTCTCCATATATGCAACCAAAAAATTTATTTCTTTTTGTATCTCCCCTTGAGCTTATGCTTCTCTTGAAGTTATTTAGTGGTTGGATGTCATTAGTACCACTCCCAGTTTCTGTCTAAGATACTCAAATGTTTCTCTAGGAAGAGGTTTTGTAAAAATATCAACAACATATTCCTTTGTACCAATAAATTCCATCTTGACATTTTGTTCTATGACTTTCTCTCTTAAGAAATGGTATTTGATTGGAATGTGCTTTGTCTTCAAGTGCATAACAAGATTCTTTGAAATGTTTGTTGCATAGGTATTGTCGCACAATATTGATATTGTTTAATTATAATCTACTTTAATGTCCTTCAACGTTTCTTTCATCCAAATCACTTGTGTACAACATGTTGTTTCTACAATGTATTATGCTTTTGTTGTAGATGTAGAAATTCATGATTTCTTCTCACTAAACAAAGACACTAGGTTGTTTCCCAAAAACAATGCTCCACCATTGGTTATATTTCTGTCATCCACACTAACTACCCAATCTGCATCTATGTAAGTTGTTAGTGTAAATTTTTTACCTGTGGGATACCATAAACCAAAATCCAAAGTTCCTTTTAGATATCTAAAATATTTTTTACTACTTGTTTCCTTTGGTGCAGTTTGAAACCTTCCAACTAACCCTACTTCTTGCATAATATCCATCCTTGAATTTATCACATATAGTAGGATTCCTATTATTGATGTGCATAGAGTTTGATTTTCTTCCTTTGATTCATCCTCTTTACTCAATTTACAACCAGTGACCATGGGTGTGCTGAAAAGTTTACAGTCTTCCATTTCAAAATTCTTCAACATTTACTTGAAATATTTGGTCTGAGAAATGAATATGACATTGTCGGTTTGAGAAATATACAACCCTAGAAAGAATGAAAATTATCCAAGCATGGACAACTAAAATTCTCTTTGCATTTCTTCTGCAAATTTTTGTCTCATTCTATCAACATTACTGCCAAAAATGCTATCATCCACATAAAACAAATGATTAACATTTCTTTGTTTTCTATCTTGATGTACATATTTCTATCTACAACTCCCCTTTTGAAGCTTTGTTGTTGTATGTCTCTTTCAAGTTTTGAATACCAAGCTATAGGAGCTTGTTTTAATCCATAAAGTGCTTTCTTCAACCCTCAAACATAATATTTATTCTCTGATAATAATATTCCTTTTGGATGTTCAATGTACACTTCTTCCTCTAGATTTCCATTCATAAATGATGACTTGACATCCATCTGATACACTTTAAACTTCTTGAAACTTGCAAATGCCAAGAACATTCTAATGGCTTCTAATCTTGCAATAGAAGAAAATGTTTCCTCAAAGTCAATACCTTCAACTTTAGCGTATCATTTACAAAATAATCTTGCTTTATTTCTTACTACTAATCTATCTTCATCCAATTTGTTTCTGAAGACCCATTTGGTGCCAATCACATTCTTATCTGTTGGTCTGGGCACAAGTTCCCAAGTTCCATTCTTCTCAATATGATTTAGTTCTTCTTCCATAGATTTAACCCTATGTTTATAAATACTAGCCTCTACAAAACCTTTAGGTTATATTTTCAACAACAAGGAGAGTTTTACCTGTTAATAAGTGTTTTCACATTTTCTTCTAGTCGGTGTTTCAACTATTTTATCACCAAGAATTAAATTTTCTGGATGGTTCTTCTACAAAAATATTAATGGGGTTTGTGTATCTTGGCATTCTATTTCCTCTTCCTCTTCTTCTTCTTCTTTACTACACTCTGTTTCTTCTGTTTGTAGTTTGTTCTTATGACGTCTTGCTTCATCTATTCTAATATTTATGCTTTCAACAATATTTTATAGTATTTTGTTGTAACATCTATAGGCTTTTCTTCTTGATGAATAACAAAGGAAAATTATTTCATCTTCTCTTGAGTCAAACTTGCCTAGTCTTATAACCTTATAATTTATAGGATCATCTGGTGACTGTAAAATTTTCACTATTGATGTATGTTATCTTGCAAATAATATTTCATTCATGCAAATTATTTTCAAAAGAAAAGAAAGAAAAAGGAAAAAAGAAAAGAAAGAAAAAGAAAGAGAATAAAAGAGAGCATAAAAGAAAATGGATAAAAGCCACATGCAATAATAATGACTTGGTTCATACAACTCAAACATGGCCAAGCCCTTGAATTTATGTTGATAGGTTTAGTGAATAAGCCTCGTCGAACTGTTTAATCTTAACTAGGTAGTTAGGTTAGTTAGTGAATGAATTTGATCAAACTATCTAATCCTGATCAAATAGCCCCAGGGTAGAGTAATTTCTTAGCTCAATAGTCTAATCTAAGCTAAATGTGTAGTTAGGTTGGATAAGACATAGGCCAGCTAGTTATCCCTTCAGTAAACATGCTTGATGCTCAAAGAAATTTCATGATGATAATATTGAGTTGTGATTCCTAACCCCCATGGTGATAGAAAGAAAGAGAAAGCAACAAAAAACCCACAAAAGAGCACTATCCTAAGTTTCTCGGCATATTTTCGTTCGTGCCCAGAAAGTAAAGAGTGCCCGAAAATCGACGATCAATCTAACGACGCGTAGATCAACGGTGGACAGCCGATCCCAGACCCCCCCGACCGTTCTACTTTTAATAGGGGGGGGGTCCAACGTGAAGAAGTAAAGAACGTGCTTAAATCAATGGTTGAGTTATTGGCACATAGATCAATGACTCAGAGAAAATTTTGGACCCCCTCCATCGTTCTTCCTTTAATGGTGGGGAGGGGGGCCGAAATGATGGTTAACAAGTGTGTATAGATCTACGGTTAAT
>ML798520.1:66294-78371 GCA_009831015.1 Picea engelmannii | reverse complement strand
GGGGGTTCGGAACGAGGCATTTTTCCCCAGTGGGCCCCATCCCAATGTGTCATCCATCCATTTTTTTTGGGCCCCCTCCACTCCAAACCAGTTACTGGCATACCATCCATGTCATATTGCCACCACCTCATGATGCCACATCACACTATCTCATCTTACATGTCTCATCTCATTACTCTCCCAGAGTATCCTTACCCCTGTGACCTGTCACATGTCTCATCCCATTTACCTGTCCTCCAATTATCGCCCTCCATGTCATCCTGGCATACCCATCACCCGCCCTTCACCTACCACCTAATACCTTAGTTGATTTGTTGGCCATTTATTACAGGCTAACGTATCCGTTAGCTATCTCACCTATCCTCTGTGCCCAATGGATACCCGTTCACTTAAAATAAGCCTCATTTTCACCATTTTCCCATTGTTCATACTCTCTGCACACCAGAAAATCCATTTTCTTCACTTCTGCAACCATTTGCCTAGCCATTACCTACTAACGTTTTGTTTCACTGTGCAGGTAACGATTAAATCAATGGCGCCAAAATCCAAAAAATCAGTAGTCGAGGAAAATCATTTCCTCCCATCTCCCATTGATCTCGACCAGATTCCATTAGTTGACAAAGATTATCTGATCACAGAACCAGGTGTGAATTCGAACTCATGGAATTGCAGACATGGTTCAAAGATACCTTCATAGACCAAAGCGATGAGTTTGGGCTCTGGGAGTCAAATATCCCTTTGTATTTATTTCCCCAAGTCCACCATTTTCTCAAGTTTTCCCTCAAAAGTCAGTCTCATTACCTCCCTGACCAGAGAGCCATAGTATCATCTTCTAGAGAAACTCTTTTCTCCATCACACCCGAGGCCATCGATCAAATGATGCAGATGCCTAGAGACAAATCTTGTTCTCCCCTCACCATCAAATTCTAACATAAATGTACCAGAGCCTATATTTTCCCTGCAGAGCACAGATTTTCGAGATTTTCCTCCCGCAGGAGGCCCAGTTTCCCAAGAAAAATCCCCCTTACCACTCTTCCATATTTTTAGAAAAGGGCCACCTAGTTATTTCATCATTATGTTGTCTTCTTGGTTATTTTTCGGACGAATGGGTGGATGAACCCATTTTGGGTTTCCTATCCATTTTCTCTGCCGAAGAAAAGGACGCTATCCATTTTGATTACAACACCTTTCTGGCTGAGAACATCTATGATCAGTTGTTCAAATTCGCCACTGAAGGCATGTTCCGGTATTGTTCAATACTGGCTTACATGTTCACTTTCTTCCAAGTAGACAGACTCATTTTCCCTATGAAGAAAATGTACTAGGACGACAAACCACAGGCGGTGACTTCTTGGACTTCGTTGCCCAGAAGAAACTCCAGAGAGTCCAATTTTAGACAGTTTATTGAGAAGTTTTACCATCCAGTGGTGAGAACGCTCAGGGGCATACCAGAGCCGAGGGTAAATGAGGAGGTCCATATAATTTTACACCTTTTAGACCTCGCCAAGACTGACGATTGGTACCTCTATCAAAATCACATGGAAATCAGGGTATATGGGTGTGAGTTAGCTCCATACAAATTTCCCACATATTTTCTTGTCAGGATATTTGCCCCGAAGTTTATTAGACAAATGATAAATTTGGATGATATACAATTTGTATCTCTGAAGAAGAAACAATAGATGAGAATCAAAGGGCATATAGGGCCTTTTATCTGCAATAGTCGAGATGCTAGTAAAGAGGCAGATAAATTGTTGAAGGACATGAAGTTTAATACCAGTTTGACTTGGCACTATGATCCATGTGGGAACATTGAGATGAGATCAAAGAACAAAATCTCATAGTAGTCTCCCTTAACCATGATTTCGCAGACTACTACTTCACCGGTACCAAAGGAGAAAAGGCCCAGAAAGGATACTTCCCCTTCAACCACAAAAATCTCAGCCGAGGATTTCTAGGTATACACCAAAAGGCCAAAAGCCAGTCATACAACTGACACAACTGGTGAAAAGGGAACCCAGTCCACTAAAGTTACAAAAGGGGAACACTCAGCTCTTGTCTCAATCAACCAACAAATCTTGTCTACCTCTTCATCCAAGAAGCATACTGACACCTCACTAATCAAGATGCCAAATCAAGGGGGTGCAAAGCTGAGTATTTTTGAGAAATACAATATGATCAAAAAGAAGAATCAGATGCTGACCAACAACACTTATGCTTAGTTTTGGAAGAAAACCTCCACAACACAACACATATTATTATCGTCTTTTGATACAGAGAAGGGGAGAATGCATATGGAATTCTTGCAGGCACAAGTACCCCATCCAAAGGAGGTCACTGATTACAAAAGGTCGACTTTTGAATTTGATGCCAAACAAGTCCACCTAGCTGACCAAATGGATCTGCACAGACAGACTGGAGAAATGATTTTCTCCACATTGGCTCATGCTTCCTCTACCGCTGCAAAATTACAGGTCTCTCTAAACAATGTTCAGACCCAATTAAAACTAGAGAAAATATCTTCTTTTGCAAAGGAGAACATGGTTAAATCCTTAGAAGAATTGGTACTCAAAATTGGGTATGATCCTTCAAATGTGAAGGAAGCTGAGGAATTGGTTAAGAAAAAGAATGATGACATAGCATCTCTGAGGAAGCAACTGAAATTTCCAGCTACAAAGTATTCACAGGACAAAAAGATAGTTGAGATAGAATGGGAGAAGGAGGAAATGCTAAAATTGATCATGGAATAGAATGCACAGATAAAGGACATGGAAGAAGAATTGGAGAGGTTTGTAAAGGAGAAAGAACAAACAACATCGATGGAATTCATCCCACTAAGTGTAGTTCCTCTCACAAGAGTTAGCATAGCGACTGTCTCAACAACCACTACAATAGAGCTTCCATTAGCCACCCCACTCATAGCTTTGGAAAAGGCTGTAGAAATAGAAAAATCAATGAAGGAGATGACCCTGCGAGGAACAAAGATCGACAGACTGAAAAAAAGAGGTTGAGAATCTCCAGGAGATTAAGACTTCCTACCAGACAAGCTACAACATTGAGAGACAAGCATGGGAAAAGCTCAAGTAGGAAATGCAGTAGCTTCAGAAACAAACAGTGGGAGGTAAAACACTAGCAGAGGCTAAGGAGAACATTTGGACAGATATCTCCAAATTCATTAACGAAATATGGGCCATGGTGCAAATCATGTTTGAGAAACATGAACTGGTGTTGAGGAGTAGGCAGTCCATCGAAAAAATAAGAGGACAGATGGGTGAAATGCCCACAGAAGCTAATGAAATCATTAAGTTTCTGAATTCAAAGACTAAGGAAAAGCTAGAAGACCTGAAAGTTGAAGAAAAAATGAAAACTATCCTCAAATTCAAAAGAGTTTTGACCAAAAGAGGATTGATTTTACAGCTGGAGGAGAAAGCCCATAACATAGAGGTTGGAGTTCAAAGGTTTTTCAACAAGATCGAGGTTTTGCAGAAGAAAGGACCTCCTGGTTTACTGGTCCTAAATGGCAAGTTGATGACCCTCCCTGACTACAATCAAAAGATCGCCATGGTGGCCAAGGAAAGTTCCAAGTTTTCTGGTATATAGAGTAGCATCACATGCAAGGCGTTCCTAGAGACTTTGTAGCCTGACCTTAGTATTCAGCACAAGATCAAATATATTTTCATCATCAAGCCTACTTTTTCTAAATATATAGAAATGTATGAAATCTACCGAAGACTGCTCAAAGTCACCATTCCCAGCCAGTAAAGATGGGAGAAGAGGTGCACTTTGATCGAATGAGGGATAAGGTATATAGTCCAATTCAACATGCAGAGCAGACAATGTCACGTGAATGACTCACCAACGACCTTCCCCAAAATCAACATGATGAATACAACAGATAATCATCAGTTCCTACATTTTTGCATCTTGTTATCTAGTTAGTTAGATTTAGAATCTTCCACGTCCTGATCAGTTAATGACAGGGTCGTTTGTAATTTTTGTGATAAATACTTCAAACTTCGAAGTCGTGAGGGTTGATTTTTATGTCCTAGCAAGCTGCAAGCACTCTAATTTTTATCAAGAGATCTTCTGGGAATACAAAGAGACGTTTAAGAGGATTCCTGCGTGTCATCTGTTGGTGAAGTTTTCTATTCTCAGTTGAATGTGTATCTCTCTTAGTTATCATCTTGTTTTCTAACATGATCATTTAAAAGGAGTTAAAGTTGCAGAATTTACCTTTCCGTACTATGTTCCTAGATTTTAAAGATCTAAGTGTTTTTCTTCTTATGTTGTAGTCAAGAAATACTTAAATGCTTCTTGGTTATAATTAATCAATCTCACCTTTTTTTGCTGTCCATCATTTTATTTCTAAAGAATCCAATAGTTGCATTATCTTGCCCTGTGAAAAGAATATTTACATCTATTCTTCGATCTCTACCTTTATAAAACAAACTCCATAGCCCAATGAATGCGTAAAACCTTTAAGCCATTTTATTAAAACAAACAACTCAGTCCTACATATTTTAACTAGTCTAATATCTGACTTTAAAACAAAGTTAAATATTATAGAGAGATCCCTCTCTGAAACTGGCAAGGCTAGATCCCAGTTTCAAAGTGGTTGGATAAGGTTACCTCTGGTAAGTTTCTTCTCCTTTACAACAACCTCTGGGAATTTACAAAGTGATAACATAATTGGCGACTCCACTGGGGAACTAAACAGACTTTCCATCCCTTGTTTTTCTCCCCCCTAAGATAAAGGAAACTTTATTTCTAAACTAATCATAAAACCTAAATTCATATAGAGATAAGGTTCAGAGGTTGTTAAAGTTTGTGTATGTTAGTTAAAGATTCCTAAAAAAAATAAAAAAATCATCATCAAAATCTTGGCTCCTAAAAGAGTTTTCACTATATCTCATCCATACCCATAACCTATAATAGTAATAGACAATCCCGAAAAAATTACTCAGGAAGAAAAACACTGCAGAGGTTTTCGGGAGTCACAGGCCACTTCTGAGGTCCCCTTCTCTCCTAGAGAAGTTAGTTTCTCTTCAATATCTCGAGTTTGATATATCTTTTGAACAAAGCCTTTTCAGGACAAAATCTAACAGTTTTGTTAATGAAACAATTTTAGATCAAACCGTCTTTTAGCCCAGGACCCCTGAAATACTCTCTCCCAGAGTTGAAGCTGATCAACATTTTCACCCTGAATCTGATAAGCTTGAAGACCTAGTTGCGAATCTTGGTCAAGCCTTAGACAAACTCCACCTTCAACAGTCAGTCGAACTTCCTGCTTTGACTATTGCTGCAGTTTCTGTTAAACCTAAACCAGGTCACTCCATTCCTCCTAGCCTTTCATCTTCTACATCTTCAGTCACTACCTCTCCTATTGAACATGTTGTTGTTCAACCTCCTCCACCAATCATGGCAGCAATATATTCTCCATTGGTGTTGGTTTCCCCTTTACATGCCATGCCTCAAGATTATCAAACCAGACTCCCTCAATTTGATGGTACTGGTCCTCTAAATGCACAACAAAATGTTGACAAAATGAACGATTGTTTTGATTTGCAGGAAGTGGATGAAGCTAATGTGTAGATGAGACTATTTGCACAAAGTTTGACTGGAGAAGTAAAAAAGTGGTTCAAATCCTTACGTGCTATTACCATAACTCACATTGTCATTTTTCATCGAACTTTCCTTGATAGGTGGGAGGTGAAGAAAAATCCTCTACAGATCCTGTCAGAATATGAGAACATCAGACGAAACCAAGGAGAGACAGTGCAAGATTATTACACCCGTTTCAACAATCTGTATAATGCAATTCTAGCTAATATCAAACCACCACAAGGTTTGGCATTAATAAAATTCCCCGATGGATTTGACACAAACATGTCTTATCAGATAAGGGAGAGAAATGATGCAACTCTGGAAGACATACAGAAAAGTGTCATCAGTGTAGAAGAAAATATTTTGGCCAGAAGTGCCAGGCAGAGAACAGAAAGGAGGGTCACTATCAAAGAAGAACCTTCCACTTCCTCATCAGATGCCAAACTATATTCTCTAGCCAGAGCTATGGAGAAAATGATGGAGAGACTCACTGTAACTGACAAAAACCCACCTAGGGAAAACCAAGCCGCTCCTCAAATTTGAAACCCAAAATTTAGAAGAAATCCACCCTAGATCAAGCAAAGAGATCCTATAGATCAAAGAGAGCAGAGGGGGCCTGATCAGCAGATCAGACCGCCCCTCTAGGAGAATTACTCTGATGATGGGGAGGAGGTAATTGAGGAGTTTGATGACACTCATATAAACCTCATGGGTGATCATGATCACGATCATGAATCCATTTTCCTCACCCAAGAAGAGCACGAGATGTTTCTCCTTTCACAAACAAAGGCCAATGAGGAAGATGAGGAAACATAACAACAGGCCTTTGAGAATGCTATAATGGAGGTTCACAGGCAGTATAACCTGAGGAGAAAGAAGGAAAATGAGAACTCTCCAAAGAAGACCGTTGAAACGAAGAAGGTTGTTGAAACCAAGAAAGCCTCAGAAAACCCTCCCAAGAAAGCCTTAGAAAACGCTCCCAAGAAAGTCCCCGAGAGAAACAATGTTGAACCTCATACAAAAAAAACTCCAGAACTACTACAAAGAGAAAACCAGATTGAAGTTTCATCAACCAATCAACCAATTCCACTTAGCCACCAAGCTCTTGCAGATAAACTAGAATTACATACCTTAAGCAAAGCCTCCACTCCTTTCATCCTTGAAGGGGAACTAGCTAAATTGAAGATTCCCATTCCCCTCCTCGAGCTGATGAATAAGAATTCTTACAGGTTGCAGGTGATTAAGTCTTTAAGTATTGAACCTTAAATAGGCACTAATGCTTTGAATATTGGGTCTACACAACACTCGGACATGGTAAATCTTGCCGATGATTAGCCTGAGATTTTGTTTGGTCTTGAAGTCGATGGTCAAACAGATAACGGTGTTGTTGCTCCTTTTTACATCAGCCTGAATATCCATGACTTAATATTACACAACGCTATGTTGGATTTGAGCACCTCGCATAACCTGATGCCCAAAGCTGTGATGGAAAAGTTGGGACTTGAGGTCACCCGACCCTACAAAGATTTTCATTCTTTTGATTCTAGCAAGGTCAAATGTATAGGCCTGATTAAAGACTTATGAATCACCTTGGCTCAAATCCCAACGAAAAGTATGGTGATGGATATCGTAGTTGCAGATATTCCCTCAAAGTACGATATGTTGATGTCAAGATCTTGGTGAGATAAGTTGAAAGGAACCCTGCAATTAGATATGTCATATGCCACCATTCCAGTTTTCGGACAACAAGGAAGACTGTACAGAGAAACCTTAATGAAGTATATGGTAAGTAGTCAGGAAGAGCCACACAATTACCCACTATACTTTGCACACTTTGATATGGATTCTTTCATCATGTACATTGATGGTGATTTGGAAGAACAAATCACTCAGCTGGAAGATGATCTACTTCATTCGAAAGAAGATAAAGCGATCACTGAGTCAAGAGAGACTGAAATGGTGGAAAGTGAGGGACTTCCAGCAGATTTTTGGAGCATGGATTTCAATGGTGTTGTGAGTAAAGAAGGAGCTGGAGCTGGAGTTTGGTTTCATAATCACAGATCAAGGTATTCTGAGAGTCATTCTTACAAACTAAATTTCCAATGCACTAACAATGTAGCTGAGTACGAGGCTCTGATGCTCGACCTGAAACTACTAAATAAAGTTGGTGCCAAATAGATCATGGTAAGGGGTGATTCTGGACTAATTATCAAGCAAATCAAAGGTGAGTATGCAACTAAAAACCCGAGACTTAGGGCTTATAGGAATGCTATTTTGGATCCTCTTCAATGTTTTACCGAAATCGACCTGCAGGTAATGCCCAGGGGAGAAATCATACTAGCGTATGGTCTGTCTACATCAACAGTTACCTGCAAAATACCCTTCTGTCCCACTCGCCAATACACAGTGGAGGTGAAGTGCAGACCAACCGTTCTAGAAAAAATCAGATACTGGCAAGTATTCGAGAATGACGATCAAATTGAAGACTTCCTACAATGTAAGAATGAGTTCGAATGTACAAATATAGATTTAGAAAATGATGATGATGTAAATAAATATGCTTATGAAAGTGGTAGTGTAAATAACATAGATTCCAAAGAGCTCGATGAAAGTAAAGTAGATGCATATGAATTGAATGAAAATGAGATAGATTTTGGTATTCTACAGTTGAAAAATAATGCGTTACCTAGAGGTCTAGTTCTGCTAGAAGACTTGTTCGATTTTAATGATGTAGCCAAAAAACCAAAAATTGAAGCTAGTGGTAAAGAGGTCGAAGAGTGCAACATAGGAACAGAAGAAAAACCCAAGATGATAAAACTTTCTAAATCTCTACCCCCTGATAAAAAATGCAAATACATTGAACTTTTTAAGGAATATGTGGATGTTTTTGCCCGGGGTTATGAGGACTTAAAATCCTACGACACAAGTATCATACAGTATCGGATTCCCATAAAAGAAGAACACAAACCTTTCAAGAAGAAACTTAGGAGAAAAAATCCCAAGTTACCTCCCTTGATAGAGAAAGAAAACAAAAAGATGTATGACGCAAAAATCATAGTCCCCTTGAGATTTTCCAAATGGGTTTCTAACCTAGTTCCTACCAGGAAGAAAATTGGCAAGATCAGACTTTGCATAGATTTCAGAAATGTGAACAAAGTCTCTCTTAAGGACAATTACCCTCTGCCCAAATGGACCACATTTTACAAAAGGTGGTTGGGGCTAGTAGGATCTCCTTACTACATGGTTTCTCGGGCTACAACCAAGTCCTTGTCCACCTAGAAGATCAAGAGAAAACATCATTCACTACACCTTAGGGAACCTTCATGTATGTGAAGATGCCCTTTGGTTTGATGAATGCTGGTGCTACTTTCCAAAGAGCAATGTATATTTCTTTATGGATGAACTTGGGAGATTTATAGTCATTTATATGGATGATGTGACTGTCTAATCCAAATCTGATGGGGAACACTTGCTACACCTCAGACGTGTGTTTGAGAAGTGCAGAAAATTTGGGATTTCATTGAATCCTAAGAAAATCCTTTTCGGGTTAGAGGAAGGCAAACAGTTGGGACACATAATCTCGAAAGACAGAATTAAAATAGATCTCACCAGCAAAGAAGCAATCCAGAAGGTGGAACACCCTAGGAACATCAAATAACTACAATCATTCATTGGAAAAATAAATTTCCTTATAAGGTTCATACCAAACTTGGCCACACTTCTCAGGAACATCACTAATATGTTGAAAAAAGACACAAAAGTCAAATGGAACACTGAATCGAAAGTCATTTGAGCAGGTGAAACATGCACTCACCCAATCCCTAGTTCTGATCAGACCAGATTACACCAAAGACTTTTATCTTTTCTCTTTTGCATTTGAACACACCATAGCAACCGTGTTGTTGCAGAAAAACAATGAAGGGTACGAATAATCCATAGCGTTTTTCAGAAAATCTTTGAGAGATGCTACTTTGAACTATAACATAATGGAGAAGCAATATTTCTCTCTGGTGAAATCCATAAAGGACTTCATAGTCTATATTCTTCATTCTCACACGATTGCATATGCTCCAAATGCAGTGGTTAAGGATATCCTGACCCAGGATAATCCATATGGTAGAAGAGGAAAATGGATTACGGTTATTTTGGAATATGACATTGAAATAAAACCTACTAAACTGATCAAAGGACAGGGTTTGTCCAAACTAATGGCTGAGTCTAATTTTCATGCTCTAGATATTATTTTTTTGGCTGCAGTTGACGGACCGGAAGAGCAGGCGACTCCAAACGTAAAAGAGGTATTCTTAAAGTCCCCTTGGTACGCATACCTCATTTTTGTAATCCAAAACTTACAAGCTCATCCTGGTTTGAATAAGACCAAAGCCATATTTATTAAATTGAAAGCATTGAAATTTTGTATTCTAGAAGGTAATCTCTATTGGAAAGACCCTAGTGGTATCTTTCTTAATTGCTTGTTAAAAGACAAAGATGACAAAGTTCTTCAATATTTTCATGCAGGAGACTGTGGTGGGCACCTGAGTTGGAAGACCACATCTAACAAGAGTTTGAGAGATGGTTTTTACTGGCCTACTTTGTTTGCTAACATCCACCAGAAGGTTACTTCTTGCCACAAGTGGTATATTTTTGAAGGTAAAAGGAAGATTTGGTCACTCCCTATGAAACCTATCTCAATTGAATCTCCTTTCCAACAATGGGGTATAGAATTCATTAGTGAAATACATCCATCCTCCTCAGGCCAACACAAGTGGATCCTCACAGCCACAAACTACTTCACCAAGTGGATCGAGGTTGTGCCATGCAAGAAAGCTACTGACTCTATTATCATCAAGTTTTTAGAAACTAACATCTTGTCTCATTTTGGATGCCCAAAAAACATTATAGCTGACAATGCAACGACTTTCAGATCCAAAAGGCTCATAGATTTTTGTAGTCAATATTGCATTACTCTGGGACACTCAACAACTTATTTTCCGCAAGGAAATGGGATAGTTGAGTCTTCAAACAAAAGTCTGGTGAACATTCTCAGGAAAACACTGCAAGAAAATAAGAAATCATGGCATAATAAGTTGGTTTTCACACTCTGGGAGGACATAATAAGCACCAAAAGAGCAATTGGTATGTCTCCATACCAATTGGTATATGGAACTGAAGCAATTTTTCCCCTTTCATTAGGAGTCCCTGTCATGAAACTATTGTAGGAAGCACACGTAAAACCAAATGATGTTCAACGGAGAATAAATCAAATGATTAATTTAATGCAGTCCAGAGAAGAGGTATACAAAAAGACTCAGGTCATCTAGGAGAACATCAAAAATATTTTTGACAGAAGGACTAAAGAAGATGATTTTGAGTTAGGTGACTTGGTTCTCAAATGGGATTCTAGAAATGAGGATAAGGGTAAGCACACAAAATTTGATAGCTTATGGAAAGGACCTCACACCATTCAGGCATTCAGAGGAAATAATGCATTTTTTCTCAAAAATAGTGATGGAACAAACCTACCAGATGGACCGATTAATGGCAGGATGCTGAAGCATTACTTGCCTCCCCAATAGAGATCTCATGAATCCATTTTTCATTGTACATACCATTTCCATTTTCATTCAGGTTTTGTGTGGGTGACACTGATAAGATGGTTGAATCCCGCAGTGAAGAACCTAAGCCACTGATAAATGCCACCAAGTTTCCAAAATAAAAACAAAAAACAAATAGCAGTTATAAAGAAAATGGAGGAAAACCTTTGCACACATCAGAAATAAGGTTCTTGGCACTTCAAAAGGAGAGTACCATCCCCATGTGGAGCCGCTGGTATAACCCTATAATTTATAGGATCATCTAGTGACTGGAAAATTTTCACTATTGATGTATGTTATATTGCAAATAATGTTTCATTCATGCAAATTATTTTCAAAAGAAAAGAAAGAAAAAGGAAAAAGTAAAAGAAAGAAAAGAAAGAAAAAGAAAAATGAAAAGAAAGAAAAAGAAAGAGAATAAAAGAGGGCATAAAAGAAAATGGATAAAATCCCCATGCAATAATAATGACTTGGTTCATACAGCTCAAACATGGCCAAGCCCTTGAATTTATGTTGATAGGTTTAGTGAATAAGCCTGGTTGAACTATTTAATCTTAACTAGGTAGTTAGGTTAGTTAGTGAATGAATTTGATCAAACTGTCTAATACCGATCAAATATCCCCAGGGTAGAGTAATTTCTTAGCTCAATAGTCTAATTTGAGCTAAATGTGTAATTAGGTTGGATAGGACATAGGCCAACTAATTATCCCTTTAATAAACATGCTTGATGCTCAAAGAAATTTCATGATGATAATATTGAGTTGTGATTCCTAAGCAAAAAACCCACAAAAAGAGTGCTATCCTAAGTTTCACCGCATATTTTTGATTCATGCCCAGAGAGTAAAGAGTGCCCGAAAATCGACGGTCAATCTAACGATG
>ML798520.1:48578-66202 GCA_009831015.1 Picea engelmannii | reverse complement strand
ATGGTTAACAAGTGTGTATAGATCTATTGTTAATCCGATAGCGCGCAGATGAACAGTTTACAAGAGATTCTAGACCCCCTCAACTGTTCTGCCTTTAACAGTGGGGGGGGGGGGTATGGAATGAGGCATTTTTTCCCGGCAGGCCCCATCCCAACATGTCATCCATTCATTTGTTTTGGGACCCCTCCACTCCAAACCACTTATCAACATACCATCCATGTCATACCGGCACATCCCACTATCTCATATTACATGTCCCATTTCATTACTCTTCCAAAGTATCCTAACCCATGTGACCTATCACATGTCTCACCCCATTTACCTGTCCTCCAATCATCGCCCTCCACGTCATCCTGGAATACCCGTCACCCGTGCTTCACCTGCCACCTAATACCTCAGTTGATCTGTTGGCCATTTATTATAGGCTAACGTATCCGTTAGCTTCCTGACCTGTCCTCCGTGTCCAATGGATACCTGTTCACTTAAAATAAGCCTCGTTTTCACCATTTTTCCCACTGTTCATACTCTCTGCACACAAGAAGATCCATTTTCTTCACTTCTGAAACCATTTTCCTTGCCATTGCCTACTAAATTTTTGTTTCACTGTGCAAGTACTGATTAAATCAATGGTGCCAAAATCCAAAAAATCAGTAGTCGAGGAAAATTCTTTCCTCCCACCTCCTGTCGATCTCGACTGGATTCCATTAGTTGATAAAGATTATCTGATCACAGAGACCAGGTGCGAATTCAACCTCGTGGAATTGCAGACATGGTTCAAAGATACCTTCATAGACCAAACCGATGAGTTTGGGCTCTGGGAGTCAAATCTCCCTCTGTATTTATTTCCCCAAGTCCACCTTTTTCCAAATTTTTCCCTCAAGAGTCAGGCTCATTACCTCCCCGACCAGAGAGCCATAGTATCATCTTCTGGAGAAACTCTTTTCTCCATCACACCCAAGTCCATCAATCAAATGATGTAGATACCTAGAGCTGAATCTTGTTCTCCCCTCACCATCGAAATTCTAATAGAAATGTACCAGAGCCTATCTTTTCCCCGAAGAGCACAGATTTTTGAGTTGTTCCTCCCGCAGGAGGCCTAGTTCCTCAAGAAAAATCCCCCTTACCACTCTTCCATATTTTCAGAAAAGGGCCACCAAGTTATTTAATCATTGTGTTGTCTTCTCGGTTAGTTTTTGGACGAATGGGTGGATGAATCCATCTTGGATTTCCTATCCATTTTCTCTGCCGAAGAAAAGGTCACTATCCATTTCAATTAGAACACCTTTCTGGTCGAGAACATCCATGATCAGCTGTTCAAATTTTCCACTGAGGGCATGTTCCAGTATTCTTCAATACTGGCTTACATGTTTATTTTCTTCCAAATAGGCAGACTCGTTTTCCCTATGGAGAAAATGGACTAGGATGACAAACCACAGGCGATGAATTCTTGGACTTCACTGCTCAGAAGAAACTCCCCAAAGTTCAATTTTAAACAGTTTATTGAGTAGTTTTACCATCCAGTGGTGAGCATGCTTAGTGGCAGACCAGAGCTGAGGGTAAATGAGGAGGTCTAGAGAATTTTACACCTTTTAGACCTCGCCAAGACTGGAGATTGGTACCTCTATCAAAATCACACAGAAATCAGGGTATATGGGTGTGAGTTAGCTCCACACAAATTTCCCACGTATTTTCCTTTCATGATATTTTCCCTAGAGTTTATTAGACAAATGATAAATTCGGATGATATACATTTTGTTTCTCTGAAGAAGAAACAACAGATGAGAATCAAAGGGCATATAATACCTTTTATCTGCAACACTCGAGATGCTGGTGAAGAGGAAGATAAATTATTGAAGGACATGAAGTTTAATACCAGTTTCACTTGGTACTATGATCCATGTGGGATCATTGCAGAGATGAGATCAAAGAACGAAATATCTCCATATGCTCACACACTCAAACCAGAAATTGAGAAATATGTGATCCAGACAGAGTGGGAAGTGAACACCCTGGAAGATACTGAACAACAATGTCCGTTAACCATGATTTCATAGACTACTACTCCATAGGTACCAAAGGAGAAAAGGCCTAGAAAGGATACTTCCCCTTCAACCACAAAAATATCAGGTGAGGATTTCCAGGTATACACCAAAAGGCCAAAAGCCAGTCATACAACTGACACAACTGGTGAAAAGGGAACCCAGTCCACTATAGTTACAAAAGGGGATCATTCACCTCTTGTCTCAATCAACCAGCAGATCTTGTCTACTTCTTCATCCAAGCATACTAACACCTCACTAATCAACCCACCAAATCAAGGGGGTACAAAGCTGAGTATTTTTGAGAAATACGATATGATCAAGAAGAAGAATCAAATGCTGACCAACAACACTTATGCCCAGTTTTGGAAGCAAACCTCCACAACTCAACACAGATTGTTATCATCTTTTGATACAGAGCAGGGGAGAATGCATATGGCATTCTTGCAGGCACAAGTACCCCATCCAAAGGAGGTCACTGATTACAAAAGGTTTTGAATTTGATGTCAAACAAGTCCACCCAACTGACCAGATGGATCTGCATAGGCAGACTGGAGAAATGATTTTCTCCACATTGGCTCATGCTTCCTCTACCGCTGCGAAATTATAGGTCTCTCTAAACAATATTTAGACCCAATTAAAATTGGAGAAAATATCTTCTTTTGCAAAGGAGAACAGGGTTAAATCCTTAGAAGAATTGGTACTCAAAATTGGGTATGATCCTTCAAATGTGAAGGCAGCTGAGGAATTGTTTAAGAAAAAGAACCTTGACAGAGCATCTCTGAGGAAGCAACTAAAATTTCCAGCTACAGAGGATTCATAGGCCAAAGAGACAGCTGAGACAGAAGGGGAGAAGGAGGAAATGCTAAAATTGATCATGGAACAGAATGCACAGATACAGGACATGGAAGTAGAGTTGGAGAGGTTAGTAAAGGAGAAAGAAAAAACAACACCGATGGAATTCAACCCACTAAGTGCAGTTCCTCTCACAGGAGTCAGCACAACGACTGTCTCAACAACCACTACAACAGAGCTTCCATCAACCACGTCACTGACAGCTCTAGAAAAGACTGTAGAGATAGAAAAAACAATGGAGGAGATGACCTTGCGAGGAACAAAGATTGATAGACTAAAAAAAGAGGTTGAGAATCTCCATGAGCTTAAGAATTCCTACCATAAAAGCTACAACATTGAGAGACAAGCATCAGAAAATCTCAAGCAGAAAATGCATCAGCCTTAGAAACAAACAGTGGGAGGTAAAACACTAGTAGAGGCTAAGGAGAACATTTGGACAGTTATCTCCAAATCCATTAACGAAATATGGCCCATGGTGCAAATCATGTTTGAGCAACCTGAACTAGTGTTGAGAAGTAAGCAGGCCATGAACAAAATAAGAGGAGAGCTGGGTGAAATTCCCACAGAAGCTAATGAAATTATTACGTTTCTAAATTCAAAGACCAAGGAAGAGCTAGAAGACCTGAAAGTTGAAGACATAATGAAAAATATCCTCGAAGTCAAAAGAGTTTTGACCAAAAGAGGATTGATGTTATAGCTAGAGGAGAAAGCCCAAAACATAGAGGTCAGAGTTCAAAGGATTTTCAGCAAGATCGAGGTTTTGTAGAAGAAAGGACTTCCTGGTTTACTGGTCATAAATGACAAGTTGATGGCCCTCCTTGACTACAAGAAAAAGATCACCATGGTGGCCAAGGATAGTTCCAAGTTTTCCGGTATATAGAGTAGCATCAGAGGTAAGGCATTCCTAGAGACTTTGCAACCGGACCTCAGTATTCAACACGAGATCAAATATATTTTCATCATCAAGCCTACTTTTTCTAAATATACAGAAAGGGATGAAATCTATCGAAGACTGCTCAAAGTCACCATTCCTAATCAGCAAAGATGGGAGGAGATGTACACTTTGATCAAATGAGGGATGAGGTGTACAGTCCAACTCAACATGCAGAGAAGTCAATGTCACGTGAATGACTCACCAACGACCTTCCCCAAAATCAGCATGATGGATACAACAGATCATCATCAGTTCCTACATTTTTGCATCTTGTTATCTAGTTAGTTAGATTTAGAATCTTCCACGTCCTGATCAGTTAATGATAGGGTCGTTTGTAATTTTTGTGATAAATAATTCAAACTTCGAAGTAGTGAGGGTTGATTTTTACGCTCTAGAAAGCTGTAAGCACTATAATTTTTATCAAGAGATCTTCCAGTAATATAAAGAGATGTTTCACAGGATTCCTATGTGTCATCTGTTGGTGAAGTTTTCTATTCTCAGTTGAATGTGTACCTCTCTTGTTTGTCATCTTGTTTTCTAACCTGATCATTTAAAAGTACTTAAAGTTGCAGAATTTACGTTTGCGTACTCTGTTCCTAGCTTTTAAAGATTTAAGTGTTTTTCTTCTTATGTTGTAGTCAAGAAATTCTTAAATGCTTCTTGGTTATAATTAATCAATCTCTCCTTTTTCTGATGTCGATCATTTTATTTCTAAAGAATCCAATAGTTGCATTATCCTTCCCTGTGAAAAGAATCCTTACATTTGTTCTTTGATCTCTACCTTTATAAAACAAACCCCATATCCCAATGAATGCGTAAAACCATTCAACCATTTTATAAAAACAAACAACTTGCTCCTACATATTTTAACTAGCCTAATATCTAACTTTAAAACAAAGTTAAATCTTGCAGAGAGATCCCTCTCCAAAACTGGCAGGGCTAGATCCCTGTTTTTAAGTGGTTGGATAAGGTTACCTCTGGTAAGTTTCTTTTGGTTTCCAACAACCTCTAGGAATTTACAGAGTGATAACACCTAGATGCTCATCATCTCTTTTGATATAACACTTGCTTCCAAATATTTTGAAATGTTTGACAAATGTTGGTCTTCCTTTCCATAATTCATAGGGTGTGTTGTCACTGTTAATATTGATCTTCCCTCTTTTCAGAATGTAAACTGAAGTGTAAAATGATTCTCTAAAAAAACTATATGATAATATTGCTTCATTCAACATTGTCCTAGAAATATCTTGTACATGTCTATTTTTCCTTTGAAAAACTCCATTTTGTTGAGGAGTTATTCCAGTTGAGTAATGACTTTTTATTCCATGAGTTTCACAGAATTATTCAAATTCATTTTATTTAAGATCACCTCCATTATCTGGTATTAAACATTTGATTTTTAGGTCAGTCTCATTCTCAACTAAAACTTTTAATACTTTAAACTTTTTAAATGCCTCAAATTTATTTCTAAGAAATATTAACCAAGTCATTCTGGTATAATCATCAATAAGTAACATAAAATAATATTTTCTTTCTAGGATTTGGGTTTTTGTTCACCCACACAGATGTATATGCACAAGTTTCAATGGATTGGATGTTGTATATTTATTTATCTTGAAGCTCACCCTTGATTGTTTTGCATGTATGCATTGCTTACAAACAATGTTTGAGGGTTTTATGATCTTTGGCATATCTCTTACTACTAGTTTCATGTTGATTTTTACCAAGTTTTCAAAGTTCATATGGCCCTTTCTTTTATACGAAAACCAACTTTCATTTGTCTACCCCATGAAGCATTTTTCTTCATTAACTTCATCAAGAATATACACATTGTTTGGGTTATGATTTCTCTTGCAACTAGCTTGTCTGAAGCTTCCTTTCTGATCTTACATTCTTCGGAGTTAAAAGTGATAGTGTGTCCTTGATCACATATCTTGCTAACACTACGAATATTTTGCTTCAAGTTTTAAACACACATGACCTTTTCTACCTTAGCCCTTATAGTGTCAAGACTAAGAGTGTCTTTTCCAACTATCTTTGAAGTGCCATTGTCCCCAAAGGTAACATTTCCTTCATTCTTCTTCAAGGTGATAAAATTTGTTTTATCTCTTGTCATGTGACTTGAGCACCCACTATCAATGTACCACTTATCCCTATTATTTTGTGCATATAGTGCAACTTGTATGAACAAGGATTTTTCTTTATTTTGTTCCCTTTATTCCTGATTTCTTTCCATGATTGTTGGGGTTTCCTCTTTCTTATATTTTCTAAAAAAATTATACAAAACTTCTCTATATGCCCATAATTATTGTAGTTATAACATATAATGTTATAATTCAATAAATGGGAAAATGAGTTGTAATTTCTCCTTGAGAATACATAGGCATTTTTGTTGTTGTTTGTATAACTTCCTTTTGCATTTATTCTACAATCTACAACTTTATGACCAAAACCATTGCAAGAGTAACAATAACTAGAAAAATGATTTTTATACCTCATTGTATGATTCCATCTTGATGGAAAAGTCTTCATGATTCTATCCTTGTGAGGAATATTTTTCTTATGCAGAACTTTATGTTCTTCCCTCTAGTGGTCTTCAACCTTGATAGGATTTTTTAGAACATCAACATAACTCTTGGTATTTCCTTCATTCAACTATTTCAAAGAGGTTGAGGCTTCTTTATCAGTTTCCCTCTTCTCATTGTAGCCAAGTCCAGTATTGTCAAATGGTGATCTTTGACAGTTTAGGATTTCATTTAGAGTTGCAAAGCTCTTTTCAAATTTCATGTTGGTATTTGATTTCTCCAACTCATTTTTAAAATAAACTATTTTAGATTCTAGACTGCTACAAACATCTTCCTTTTATTTTAGATGAGCTCTCAAAACTTCTTCAATTCTATTTTCCTCTTCCACTTGAGTTTTTAGGACGATGATAATTTTTTTTCAGTTTCATCACAGATTTATTTTGTATAGAGTATTTTTTTTTAATTCTTCAACTGCTCCTTTTATAGTCATTTATTTTTCATCTCTATATTTCACTTAGAGGGCATATGATTTGTCCTTCAAGTTCTATTGGAATACCTGGGGGGGGTGAATCAATATGAAAACCTTTTACCACTTTCAATCACAATATAAAAACTTAAATTTTATCAACAATATATCATGAGTACATAACCATAAGTAGTACAATTCAATCACATCAATAACACAATACACTGAAATATATGTGGAAACCCAAATGGGAGAAAAAAACAGAATGCTTTCTTATATATATAAAGAATACATTCATAGAAAGAACCAACTTTCCAAATTATCCATCACCAACTAGAAGGAGGCACCAACCCCCTGATTTACAAACACCAACCTGAAGAAAGATATAGCTCCATGAATTCTCCATATACAACTGGAAGAAGGCCCCAATCCCGTATTTTACAGGCTCCAACCTAAAGGAAACTCCAACTCCCTGTATTCTCTGGCTCCAAGCAAAAGGATGCTACAACCCTATGATTTACGATCTATAACCTGAAGGAAGCTCCAACTCCATGAGTTCTCCAGCACCAACTGAAAGGAGGCTACAACCCCCTTTCCTTTCCCCATCCTTCAACCCTGAAATATAAGTGTAGAATCAACTTTCCACTACCACTGATTAACCTGTAACTACCACTGTTATCAACCAATCTATCACTGTCACTATCCCATCAACCAATCACTATCACTATGTCACTTCAACTTGTTCCTGATAATCAACCAATCATCCAACCTATCACTATGATGCATTGGCATCACTCCACCTCACCACGTGCCAACTGATTATCATGATTGGTGCGCATTCAATGAAGGGAGAGGCCCCGCCCTCTCATTTTTTCTTCGAAAATCTAAATCATGATTAAGGAAATTAATGATGTCAGATTGGTAGAGCCAAGTTGTGCCTTTGCACAAGATGTATATGAGGTCACCATTAAGTGGTTGATGGTAGGTGAAATTTGTATCTGATTCAGATTAGATTTCCATCATTGTAATCTGCCTCATTAGTCAGGCGCTTTGAATGGTGATTAGACACCACTAGTTTATCTTGGAGGGAATCTCATCGAGCCTCTCTTGTATAAATCTTTGTGTTGTTTCCCAGTAGAGGTTGTTGGCTACTGGAATTGATGAAAGATCATTGTAGCCAAGGGGAGAGTTGAGAGCCGAGACTCGATCATAGTATGGTCTCACATATTGTAATGGACATTCCTCCATTAATAGAAAAAGAACAGATTTTATTGTTTCTCAATTTATGTATAATGGATGTTTAGTCATGAATGTCATTCGTATGCGTTTGTACTATAGATGTATGTTAGAAATCATCTACAGGGATAGAATTATAATCTTCTATCTATGAGTGTGTTGTATTAATTTCGTTTCTCTAGGCTAAGCGCAAGGAGTGTGCGACAGAGAGTTGAGACTCTGTGAGAAGACACAAGGAGTGTGTGTCTGAACTCACTCGAGTCAGAAGAGAAGCTTCCAGAAGAGCACGCCAGGATAATTCACAGACTCATAATGGAATTTCAAGGTTGTTGAATACCTTGGGAAGAAATGCTATGCCTGAGAAAGTGAAATGCAGAGTTACTAAATACTCTGTAAGTCTTTTCTAGCAGGGCATTGAGATAGTGCGAGTGTACATAGGAGCAACACATTTTGGAGTGTTGGATATGTTGAGAGAACCCCGGGGTTGCTGAAAAATATGAGGAAGGAAGACTTTGCAAGAGTGCATTGACCAAGGAAAGGAGATTCCTTAATACTTCTTGAAGGTCTCAGGGAGAAGCTGACATAAGGTTGAATTAAGTGTAAGGAGTGAGCCAAGGATACAATAAGTTCATATTACAAACTCAGGAGGAAGGGATTTAAGCTGCCAGGAGGGCACTAGAAGGTCCATAAAAGGACACAAGAGAATTGATAACCTCGAAGGTTTCAAGCTGAGAGAAGTCGCAGAAGAGTTACCGCAAGACTTTGCAAAGAGTGCAGAAGAAGGGCCGAGAATAGCCTAAGTCTCAGGAAAAAAATGTTCTAAGTGCATAACGAGGTCGAGGACTTGCCGAAGTCACGAGGAAAGAAGAATAGTCCATAGTAGGGAGAAGACAAGTGGCGAGAGAGATATGGAGATCCAAGAACTAGAGCTCTGGGAGGTTTTCCAAGAGAAAACAAAGGTCTTCATGAAGTCACATAGAGTAGTTGGAATCCAGACCGTCATATCTGGAAAGGGCGCGTGGAAGAGATCCAAACATTTCAGAGGAGTAGTACTTTGAAAGTTTACCAATAAAGAGAGAGAAAGATCACCAAAGTTCTGAAGAGCAGAGTAGATCTTGGTTGTCGATCGTTAGGAGGCACGTGGTGTTAGATCGCAGAGTCTGGAAGGAATCACTCTGGGATAAATTAGAGGAGGAAAAGCGAGAGACTCCTGAAGGCTATAGTCCGAATAGATCGCAACCTTCAATCTGAAGGAGGGACTGGGACCGTTGATGCTCGCGACATTTGAGTTTTTCCATTCGGAGTTCGGGAACGTCAGGAGCTAATTGTTGTGGAAAGAGCCAATGTGATTATGTGGTTTATCCCTAGGACACAGGTCAAGGTCACATGATAGAAAGGTCTTGGCATGGAGAATGAGTTCCACCACCAACTTTCTTCGAAGGGCCAAGAAGAGATCCGTGAGGTTAAGAGGACCCGCACTTTGGAGAAAGAGGGACCTATGATAAAGTTTATCGGGTTCCAGTAGAGAGCCGAAGAGTCAATTTGAATCATGTGTTCAAACGATCCTAGACTGGGAGGTTGAGCAGCCCCGAAGGAGAGAAGAAGGGGAGGGGGTCTACACCAAAGTGGTATTAGAGCTTGAATTCACCTAAAGATAGTGAGTGAAGGGGGGTAGAGTGCAATACTCTGTGGAAACTATTGCAAGGTGCACAATAGATGGTAAACAAACAGGTAGGCTGCAGGTGAAGCAAGATGGTTGTTGAAGGTCATAAGAATGGTCAAGGAGGAGACTGCTCATATAAGAGAAAAGAAGAGATGGACAAGGAGATCAGTGAAATCTGAGCAGAGATGGAGAAGATATCATTTAAGATGCAACAAGAGGAAAAGGTATGCTAGAGATATGAGTGGTCTTTGAAGAGAAAAACTAAGTGTCCCATTTGGAATTTGTTAGACAAGAGGAATCAACAGGTGTTAAAAAGGTCGTTGAGATATGCAGAAAACCTCAATGGCAAGGGAAAGAGATATGGAAGAGGTCTCATAGGTTGTCAGGGGGGCTATGAGAAGGGATCAATTGATCTCGTAAACTTCTAGAAGGGCAGAGGAGACATCCTAATTTTCCAGGTGGGCAAGGGAGAAGAGATGAGCTCAGCTAAGAGTTCATGTCAGAAAGGGGTCTTGACAGATGGAGAGGAGGTGAAAGAAAGGCCTCATCCATATGAATATTCATGTGGAATTGTGATCCGCGTGAATGAAGATGATGACAAGTTGGAAACTTATGTCACATAGGAGAGGGATCAAAGGAGAATTATGGTCATCAGGGGAATCCAGATATTCCTTCCAAACAACATAGGAGATGCTAGCACAGGTGTTGCAGATGCAACAAAAGAATAGCGAGATGAGAATGTCATGGAGGAGAAGGAGAAGGTACTGAAGTCTTCCCCAACAAAAGAGGAGCACCCAGTTGAGATAATCAGTCAGTGGGAGATGGAGTTAAAGGAACTAGAGGATTGGTTGGATAATACAGAGCCAGAAGGTGGCTTCCATGAGATGGCCATGCCAGAGGAGACATACCAACACAAGTTGCAGCTGGAGGAAGTTGGAATGGGACTAGCCGAAGAACTGACAGGAGTTAGTCTGTCATAGGAGGTAATTGAACAACAGTTCAGTGATGAGACTGTATAATTGGAGTCTGTAGAAGAGTTTCCAGTCATCTCCACAAGGGATGAAAATGACATGGGAGATAAGAATGATATACCCATAGATCAACATGAAGAGTTGCAGCTGAGAAAACTACACAAGGAGAACTAGCTAATGAAGCAACTAGAAGAATTAATACGGGAGATAAGGAGGCTGATGTTGAGGTCAATGGAAGGAGTTCTCAACAAGGAGAAGTTGGACATGGGATCACTTTCACGAGCAGTAGGGAAGATTCATAAGAAACAACGAAACCGAGGAGCAGGAGGACAACTCCAGGAGAAAGTTTGGGATCCAGGAGGATTTTGACAGAGCTGGGAAGCTCACGAGCAGGAGCTCATGAATTTTTGTAGTCATGGAGTATGATGCAGGAGAATCACTCCACCTCAACACACGCCAGCTGATTAGCATGATTGGTGCACATTCAAGGAAGGGAGAGGCGCTTCCCTCTCATTTTTCCTTGAAAAATCTAAATCATGATTAAGGAAATTAATGTTGTCAGGCTAGTAGAGCCAAGTTGTGCCTTCACACAAGATGTAGATGAGGTCACCATTAAGTGGTTGACAGTAGGATGAATCTTTATCTGATTCAGATCATATTTCCTTCATTTTAATCTGCCTCATTAGTTAGGCATTTTGAATGGTGATTAGACACCACTAATTTAGCTTGGAGGGAATCTGATCGATCCCCTCTTGTATAAATCTTTGTATTGTTGCCCAATAGAGGTTGCTGGCTACTGGAATTGATGAAAGATCATTGTAGCCAAGGGGAGAATTGAGAGCAGAGACTCAGTCATAGTATGGTATCACATATTTTAATGGCCATTCCTCCTTTAATAGAAAAAGAACATATTTTTCTGTTTGTCAATTTTTGTATAATGGATGTTTAGTCGTGAATGTCATTCGTATGCATTTGTATTGTAGATGTATGTTAGAAATAGTTTGTAGGGATAGAATTATAATATTCTATCTGTGAGTGTGTTGGATTAATTCTAGTTCTCTAGGCTAAGTCCAAGGAGTGCACAACAAAGAGTTGAGACTCTGTGAGCAGACACAAGGAGTGCATGTTTGAACTCATTCGAGTAAGAAGAGAAACTTCTAGGAGGGCATGCCAGGATAGTTCACAGACTCATAATGGAATTTCAAGGTTGTTGAATACCTTGGGAATAAAGGTTGTGCAAGAGAAATCGCAGCATAGAGTTACTGAATACTATGTAAGACTCTTCTAGGAGGGCATTGATCTAGTGTGAGTGTATAGGAGCAACACATTCTAAAGTGTTGGAGACGTTGAGAGAACCCCAAGGTTGCTGAAAAATCTAAGGAAGAAAGGATTTTCAAGAGTGCATTGACCAACGAAAGGATATGCCTTAATACTTATTGAAGGGCTCAGGGAGAAGTGGACAGAAGGATAAACTAAGTGCAAGGAGTGTTCCAAGGATACAATAAGTTCATCTTACAAGATTATGAGGAAGGGTGTTAAGCTGCTATGAGGGCACTAGAAGGTCCGTAGAAGGACGCAGGAGAACCGAGAACCTCGAAGGCTTCAAGCCAAGTGAAGTCGCAAAAGAGCTAGCACAGGACTCTGTATGGAGTGCAGAAGAAGGGCCGAGAACATCCTAAGTCTCGAGAAAAAATTGTTCTAAGTGTGAAAAGAGGTTGAGGACTTGTCGAAGTCCCAGAGAAATCTGAATATTCCATCGTAGGGAGTAGACAAGTGATGAGAGAGGGTTGGAGATCCAGGATCTAGAGCTTCGAGAGGTTTTCCAATAGGTCTTGATGAATTCACAAAGAGTGGTTGAATCCAGACCACCGTATATTGAAAGGGTGCGTGGAAGAGATCCACACATTTCAGAGGAGTAGTACTCCGAAATTTTACTGACAAGGAGAGAGAAAGATCACTGAAGCTCCAAAGAGTGGAGTAGATCTTGGTCGTCTATCATTAGGATGCACGTGGTGTTAGATCACAGAGTTCGGAAGGAAGCACTCCAGGAGAAATTAGAGGAGGAAAAGCGAGAGACTCCTGAAGGTCAGAGTCCAAATAGATCGCAGCCGTCAATTTGAAGGAGGGATGGGGACCATTGATTCTCGTGCCATTTGAGTTCATTGATTCAGAGTTCGGGAACATCAGGAGTTGACTATTGTGGAAAGAGCCAAAGCCCAAAGCCCATTGCGCTTCTGTGGTTTAGCCCCAGGACACAACCCGAGGTCACATGATAGAAAGGGCCTCACACAGAGAATGAATGTCGTCACCAAATTTCTTCGAAGGCCGAAGAAGCGAACTACAGGGTTAAGAGGACCCACACTTTGGAGAAAGAGGGACATGTGATAAAGTTTATCAGGTTCTAGCAGGGAGCCAAAGAGTCAATTCGACTCAGGCTTTCAAACGATCCTAGACCAAGAGGTCGAGCAACCCCAAAGGAGAGAAGAAGGGGATGGGGTCTATGCCACACTGTCCCTGTCACCATCTGTTATGACCCCTCCTTTATGAAATCAATATATGTTAGTACAGTAGTGGTAATTTATTTTTTTGAAACAACATTTAGAATAAGTGGTATGCGATAATTACATACATCAATAAATTACAATCTATTTTCATCTGCATCATTACACACCAAGAATCAATGAGAACATCATTGTTACTATCAAATCAATCACTTCACATAAGATATAAAAATGTCTACCCGCCAACCTACCCTGCAAGGTTAGGACCTCAAAGACACATAATCAATGGTCAAGTCTAGGATTCATCTGATTGATTTTGACAATTTAAGGTCTCAGGACCGGCGACTATTCTGAGGAACATGGAGGTATCTACTCCCATAACCAACTCAATCATGACACATCAATTTCATTCAATAACCCAATATATCAGTACCAAATTCATCAATTCCTCATAAATTTCACATCATAAGAACTACACAATCATCTAGTTCATCTCAATGTAAAATCATTACTAATATCATAACATGTAGGTGTAATAATCCACTTGGTAAGATCAACAAGTAAATATATTAATCAATTTAACTCTCGCACAAAAACACCTCATTAATGTGACAATCACTCTGTCAAAATACAATATAAACAATTTGTATGACTCACAATCATGTTTATTTAAGATGGACACCACTAAGATAACTAATTTCTATGGTATGGTGATTATATAATAACAATAAGGACATGTGATAATCATAGAAATATCTCTAGTAATCAACAATTCGTTATCTTAATTTAACTGTATCAACGTATAATTCCCTTACTATAAAGGAGAAATCTAAGGAACTCCTCATACAATGTATGTTCTCTTTAATAGCTCAAAGCTATTGAATTATAATTTTTCCTTTTAATAGTTATTATTCCACTTCTAGACAATTTTCTTCTCTTAATATTTCAAGCAAAAATGATATTCTTACATCTAGATAAAAACTTGAATTTCTCTTAAGTTTTGAAGCATATATATCTATCAAATGAATTTCAACAATTACCAGATTCAGGGGAAATCATGAAGATGGTTGTCTATTTTGCTTGTTTTATGAGAAAAAAAACTATATTTTCACAAGTTCTTCAACTTTCGGCATACAAAAGTTTTTTTTTTATTTATAATTTCACTTTACGATAAAAATAAAACTTGTGAAGAATTTTGATATATTTCCAATGAATATTTTTCAATTTTTTTTTATTGAGATTTGATATGTCAATTTGACAATTGTTTAACAATATGTTCCTTCAACATGAAATGAATAATAATGAGTTATTTTTTCCCCCAACAATGTATCTATTATTAAACTTTTGTTTTTAACAAACGATATATACTGCAACAATCTACAAATACTCTATTTTATTATGACTATAATTTTGAATCTAACAGATGAATATTATAATTTCTAGAACTTTTTTAAGTTGACCAAGATGAAAACGTTGCAGATTTTAAACACATGTTTTCCCCCACCTTTTATCTATCTCCATTTTTACTTAAAATTAAAATATAAAAATACCCTTTTGAAAAGAACAGTTTAAGGATTATGAATATAAGTTTTTCTAAAATTTTCATTGTGTATTTTTAGAGATACGGATTTTTCATTTCAATGAATCATAATGTGACCTGAAAATATTATACAGTCATTGTTTTAAAAAATTAAATAAAATTAAATAAAAATTATGAAAATGAAAAAAAATTATAGGAATTGAAATTACATCAATTTTTCCAATGCTCGTGTCATTTTCGAAACCAATTTCTGATTATTTGTAGGAGTCCGCAACCTCCAAAATTCAGGTAAGCTAGAGGGAATTCTCTAGTTCCTGAAAATAGTCCCATTCGCTTAAGTTTTCGGCTGAAAGAATCTTTTGGCCGAAAAACATTTCTTTCGGCCGGAAAATGTAATTCTAACGGAATCTGTCAAAATTCCACGGTTTCCTAGCTTTTCGGCCGAAAAAACCTTTTTTGGCCGAAAGATGGGTGAGAAAATTTAGTCGGTCAGAAACAATGAAAAGACACGTCGTATTGTTTCATTTCGCGCCAAATCATATAAATACACTTTCAAATGAACACATTTAACACAATTCATCGCTTGTTTCATGGTTTTCTAGAGCATCTAAACAAAGTTTCGAAACATCTTTTTCGTTTTTGTTGAACAAGGTAATTGATGTTTGTTTAAGTTTTTATTAGAATAACAATTTATATATTGAAAGCTAAATGTTGAGCATTTTTTCAAGGTGAATCCTTTGTTGAACATAAAATTATTGATATTATTTTTTAATAATTTTTCTGACAATGAAGTTTTTCTAAGACTATTATGAAAAGTTGATTTTGTTAAATTTTTTTACAGATAACTATACTCATGGGAAACAAAAGTTTGCGCAAGATAAAATTTGATCGCACTCGAGATGAAACTCACGATAATGATCAAAGGAAAGAGCATTATTGGAAAAATAAACGAGAACGTACAAATATTGAACAAAAAACGATGATAATGTAAATAGAGATTTTCAACAAGAAGAAGTCCAACCATGTATGCATGCACATATTGTCTATATTAAAAGTATAGAATTCAAATTTAAAATATTCTTTAATATAATTGATTGTAATTACGATTTGATGTTTTTCAAAAAACATAAATAAGTTTGTCTCATAACTTTGATGAAGATGTTGAAACCAAAATTGAAGAAGAAGACGAATTACCTATAGGTATGTACATAAATTTAGATAATACAAGATGAACTTGTGTATATAGTTTAGTGAATTTATGTTCGGGTTTTGTTTTTTTAATATAAACTTTAAATTAAAATATGCAGGAGAATCTATCAAGATTGATGATGAAATATTAGAAAATGTTGATACTAACAAATTTGGGAAGAAAGAAGCTAAGCATTATATAAGATATCGAACTAAGAATATGTATAATACTTTTTTCAAAGATGAATTAGTAACAATACAAACTCAACTTTTACTCTGTCTAATAAAGTCAAGAAAGTTAAAAGAAGCTACATCATTATTGGGTATTCAAAATTCGACAAAAGATACAAAGGTGAAACATAATGTCTTTGAAAATAGAAATAGTTTATTAAAAGCTTTTGGAAAATCTCGAAAAAACGATGCCAGTGTTGCACGTAGAGAGATACAAACAATAGTTGTTTCATATAGCAGTATAAAAGATCGTTTGAGACAACGCATGAAAAAAATGATGGGAACGTCAAGAAAAACATTGTACAAACATAGAAAATTTTGATTGCAAATAGATGCAAATGATGAACTTTCTTGTTGGACAATGATTTCTAGACAACCCTACAAAGGTAGACTTGCACAAAATGTTAAAGAATTGGCCCGTAATTGTTGGTTGACAAAATATTGTGTTTCACCACATACAAGGGATGTGTTGTGATGAAGAATAACACAAAAAGAATATGAAGAACATCCAAAACATATAACACAAATATAATTGTTTAATAAGTTCAAATAAGAGCACAATGAAGTGTTGGCAAATGTTTTACAGGAAGCGTAAGATTGTCATTGATGGCAAGTACAACAGTAATGATGGCTTGAGTACAACACTGATGATCAACAGGCAAATAGAAGATAAGTTCAGGAAGATCGAATGATAAAAGGAAATGCTGGCAAGTACAACAGTGAAGATGGCAGGATCAGAGTGTGCATCGATGGAAAAACAGGAACAATGAAGGCTCAGGAGGAATTAGTGCAGAGTTGAAATTATTCCAAGTAAGAAGGATGTGTAAGCTTGGAGGAGAAGCATTGTTGATCGTTGGATCCCATCCTAAATTCCCGAAAGTAGGAGGACCGTCCATCCCAAGGGGTTATGTGGACCGTTGATCCAACTCCCTGTCAGGGTTTCGAGGATCGCGAGTTGAAGTTGTCAAAGAACATTGACAACAAGAATGTCGATTTTGCGATATGCGATATCGCGATGCAATCACAACCATTAAACCGAGAATTAGATCTGGACCGTTGATTTTCTTCATGAGGCATCGGGGATCGGGACTTTGAAATGACAAAGTCACTTGACATCAGGAATGTCGATTTCGCGATATGTGAAATCGCGATCTAATCTAAGACGTCAGATCAAGCTTTGATCTGGAACGTTGATTCCAGTCTGTGTCAGAGTTTCAGGAATCGGGACATGGAGAGGCAAAGAAAAGAATGTTGAATTCACGAGATGCGAGATCACGATTTAATCGTGGTCCGTTGGATAAAGAGGACACGTGGTGAAAGATCGTCATGTCGCTGTGTAAGGTAGCTAGAGAGGTAGTAGGGGGGCCCAGAGGGCCCATAGTGATAATAGTGGAGGTCATTCAATGTAAGGTGGACTAGGTCCACTATATTATTAAATAAGGCCCACTATGGTAGTTAGATATAATAAATGTAAG
>ML798520.1:14872-31486 GCA_009831015.1 Picea engelmannii | reverse complement strand
AAAAAAAAAAAAAAAGAGAGACAAAAAGAAAAAGGGGGGGGGTATTTCTTGAAGATCAGCGTTGGCAATCAGTTCTGGCTTTTCATTCGAATCTGTTCCTGGTAAATTGTTTTGGGTTTATGGTTATTTTGTTTTTCTTTTATTGGTACAATTTTAGGGTTGATAAATTTGTACTGGTTTCATGGTTAGTTCGCTTTCTTTTATATATGGCTCCATTTATGGTTTCTGGAAAATTCGTTGGGCGTTTTCCTTATGACTGCCATTCATAAAAAGGTCTACAGTGGGCATTTTTCTTCCATGGGAGTTGCATTATTGTATTATGTGTGCATGCATTTTTATTCAACAGGCGTGTGCTCCGTTGGGGGGGCATCTATGTAGTAGAGTGGGTTCTCTTTTTATTGGCGTTTTTACATACAGTGGGAAATTTCTACAGTGGGCAATTTCTATAATGGGTTTTCTTTTTATATCTTGGGCGTTTTTACACAGTGGGCAATTCCTACAGTGGGTTTTCCTTTTCTTAACATATTGGGTGTTTTAATGGTCTGCGTTTACCTCTGTATGCGATCTAATGGCATTTAATATGTTCGTTGTTCATGGCATTTAACAAGATTTGCATTTTAACGGCGTTTTAACTCAGCTACAGACGCTTTTGGTAAGTTAGCGGTTGCTTGTCCATTTGGTGTAACCCCCATTCTGCGCCCTGGTATTTAAGTGTACAACTCTCCTCTCGCCTTTAAACATAGGGCCCCTGCCAATCAAATTTTGCTCTGCGTGCAGTAAGAGGGTGTCGATAGGGTTATTTCGGACTTGGGTAGCTGAGTTATCCTGGACGCCTTCGCCCTCTCCATTATCTCCCTTAGATAGCGTTTTCCCTGTGCATCTCCTTTAGCCTTTATGTAATTGCCAGATTAGAGTTATTACTGCCAGAGTTAAACTATTGTTGCCTTTATGTAACTACTAGATTAGAGTTATTACTGCCAGAGTTAAAATATTGCTTCCTTAATGTAACTGCCACAATTTTATTGTTTACTGTATTTTAATTCTTCATTTCCTTTTTCCTCTTGCCTAGTTTAAATTTTACTTTTCCTTTAACCACGTGTCATTGCCGTACTTAATACCAAAAACTAGGTCTTAGCGCCGGCTTCGTCGCTCCTGATCTACTTAATTGGTAGAAGAATTAGCTCTGACTGTGTTCTGATGGTCGAATTAATCAGATGAACCCAATAGCGTAAGGAGTGGGGACACATTGCAGCTAAATTAGTTATAATATTATTATTACTGAAACAGATCTGCTCGTCTTTTCATAAATCTGGACAATTATGATATTCCATTGAATGCACACGGTTAATACAGCTGTCTGGTAAGATGATTGTTAAAGGAATAGTTCTTCTTTTCGTTCCTAAAATCTTGATATTTATATATTCTAGTGAAAGTAATGAACTGCCTTATAAAGAGATGTTAATGTACTGTCATCTAAATTGGTAATGTGATTGTAGCTGAATGTTGGGTGGTGTAAAATAAACTTAGTATTTAGATAGTGTAATTCATAATTGAGTAATGCTTCTTGGATCGAGACATTTATGATGGGAAGTAATAAACTAAATAAGGTAACCTATTGTTTATGTAGATAAGTTGCCATGTCACTGTTCATTAATTAAATTTCTTTTGAATTTGTATTGACAAAGGGAATTTAAATGTAACTACTTCTCTTCAACTTTATATATAAGACATGATACAATGACAACTTAGTCATGATAGGGTTGGAAGAACAATCTAGTGGTGATGAAATAAATTGGAAAAGAAACTTGTGGATTAGAATAATACTATGTATTCATTGCTCGTTCATTTGAGTGCTCGCACTCAATTCTATCATGGGATATAGAACACGTTGAGTTTAGACTCCTTTCGCGCACTCATTTACATGTATTATATGATGGTTTAGATCCCTAACTTCTTTCGCAAATGTCCTGGTCATGGATGTTAGTTAAATATTTTAGATTACTTGTGCGTAATGAATTGTGGTGTGGTGAATGATTGTTAGACCCTAGATTCTTGTGCAATGAATTAATTTATGATACTCTTACGCCTCAACTATCGGTGATGTGTGAATGTATGTTAGGATAATATTCCTTATGCAACAAAAATAAAGTCGTTTACCTTGCACCTTCTCTTATGTTGCTATATGATGGATTAGCAACCCTGCTAGATTCTTTGATGTACTAATGTATGCTAGATTAACACTCTGTACTTGCGTTAACCAATGTTTTAATGAATGATGGATTTCAATCTTCGCATGCGTTAATAGATTTATTAACGAATTTTTTCACTCAACAGAAATTTCCATAGAGGTCGTTGTGGCCCTTGTTTGTAGTACTTGGTTGTCTGGCATTGCGTGGTTTGCTTGTGTCAGGCGGGATGTAGACACCTCCATGTAACCTTAGTATGTGAGTCTGTGTGCATGATCACTTTCTGTGTAAAGAATCCAGTGTCGTATCAAGAGTCTCGGGCCCTTTAAAGGCAGGGTTTCCACTCTTGCGACACACCTGAGGGGATTACTAGTTTCTGCCTGAGCAGTCGGCCAGGAGCCTATCTGACCTTCTCTCTCTCCCGAGCAGAGAACTAAGATTAAACGACCAACTTTCCTGTGCAGAAATAGTAATACCTACTACTATGGATTCTTCCCTCTGTGTTCGTACTTTGCATAACCCAGTATGTCGTGAATGTTTGTGTAGTGCGCCTTATGTCCTTGGTTGTTATTGTTATAGTACTTGTGTGCGCCTTATGTCCTTGGTCGTTATTGCTGCAGTACTTGTGTGCACCTTATGTCCTTGGTCGTTATTGTTGCAGTACTTGTGTGCATATTATGTCTTGGGTCGTCCATTGCTTGCAGCTACTTGTTGTGCGCCCTTGTCTTCTTGTGGTAATCTTCGTGGTGGCATCTTGTTGGTTGTCGGGTGGCGACGTAGAGTCAAGTGTGTCTGTTAATTCTACACGCGCACACACATTTAAAACAAAAAAATTTCACCTGTTATCAGCGTTGTGGTCGTAACGAGCAGGAGGTCGCGACAAAATAATCCCATGAAGTTTTTCCACCAGGGACAATTTTGTCTATAGTTGATTTTGCAGAGAATTACACATTTGTTGCACAAAAAGAAACATAGACTGAATATTATCATTCTGATCAAGTCACTATATTTGTCCACGTTCTATATATACATGCTCAACAAAGTCTTGATAACAAAGAAAACACCAACGACAATCAACATGTTATTAAAGAATATCACTTTTATATAAGTGATGATCGTGCACACGACACACGTTATGTACAACATTGTTTTGATTAAATTTTACGATTCATTGAAAGAACGTGGGATCGGATTCAATCAACATTGGATATGGTTAGATGGGTGTGAAAGTCAGTTCAAATATTCATGATCATTCTATTGGTTGTGTTGTCTTCATAAAAAATCAAACATTACACATTGTTGGAATTGTTTTGAGACTGGTCATGGAAAAGGAGAGCACGACGATGCAGGGGCATGTGTAAAATGATCACTTCGAAGGTATCAGATGAACCCTCATGCCAATCAATTTGAATCTATTGATCAAGTTGTTGAATGGTGCAAAATGAAACTAAGCCATGAAAATAATTCATCAAGGGATGTGCGCAGGTGTGTCTATATATACATGTTACACATGTACACAAGATATTTTTATTCACGTGCTCAAATTTATATTTAATATTCATTCATTTTATTGAGATATTTCAAGATAACAATTTCTTGACTTGTGCAGGCTTTTTTGGTATGTTGGAATCCAATATGTAAATATATCAGTCCCATATGAAGCCGTTACAATACATGGTGTAACATCCCACTCTTGCAGGCACTGACCAAACTTATTCTTTGAGGACACTTGCTTGCAAGTGATCCAGATTATTATACTATTGGGCATTTGATTATGTTTATGAGGCATTATGGGTTGATGACATGTTATTTTGATGTATTGACATAGACAAGTGCTACTGACTTGGTTTTCCTCACTGTGCAAGATTTTGGACCTCGAGGATGCATAGGCATCGATGGAACCCCTTAGACTCTAGATTGAGTCAGGGAGTGGACTATTGGGGTTTTGATTGTTGTATATATGACATTTGTGCATTTTATTAGATGATATGATTATGGATATTATATTTGACATGATTCATTTATGATGCAAGTTGATGATTCATTGATGACGAGCACTTGTGCTTGGTACTACAGTGTCTGCGAGAGCACAAACTGTATGGGAAGTTGTCCAAATGCTCATTTTATCAATCAAAGATTCACTACATAGGGCATGTAATATCCAGTAAAGGTATCATCGTGTATCCAAAAAAGGTCGAGGCTATTATGGAATGTCCTGCACTGAAAAATGTCCCGGAAGTGCATAGGTTCATGGGTTTAGCAGGCTACTATTCGTCGAGGGATTTTCGAAGATAGCGAATCCAATCACAGAATTGCAAAAGAAGAACAAGAAGCTTGTTTGGACCGAAAAATGTGCGAAATCATTTGGGAGGCTCAAAGAGGTGTTGACAACAACACCGATACTAAAGGTCCCTGACATGGATGTAGACTTCTTGGTATGCACTGACACATCCAAGGAAGGCTTAGGCAGAGTCTTGATGCAAGATGGTCGAGTGATCGCTTACATATCGAGGAAACTGAGAAGGCATGAGGAGAACTATGCGACGCACGATTTGGAGTTGTTAGCCATTGTATATTACTAGAATGTTTGGAGACACTACCTTGTTGGACGAAAATTTGAACTAAGGACGGACCATTGTGGACTACACCACATCTTTACGCAAAGCAACATGAACGTGCAACAACGACGTTGGTCAGAATTACTTAGCGAGTATGACTTCGAGATTACTTACATAAAAGGAATAATGAACTGAGTGGCAGATGCATTGAGTCGGAGACCATTCATCTTTTTAGTGTTTCCTCTTCAGACGAATGTACGTGAAAAGATTCTAACTTTAAAGCACAGTGATGACTGGTACAAAGAGGTCGAAGATTTTATAGGAGAAAACACAATGATGATACCCAAATTTGAAGGATTTACGTCTGACGACGGTGGATTATTGAGGTTTAAAAATCGGATTTATGTACCACCGAACGACGATTTGAGGAGCTTGATCCTAAATGAGGTTCATAGAGCAGTTTACATGGCTCACCCGGGAGTCACGAAGATGAGGGAAGACCTTAAACCCTTATTCGTCTAGAAAGGAATGAAGGCACACATAGTCAACTATGTGGCCAGATGTCTAGAATTTCAGCAGGTAAAGGTTGAACATAGACATCCAGCAGGATTACTATAGTCACACGCTATTCCAAAATCGAAATGGGAGGTTATTTCGATGGATTTTATTGTTGGGTTTCCACTGACGGCAATGAGACATGACTCGATTTTCGTAGTAGTCAACACTCTGACGAAGAGTGATCATTTTATTCCTGTGCGTGCGACGTATTAGGCACCTGAGATAGCTAGAGTTTTCATGAGTGAGATTGTGAGGCTGAATGACGTACCTAAGAGGATTATATCTGATCGAATATCGGTGTTTACTGGATGATTTTGGACTAGTTTCCAAGAGGCCTTGGGAACCCAACTTAAGTTCAGTACTGCGTATCACCCAGAGATTGATGGGCATACCAAACGAATGAACCAGACCTTGGAGGACATGTTGTGCATGTACGTGTTGGACCAACAAAAGCGTTTTGAAGAATTCTTTCCACCGGTGGAAGTCTATTATAACAACAGTTACCAAAGAACAATTAAGATGGCACCTTTCGAGTTTATTTATGGGAAACCATGTCAGACGCCTTTGAGTTGGGATCAACTTGAGGATAGGGTCCTGGTGGGACCAGAAGCGATCCAAGAAATGGAAGAAAAAATGAAAACAATAAGACAAAGGATTAAAGAAGCGTAGGATCGACATAAGAGTTATGTCGATGTGCACCATGTCGACTGTAGTTACGAGGTTGGTGATTGAGTATTTTTACGGGTAAAACCACATAAGAGTTCGATCAAGTTTGAAAAGGGAGATAAACTCTCTCCTAGGTTTATGGGACCTTTCGATATTGTGGAGAGGAAGGGGCCCATGGCCTATCAACTAGCCTTGAATGATTCCTTGAGGCGTATGCACGATGTTTTTCACATATCTGTTTTGAGACATTATATTAGTGATCCTACACATATTAATGACATAAGTTCCTTGCAGGTATTGGACAATGGGGTGCTCACGACTGAGTTGATCCGCATCCTAGATCATCACATTCGATAACTACAGTGTCAAACATTAGATTAGGTCAAGGTCCAGTGGGACAACTATAGTCCGCACTCGGTGACATGGGAGGACGGATATCATATGTGCCAACAGTTTCCATTTTTGTTTGACAGATAGAATTATGATACTGTGATACACATTATTTCGGCACTTATATACTGTGAAACTTTGAGACGAAGTTTATACCAAGAGGGGGTGTATGTAACATCCCGCTCTTGTGCGCACTGAGAAAACTTATTCTTCAAGGACACTTGCTTGCAAGCAATCTAGATTATTATACTATTGGGCATTGATTATGTTTATGAGGCGTTATGGGTTGATGACATGTTATCTTTCTGTATTGACATAGACATGTGTTATTGACTCGATTTTCCTGAGTGTGCGGGATTTGGGACCTTGAGGATGCAGAAGCATCGATGGAACCCCTTGGACTCTGGAACGAGTCAGGGAGTGGACTATTGAGGGTTTGATTGTTGTATATATGACAATTGTGCATTTGACTAGATGATATGATTATGGATACTATATCTGACATGATTCGTTGATGATGCAAGCTGATGATAGATTATCGGCCAGAATCACATGTGGAGTAGAGGGGTCATGCACGACTACTAGAGTCATTGAGGGAGAGGTGTGGAAAACAACCCTGCCACAACCTAATAGCACTCCTGCCATGGCTCAAACTGTAGGTTAACAATTACCTAGTTCGAGAAGACCCATGATGTCATTAGGGATGACTGCGATAGTCTCTCATGATGATTCTAAGGGACGTGAAATAAGGTAGGGGCCTTATTCCTTAGAGGTCCTTAGTCTCACACAAGATCACCTGGCGAAGTATTGACTCCAGGGGTTTTGATGCTACCAAGTCAGCGAAGAGACGAGTGGCAACCTTGGAGAACGTAGTGCATCTTGAAGGGCATGTCACCCAAGAAAAATGGAAAGAGGCAAGTGGCACCCTTGGAGAATGTAGTGTGTCCTGAAGGGAACGTCACACAAGGGAAACAGATTGAGGCGAGTGGTACCCTTTGAGCACCTAGTGCATCCTGACGGGAACGCCACATTGTTAATTAATAAATGGATAAACCTAGATGGCCTTAGGACGAATATCGTGATAAGAAAGTTTTAAAATATTTCCCCTAATAAAATGTCGCCCAACTTAGGAAAATAAAGTCTAGGTCTAAGTGATACTTGTGATAAAAGAATTTTATCTTTTTATATAAAAATAAAAATAAAAAATAAATCTTTAATAATGATAATCATCATTAATCGTGTGATGAGAAGGGGGTAAGCAATTCATTTAATTTATAAAAATCTTTTGGGGGATAAAATTTAAGAAGGGAAAAAAGGGGAAATAATTGTTTTGTCACTTATGCTAATAAAAATTTATTAATTAAAAAGGAAAAAGGGAAAAAGTTTATTTCTACACCTACCAATTTGAGTTTTAAATGAAAAGAGAAAGGGATAAATTTAAAAGAATTAGGAAACTAGAAAAAGCGGGAAACTTAAAAGGAAAGGGGAAACCTAAGGAAAAAACAGAACTTTCTAAATTAAACTCAATTAATAATTTAGTAAGCGGGAAAGTCAGTAAAACTTGTAAGGGAATATGTGGACGCTTGGAGCGATTCTAGGAGTTCTTTTCAGTGGGTGAGGGAAATAGGAGTAATTAATTAATTAATGAAATTAATTTATGGTGCAATGAAGGGGATGGGTGACACATGTACGGGGAGGATTATTATGAATTAAATTATTGAACAATAAATTAAAAGGGATTTTGGGAAAGTAAATGACTTAGAAAATCTATATAAAGGAGGGAGGAGGAGGATGATGGATCTCTTCTGTGATGCATAAGGTTACGATGCAAAATTTTAGACTTGACTGACTTAGCTTGTGGGATTTGGGATACCCAGCTTGGTGAGGAGTGGTAGCTCAGCCTTGCGAGGCAAGCTGGGAGCTAGCTGATTCTATGGCTAGTGTGTGTGGCCCCTTTACGGCTCGGGGAGCTAAGGGGGAAGAAGAGTATCCCTAGCGTTGGCTGGGAGGTACCGGTGAAGTCTCATCGGTCGAAAAACGGGAGCTACACGGAGCACGCGGGACAACAACTCAGAGCGGGTGACTTGGGCTATGGTATGCTTCCTTTATTTCTCCATGTTATATTATTAGTATACTTTACGCTTTTAGTTCTGTATATTTAATTGGGCAAAAAATGATTGACCTAGCATTTTAATTGATAACTAAATGTTCCCCATAGCCTGAAGCTCGTTGTTGATTGATTCCCTTGGCTTTCAATCCCCACATCTCATGACCGTCCTATGGTTTTATTGATTTGTGTTGAGTTTGCACTTCTTACTTCTCCCTCATCCCTAGCTCATCCGTCCTCGCCTGGGTAGTCAGCCAGGACTCGGATCGATGATCATCACTTCAATGTTAATAGACCTATAGATCCTAATGCCCTACCTTTCTGTGTGATGATGATGAGCGACAAATGTTTCTGCCAAGCCGTCTAGCCCTGTTGATTGTTCTTGGTCAATTGATGGTCATTGCGCCTTCTGGCGATTGAGTACCTCTATGTGTGATTTCCTAAACTTTGAGAAAAAAACCCTTGCATTTCCTTGAAGGTTTATCCTTGTTTTTCCTTGATTGATAACCTTTGAGTTGAAGGCCCAATCTCTGCGTTTGGTATCTTGAATGTGTTTCATTGCTGGACATTCTCGATATTTACTTACCTCTGCAATCTAACATTTGAAGACGATTGAAACTGCGTTTTTCACCACCTGATTATGACTGCCTTTTGTTTTGGTTGCTTGGCGATCTTGCCACTTCTTAGGTTGCATTACATTTGATTTGGGGGCGAAATTTTTCCTGACGAATTTATAGTTTTGGTCTTTAGATGGAATTTTGATTAAGAAATAAACTCATAAAATTGATTTATTTTGAATGTTATAGACTCATCGAAATTACATTTTCTTTTTTATATATTGTTGGATAACTTAATTCTGTGTTGATTTATTAATGGCCTTATTCTCTGTGCTTTTTTTTACCTCTACTCCTTAATTTATTTGAAGAAAACTTTAGCATGTGTTTGTCCTCTTGATTGATAGCCTTCTCTTTTGACCGAGTTTATTTTTTTGAATGCTAGTAAGGTTGTGCCTTGAGACACAACGAGGATTCCCTTGAGCACTTGCTCTTGTTTCATCCAAACCAGTACAAACTTTTCACCGGAATACATCGCGTTTGACACTTTGAAGACAACATTCTTTGCCTTCTTACCTGGGGATTTTCCCCTCTACTTGGACAACATTTTCTTTAACCTCTCAACCTTAGAAATGAATTTTTTTTCAACTATTGGAATGCGATTATTTTTCTTTGCTTGTAACTGGTTTTAATGGCAGAGTTCCCCTACATTTTTTTTCTTACACCTGGCTAGTGTCTCTTTCTCTGCAAAATTTTAATGCATTCCATGCGAATTAACCCAGCTAGTTTGAATATCAACTCCACTATTTCCTTCCCCTTGACCTTGACTTAGTGATAGGCTGACCCCTTTAATTTGTGTGACAAAATTTTTATTGAATTGGCAGAGATCTGGGTGCAACGATTTTGTCCTTTAAATCGTGGTTTCAGGGCTTCCTGTACCTGCGTTTTAAAGTGTAGTTAACCAATCAAAAGGGTGAAATGCTCTTTTATGGATGGGACTAAATAAATATCTAGTTTGGATGGAATCTGTGATTATAAATTATGTAACTATATATGGATGTGATGAGTACATAAAATAACTAGATATGGATGGCTTGAGTAAATATAAAAATCTGGTAATAATAAGAGACACCTTATTTAAATGCGTTTTCACTTGTTTATCACCTGCATGTGTTTTCGTTCATTGTATTACCTGTGTTTTAAACAATAGTAAACTCTTAACTATGTTTTACATCTTGACGGTGGAATTATATTAATGGAAGACACAAATTTATAACCGACTACGTTAAACTTCATTTGCCTATGGTCTCATATTATTGACAACCCCTTTTATTGACTGGAAAATAGCATCCTTAGACAACGCGCATAGTCATCAATGACTTATAAATTTCTATCAGTGTATTGATATTGATGTACAATGTATGCTTTGCGCGCACATCTATTAGCAAATTTTTAGCTAGAAGGTGTAAAGGAACGACATTTAAATCCCATCAAATTACATTCAATGACAAGAGTGTGTGCCTTTAATAGCTGAATGTGTGCACATTTATTGGAAATTTAATAGCTGGCAGGTGTAAAGTGTTGTCATTATTTACAACAACTTTTAGCATTATAATAGACCATCTCTTCTTTTAACAACCTTTGAATAGACAACCTTTAAATTTAATTTGACCAGACTTGTCCATTAGTTTTAACGTTAATTAAACTAGACTTTCTAAATCATATTGCATTAATGTTAATTAGATTT
Source organism: Picea engelmannii (assembly GCA_009831015.1). Classification (NCBI taxonomy): domain Eukaryota; kingdom Viridiplantae; phylum Streptophyta; class Pinopsida; order Pinales; family Pinaceae; genus Picea; species Picea engelmannii. Next base: position 20,720 of record ML798520.1, on the reverse strand, counting down.
TTAATTATTAACCAAATTGAAGTTCAGACTTGCTTAATTTGATGTTCATTTAATGTTAAATTAGATGGTACCTTGATCACAAATTATAATTTAGAATTGCTTAAATTGATTTGTATTAAGGTTTAATTAGATTGTACAATAATGACAATTTGTAATTTAGACATGCTAAGTTAGATTTGTATATCATGTTAAGTTAGGTTTGTAAATCACTCACTAATTGTAATTTAGACTGGTTAATTTAGGTTTGTATTTAACGCTAATTTAGATCATAAGTGTTGACCAGTTTAGACTTGTTAAAAGGGTTGGGTTGTTGACAAAGTCGTGTATTGGCTTGCATCTTCCCTTGTTGTCTTCCTCTGGTGTCTCGTCGACCTGTTGTTGGGGTATGGGCGTGGTATTCTTATCAATATTCGACTCCTTGAGCGTCGGATTTATGTAGAGTCCTAGGTCCAGATAGGATGTGTTGTGCCAAGGTTATTGATGCATATATCACATGTGGTTGGCATGATTCTTGATGAGGATATCATGGCATGCCCTATTGGATAGAAGTGAATGAGAACTTGGTCAGAGTCAGTGCCTTCCATGTGATGGTTGTCTAGCATTGTAAGTTGCTTTGGTGCATGGGTGGCATGCCTTCATGCGTTGGTTCACGCACCTTGAAGGTCTAGTCTTGTTCAGGAAGGCTGTTGTTTCGGGAGGGGGATGTTGTTCCTTAAATTGTAGGTGTGGTCTTGTTTGCGTCGAGCAGGTAGTCGTTCCTCTTTGTTGTTCTACACATGTTCCGCCCAGTTTCCCTTGTGTCAGTGCATGGAGTCATAGTTGCATGTTTCCTGGACTTCATGCTTGCATTCATCGTCAGTGGTGTGGTTAAACCTTTTTCATCGTCACCCTCTTTCCTAAAAAAAAAATAAAAAAATACACTTCCTCTTCGCTTGTAGTCATAATGAAGGGATCATTACATATGGTATTCGAGTGGGTTCAACCCATGACTTGGGATCACTACATCTTTCATTGATATGATTTTTTATTATAATGTTGCTAATTAAGTTCACTTGTATTCGTTCAGGTAATCATGTTGAGAGGACGCTATGGAGGAAGATGACGAGGTCCTAGGGGAGGAGGCATGACACCTCCAGTAACATCCACACTAGAAGGGTCTAATCCCGAGGGAGACAAAAAGGTTTTCGGGTAGGAGTAGATAGTGGTGGGTGATGTGGTTGGACTGATGATATATTTTCAGCGCATGTTTGAGGGACTAATCAATTGTTTGGACAAAGAGGAGGCTAGGGCGCTAGCACCCCCTGAGGGTCCAATGCATGATCCGATCGGTACTGGTATCATTCACCTTGAACTTGAGAAGGTCAAATTTACCGAGTTATTTGGTGCCTCGTACGACGCACCTGCCAAGGCATGGTTGGAGAATATGGCGATGGACTTTCCACTTCACGACTATACCTCCAACATGAAGGTCCACATGGAAATATTTCAACTGAAGGGAAGCACTCTTCTATGGTGGAAGATGCTCCTACTACAACTGAACATGATCGTCGAAGATGTGTCATGGGAACTGTTCATGGAACAGTTCTGAGAGAGGTACCTATCAGAGGAATTCATTGAGCATCAACTCAACGAGTTCAACACCTTACGACAGGGTAGTCGTACAGTGTGTTGTTCCTGAGTTTATACTTTAAGGCTCTAAAGTATACCGTCAAAGCATCCAAAAAAGGTAGAGATAATTAATCGATAAAAATAATTTTTTTAAAGGAAACTGAGATCACGGTTGATTTCTTAACTGTCTTTGTCTAGCTTCCCATTGTTCTTGAAGGCTAATATCCATTTCAATTGCATCCCATGATCTTTCAAGTTCTACCTGTGTATTTGATTTTTGTAAGATGGTATTGAATAGGTTTAACACAATTCTTGTTTGATTTGATAGAACGGGTTCTATATTGGGCTGTCTGGTAACTGGAATAGTCATGAAAGTTGAGGGTTTCTTTTTTGTAAATCAAGAATATTTTCGAGGGTCGCAAGTTTATGGTTCAAAATTATAAAAATAGAACTTCCAAATTATGAATTAATAGTATAACAAAAATAAAGGCCTTTTCTAGTATCTGAGTCAAATTTTAAAGGAGTCAGTGGATGGAATGAAGAAAAAGGAAACATGTAGTTGTATAACAAAAATGAGGCATCAATTTAAGAAGAATGTCATTTTAAGTAAATACAAGAAAACGGGTAATAACTTTGCAGAAACATATTGTTTCAGAGTCCTAAAATGTTCATAGGTGTTATATTTGATGAAAGCTGATACAGAGGAAAAACTGCAAACGATTAGATGATCTGATTGTTTTAATTATTATAATAGAAATTACCACATGAAACACTTCAAACGAAAGTATGGAATAAAAAATAGAATGACAGAGAAACACATAACTCAGGCTTGACCAGATCTGGAATCTTCAATTATATTGTATTAATTCAGGAAAAACGAAGTTATCTCTTTACAATCCCTCCAGAAAAAAAGCCTTTTCTTAGTCTTCAAAAATTACATTTATACAAAAACCACCAATCTTAGGACAGTTGGTGAGTTCCTAATTATTAGAGACTAACTATTTGTTAAAAAGTAGATCCAAAACCATTTTTATGATTTTCTTCATTTTTCCATTTTAAGGGAAGTAAAATCCCTTCCAAATAATTCTTTTACTTTACTGATGACTCTCCTTCTTTTGATTTGATACATTTAATACATTTCTCCAGGAACTGTGTACAATTTTTGGGGGGTTCTGGAAAATCTCTTGCTTCAAACAGATAAACCTTTCTTTGAATCTTAGAAAGGTGGTCATCCACTCCTTTATCTATAAACTTTATTGACTATAGCTTCAAGTTAGTCTCAACTAACAACCTGTCCATTAGGGCGACATCGATTTTTTTTAGTTGTGAAATTTCCATTTGGATTTCACTCAAATTTTCCCTAAAATTTAATTGATGTCTTACAATATTAATCTGTCCCAAAAGTCCTGTACACTGGCCTTTTCCAATATTTAATGACCCTTTGTCTAGGAGATCAAAAAATTCTTCACAGTCCTCTCTGGTTTCTTTGGCTATTCTTTTGCTTTCAGTTATGTTGGTTTCCCATAGCTTGAGCATAATGTCGCCTCTGATTTTCTTTGTGGTTGATACTTTCATAGTTTCGGATACCTCTTCCCCTGTCGAATATATAATTGCCTTTTGGAGAGTAATCCTCACTGCTTTGGCTTCTTTTTTTCTTATGATGATATTTTCAAAGGCATTATCTACTTCTTGAAAGTAATTCTGAATAATTTCTATCTTGGAAATTAATTTCTGCTGTTCAATTTCTATTTTTGAATGCACTTCCAGTGACTGGGCCTATAAAGCTTTTAGGTCTATAATCTAATATTCCATTGATATTAATCTAGCTTGCAAATGCTCTGCGTGCTCCTTTTGTTGAGTAATATGTAGCTGATTTGTTTGTATTTCCTGGCTCATTTCATCCAAACTCGTTTTGAGTGATTGAACCTCTAACCTTTCGGCAGCCCTTGTCTACTCCAAACGTTTAATCATTTCTTCTCTAATGCTTTCCTCAACATTATTTAATTTCTCTCGCAATTTTTCTATGATTTCATCACTCTTCTTTATCCTTGTTATGATTTTTCCCATGGTAAAAAGTTTGTTGTTGCCATGGCTCCCATGGAACTTGCTACCTCTGTAGTGAAATATTTTTCCTCCAAAATTTGTCCGTCTATCAAGACTTTATTTGTTTTAACCATGTTCCCCTCCCTCTTATGCATCTCTTGTTTCAGGACGACCTTCCTTTTTCTACTGAAAAAATAATCGGAAGGAGGAATCTCATCTATGGGAATGGAGGTAAGGTCATCAACAAAAAGAGCTCCCATCTTTGGCAGTCCAAAAGTGGATTGTAAGGGAGTTAAGGAGGCTATGGGAATCCCTAGCTCCGTATATCATTTCCCTCCTGTCGCCTTAGGCATGTTGACATCATCCTTTGGTGATGAAGTGGGAGTAGACTTACCGAACTTGGGAGGTCTCCCTGACCTTTTCTTTGCTTTGGTCTTTTTTCTTGGTGGAGGCCTTTCCACATCCTGTAGGGCCTTTTCGGGATTTCTTTTCTTTGGTGCTTCCTGCTCGAAACCTGGTGGAATTCTTTCGTACTCGAAACTTGGTGGAATGCTTTCTTGCTCCTGGGGGAGAGAAATTTCTTCCCCTTAAAGTAATTGGGGCGGACCACTTCGTTGATGCTTCTGAAAGGTCCAAAAGATGACTTGCAGGTTAGACGACAGTGTTTGTACTCTTTCCAACACTTCTTTATAAGATTTGGTCCCTTTGAACACGCCATCCCAAGGGGACTCCTCATGTTCATAGGATTTCATATTACAGTGTATCAAGTGTTTATTCACTAATTAATAAGGGTCATGCCTCTTGTACTCAATATTTACCAGTTTAATTTCTTCGAATGCTTCTGCTTCCACCCTAGAATGTCCCAAATTTAGTAATGAAAATTTTCTGATGTGCACAGGGAAGATGGTCCAGGACTTCTTTTGAGCTGCCTTTAGCTCTATTCTAGTACCGCCTTTTATTATTTGGTGTGCCACTTCCCTACACACTAGTCTATCCGGAAGAAATTTTGGAAGTGCGTGAGGGGGAATTGAGCACCCATAAACCCTGATGTAGGAGAAGATTTCTTCAATGAACCAGTCTGCTAATTGCTTGAGGTTATTTGAAACTGCATTAAAAATGAGAGGAGGGTCACAACCGAAAAACATTTTATGCATGGGTATCACGACGAAATGGAAAATTTCGTAAAATAATTTTTTTGCATTTTCTTCCCACAAATCAGAGTGATATTCGTGAATGGGTTTAGGGCAAGTTATGTTCCAATTCCAATTCATCAGGGGAAATGGAGTCATAAAAAAAATTGCATCCATGAGGTATGATAACATGTAGAAGGCCATTGGTTGACCTCAGGCTCTTGTAGCTCTGTAATCCAAAATCTCTTTGGCTAAATTATCAGATAAAATCTTGTCCCAGTTGAAACTATACCCTTCTGATGCTTCTTCTAGAAAGGGCACCCATTCTGCGGGGAAATGACAGGGATTCCTTTTGCTGAAAAGTCTACACAGCATCATGGCTACATAAACCATGTACTCATTCAAAGAGGCTGTGGCATAAATTCCATGGGTATCGACCCTAAATTTTGATGGACATCTCCACCAACCTTTGATTAAATCAGGGTAAGTTTGGTCTACCTCAGTGCATTCCTTTCTCTGGAATTCAGCTATAAATTCGGAATTGTAAATGAAATTAGGATTAGGTGAGAGTTTGTACATAACCTGGATATGTTCAGGTCTGAATGAGAAGATAATGGCTCCTTGATCATTTAAAATGCTTCTCATCGGAATATCAACTTTGTCTAAAGCCCAATTGACCATGTCATTGTACGACATGAGCCGTGGGTGTGTTGCAATTTTGTGAAGCTCTGATTTTGCTATGTCCTGAAGGTGATTCTCAGAATCGCTAGGGGAATTTTTTATCTCGCAGTCCAGATTTTCATAAATCTATCTCCATGATTTAATTGAGTAGATAGCATGTGGTGTGGTGTCTGATATGACATCTCCCTCTGGGCTGGAAGTCTCAGCTATATCTTCACTCTTCTTGGGTCCCTTCTGTTAGCCTTAGAAGTCACTCCTGGATTGCTTGCAGGAGCAGATCCCAACGCCCATCAGTTTTATGTCACGATTTGTTTATGAAGGGTGATCAAATGGAGATAACGGCTCTAGGAGGTATCACTCTAACTCAGGGACTGAGTCTGGTTCAT
>ML798519.1:145577-166891 GCA_009831015.1 Picea engelmannii | reverse complement strand
AGGTCACTTAACCTATTTTCCTAATTTTAGGTTAACCACTTTCCATAATTAGAAATTTCTCCATTTCTTTATCATTTAAATATTCCTCCTTGACTTTGTCACTTTTCTTTACCATTTAAATAATAATTCATTTTTTTAAAGCACTTTGACTTCTTTGACCTCTTGGGGCTTCAAGCCAACATATGAGGGTCCTTCATCTTCATAAGGTCATAACTCTCAAACCATGAGGATTTATGTGACATTCCACATACCACCGGAAATGGCATGACAAGAACTATCCATATAGGATAGTTTCACTAACAAATTCATTGATCATCATCTCATTATTCCACATATATGCATGGGTTCTCTTAACCATACTTCAAGGATAACTCAACCTCAAAGCATCTTCCCGTGAGGGATTTCACCATAAGGGGACCACTTTGGAGTTCATCCATTTGTACTCCTCATCAATAATGATAAGACAATAATGATTCATCTTTACATCAATTCAACAATGCATCTTATACCAATGAAACCACATCGATACATCTTCATCTATGCATCATGTATCAATGACAACTCATTGATCCATCTTCATCTAGGACAATACATATTACATTTGACATCAATCATCATTCGATCAATCATTTGGCATCAATCAATCACTTGACATCAATTTATCACTTGAAATCAATCCATTGACATCAATTTATCACTTGACATCAATCCGTTGACATCAATTAATTAAACATTTGGCATCAATGACAACATGATCCAACAATCTCCCCCTTTGGCATTGATGGCAACACCAACATTGATGTCAAAACCAATCATTGATTTCAACATGTAGACAAGGCATGCTCTACATCAATAGTCATCAATCACATCAATGTGACTATCTCTCCCCCTTTGACATCAATGGCAAAGGGTCATTCTCCCCTTAGGGCTGCTCCCCCTGCCTGAATGCCTTTGATCTTCCTTTGAATAATCTCTCCCCTTTTGAAAAAGGTATATTACTCTAATGTAATTTTGAAGATATATCGCTCATGCTCCCCTTGGAATTATGCATATGTGCTCTTTCTTAAAGTATAGGTCTATGCATCTGATAAATATCTCCTCCTAGAATCATGGGAAGAGGAATGAATTCCCCTATGGGTATGTCTCCCCCTATATTCTCTACAATATGTATAATATGCTTATGCTGCAAATGTTATTGCTCAATTGGATCATAGAATAACCACTCTTTCTATGACAATCCTTGGACATGTCCATGCATCATAATTTGTGACATACCATGACACAAAATATATATCAACAATGAGATAGATAATCATGAATAAAACATCAACCAAGTACTTCATGTACCAAATTGTGTGCCCACCATGCAAAACACCCATATACATCAACCATGTACATCAACACCATCCAATGTGCCATAAGATATCATCAATGGAATGTATCAACTATATGCTAAAAACATGTGCCAATGGTGTACCAATCATATGCCTCTATCAACATGCCAACCATGTGCATCTACCAATATGCCAACCATGTGCATCTACCAACATGCCAACCATGTGCATCTACCAACATGCCAACCATGTGCATCTACCAATATGCCAACCATGTGCCTCAAACAACTGTCATATCATTTGTGATATGTCTTCACCATGAACCAAGTGCCACAATCATGTTTCTCAATCAATCAAGTGTCTCATCATATCATCATGTACCAAAGTATGTGATTATCAAGTAATACCAATGGTGTACTTTTATCCAAGTAATTATCATCCAAACGTATATAATCTATGAGTGTACCAAACATGTACATCAACATTTATAACCAATTGTACCAAGCAATTATATCAACCATGCACCAATACCATAAGAATATGAATCCTCATACATGTATGCCAAATCCACCATAAAACATGTGCCAATCAAACTGCTAGTAGGTGCTTCTACCAAGTGTACTGGTAGTGTACCAATCATGCATCAACTATAGATCAAGCCTCAATCCTCCATTCACTATAAAAAATACTAAGCATCCAAAAATACATATACTAGTAGTGTGCTTCAATAGATCAATGACATCTCTAGCTAGCATCATCAAGATATATCACATAACCAAGGTACCATAACTTCACTGTTATAACTAGCATTATTCTTCAACAAAAATGCCTCAATCCATACTCATGGGTTAGTGCCATGCATCCAAGATAACCTTTAATTTTATATCATCACTTTACATAATCCAATATGTAATCATGAAAACCTGCAGCAAACAATGTCAAAACCTGCAACAAACTATGTCAGACCCTGCAACACAAAGTTATACCATCACATCAAGCAACAACCCATGTGCATAGCCTTTTTCCCAAGGCTTTACCACATATATGCGACCTGTTGCATAGACAAATTGTGTATGTACGCGACCTAGTCAAGGTCAGCCTATGTATGTATGCGACTGTTACCACTATCACCCACGTATGCTTCAGTATATGACACACTTGAGCTTCCCTTAAGGCTTCCATTTTTCTCTAGTTGTCCAGTCTTCTTTACCCAATTCTGAAGGTGTCCCTGCTTCTCAGAACTTGATCTCTGAGCTTCCATATTTTCAAAGATGTCTCCCTTCCTTACTCCATTCCTTCTTCTAGTCATGCAATATGAAGTCCTCATCATGGACCTTCTTCTTGTGTTCCATCAATCCTGGGATTTGTGGCCAAATCCACTACAGTTGTAGCATCTCATGTTGTGACAGTGAACAACAATGTGTCCTACTTGATCACATCTCCAACACCTTATGGTGTTATGAAATATTCCATTATTTATCCTTGCATAAGATCTACATTCCAAAGCTTTGTGATCATATTCATTACATGAATAACATTGACCATGAAAAACCCTTCATACCTTTGCTTTGGTGTCCATCTTCTTTGAGGTGTAAAGATGGCTTCTTGATGTTTTCCTTGCTTTGTTCTTTTGAAATTTTCTTTGCCTTGTCTAGATGGTTTATTTTCAACATTGTCTTCATTCTTTGAGAATGAGGGACTTACCTCATGCTTCTTTGAGGTGCTTGCTTCAGCATGTGTAGCTTCTCTCTTGTATCCAAGACCTGATTTATCATTTGTTGATCTTTGACTTTCCAAGATCTCATTCAAGATTGTTGAGTTATTCAAGAATTTGTTTGACTTCTCTACTTTCTTTCTAAGATTAACAACTTCATCTTCTGACTTATGACATGACTCTGACTTTTCATTTACTTGATTCTTCAATAGTTCCTCTACCCTTTTGGCTTCTTCAATTTGGGTCTTGAGATGGACAATAATTTCAAAACTTTTTCTAATCTCATCATCTACCTTCTTATATTCTTTTTCATTGTTTAGTCTTGTGATCTCTTCTTCCTTTTCATCTAATTGAGTCTTATTACTCTCTTTTTGTTCCTTGAGCATTTCCTTTAACTTCAATATGTGCTTTTGACTCTTCTTAAGAAACTTTTTAGTGTTATCCGAAAGATAGCTATAGTCTATGTAAAAGTGGTCATTTCTATATTCATATAGACCTCTTTCAACTTTCTCTTTAAGCTCTGATAGTTTTTATTCTACTTCTTCCATGGGATAACAATCAATTGGTTTTATCCAAACTACTTCTAGATTTTATTCTTCACTTGTAGAGAATTATTCAACATCATCACACTTTGAATTATTGCATTCAAGGGTTTGTGAAGATATTTTACCTTCATTTGAAATATCTTCAAGATCTTCCCTTTTTTCCAACATCATCATATGATTCTTTGCCTTTATTTGAAATGTCTTCAAGATCTTCCTTTTTGTCAACATCATCACATTTAGAAATAATGCAATCAAGAGTTTTTGGAGATTCTTTACCTTTATTTGTCTTGATGGAGTAGTCTTCAATATCTTCATTCTTGCTTTGGTATGTCTCCTCTAGCTTTAGCCATAGATCCTTGGTGGAAGTGCATTGTCCCATCTTCTCTTTGATAGGGCTTGAGAGTCCACTAAGAATAATCTTGAGAGCCAATGCATCATTCTTCTTTCCTTCCCTTTGAGCTGCAAACTTTGTCTTGTTCTTCAAGGGAACTGATCCACCAATGGTTTCCTTCCAAATACCCGCTCCCATTTCCTTCAAATGTACTCTCATATCTATTCTCCACGTAGAACAATTTTCCTCACCAAGGATTGGAACTTCATCATCCATTTGTGTGTCCATGGATCTCCTCCAAGATTGTTAAGGCTTATAGTGAAGGCCCGCTCTAATACCAATTGTTGGACACACTGACTACACTAAGAGGGGGGGTGAACAATGTAGGGATCTTTTTCCCAAAACTTACCTCTAACACAAAACTCATTAGTTAGCAAACACCATTTACTCATTACTTATTACTGTCATTCATAACCATTCAATTTTAAATGTACATTAGCAACATATATCATCAACAAGTCATCACCACAAGGAACACAAGATGTATGTACAATTTTCTTTTTATTACAGACTAAAATCCTTGGTTTTATCAACAACAACTGAATAGATTACAACTCTACAAGAGCACTAGCTCTATAATGCAATAATCAACTTACACCCTTAGCACCAAATGAGATGAGGCAACAATCCTCAACATATATCAATCTTTCAACAGGTATGTGACCTATCAATAGTGCATCACATGTATGTACACGCCTTACCAGTAGTACAACTCGCGTATGTATGCGGCCAGTCTGTACTATAGCCTGTGTATCACATATGAGTTACTTAGGGTTTTCTCTTCAAGATCAACTCAGATCCTTTGCAACCTTCAATCACATTCTCTTTTATCTTTCACAATCCATTCTGACCCATAAACACTCACAACACATTCAATCTCTCCAACAACTTACTCATGCTCCTCAACCTTACAATATGAATGCTACTCAATCATGTATAAGGAATCAGCATATTATTGCAATCATATCAGTACCGAATCATAAGATTGTTGCTTACTCCAACAACCAACACAAACCACATCACAACACCCATACCAAGAATGCCTTAAGAATTCACCACACAACAAGCAAGAGTATCCATCAAGACAACAATGTAACCATACCAGAGGTTCTATGGAAGATCTGAGCCCATAGATTGCATATCTGAAACATGATTCAGTCTTCAAGACCCCATCATCATCTCACACACAAGTCTTCATGACTTCATCCACTGTATGTGCCCTGTCCTCATTTATCCCGCATATGTACGTGCCCTGCTTCACTACAACCTATGTATACCTCAGAAACTAGGGTTTCTGAACTTCCGAGACTTTTTCCGTCATGATCTCAGACTTACCGAAACTTTGATGCATCCATGAGATCCTCCAGATCTCTTCTCTCTCAGAATAGATCTTCAATACATGCTCAAGAGATACACATTTCACAAGAGACCCTTGCCTCTTATTTATACTCTCCAAGTGGCTTCCTTAGAAGCATCTTCTAGGTCACTTAACCCACTTCTAGGTCACTTAACCTATTTCTAGGTCACTTAACACATTTCTTGGTCACTTAACCTATTTTCCTCATTTTTAGGGTTAACCACTTTCCATTATTAGAAAGTTCTCCATTTATTTATCATTTAAATATTCCTCCTTGATTTTGTCACTTTTCTTTACCATTTAAATAATAATTCCTTTTTATAAATCACTTTGACTTCTTTGACCTCTTTGGGCTTCAAGCCAACATATGAGGGTCCTTCATCTTCATAAGGCCATAACTCTCAAACCATGAGGAGTTATGTGGCATTCCACATACCACCGGAAATGGCATGACAAGCACTATCCATCTAGGATAGTTTCACTAACAAATTCATTGATCATCATATCATTATTCCACATATATGCATGGGTTCTCCTAACCATACTTCAAGGATAAATCAACTGCAAAGCATCTTCCCCTAAGGGCTTTCACCATAGGGGGACCACTTTGATATTCATCCATTCGTACTCCTCATCAATAATGATAAGACAATAATGATTCATATTTACATCAATTCAACAATCCATCATATACCAATGAAACCACATCGATCCATCTTCATCTATGCATCATGTATCAATCACAACTCATTGATCCATCTTCATCTAGGAAAATACATATTACATTTGACATCAATCATAAATCAATCAATCCTTTGGCATCAATAAATCACTAAACATCAATTAATCACTTGACATTAATCCTTTGACATCAATTAATTAAACCTTTGGCATCAATGACAACATGATCCAACACTACACATGTGCATGCATGAATTTCTCTTCACTCCATTGGTGTGATTTAGTTAACTGATGTTTGCATGGCCAGTTAATTAGGACTAGGTGTCAGTTCACTCTGGTTTCTGTTAGTGAGAGTCCAGATCTCTCTATATCACTAATATGGTACATTAGTTACTCGTGTAGCCTATATCTATTGTAAAATATTCACTCTTTAAGTGTGGATTAGTGCAAAATACAATTCTTTCATTATTTCTCTCCAATCCTTCTCTTCTTCTCCCAACTTTTCAAATTTTGTGTTCATTATTGCTAGCTAGATTCTCTGTGCAGGTTTCACTACAATTTCACATAGTATCGGAGCCTAGAAATTTCACATGGTATCGTAGTCCATGGGTTCTAGGAAGAATATGCACAAACAATCATTTGTAGGTACAAAAAATTGAAGCAACTACAAATAATGGAATTTCTGCAATCAACATTTCTTACACCATACAATTACTTCGATTGGAAGCCAAAGATTCTACCTCTTCTTAGAAGCAAAGGCTTGTATCAAATAACTATGGCAACATAAATAGATCCCACTTCCACCGATGAGAAATATCATTTTCTCAACAGGAAGGATATGGATTTCAGACTTATTTACTTGTTTGTTTCTCCTGAAAGACAATTCCATGTTGAATCACTCTTAACTCCAGATGAAGTATGGACCAAATTGGAGGTCCTATTCAGGATAAAGGAAGAGTGTGAAGAATGCATGATGGAGGATGCCAAGACAAATTCTGTAGAAAATCCATCGAAGGAACAAGCTTCTTGGCTTCCTCCTAAAGCAAATTTAAAATATGAGGCATCCTGCCACTCAGATCATATTTCAGATCCGATTTCCAAATCGGATTCAGAATATCTTGAGAATGTGGATGATGAGCCTGATCAAAGACCCACATGGGAACAATCCATCCTATCGACAATTGATTATTATATGGATGATCATGTTGATCCTAGAAGGACAAGATCCCAATTTGAGGGAGATCCACATATGCTCACAACCATAGAACCAGTAATGCACATACATTTCTACATAATTTTGGCATCTAACCCTCAAGCCTATGCAACGACTGAAGGGAATCCATATTGGAAAACTGCCATGAATGAAGGGGATTTGGATATTCTTCCTTCCAATAAGAGAAAATGGATATATAAAAACATCTCACTGGCGCATATAATTCATCAGATCCATACAAACATCTACATCTTCAAAAAAAATATTCACTGAGCATAAACTTGCACAATTCTAAGGTCTCCATGGAGTGAAGGACACATTTGCCTAGCAATTGTCCTTCTTCTTTTTCAACATTGTACTTTGAGGGGTGGGGGGGGGGCATTCCAATGATGTTTTCCCACTTTCCTCTTTTTTTCAATGTTCATTCATTATATTCATTGTAAAATGGGTACCTAACATGGCTTCTTTCTGGGACCTATACTTCATTTATAACCTGGTAGTGTTCAGGGGGGGTGTTGGAGATATTTCACAATCACACCCACTTTTTCCTATGTTTCCTAGTCTAATGTTGAGGGAACCATCCATATATGAGAATATTCCCCACTAAAATAGGGAACTATATCCTCTTCAATCCTGTCTCAATCACACTTCAATTAGGCTAGTTGGTATTGACTCAATTACACTTCAATTAGACTAGTGGAGTAGAGTCATGCATGGAAACCTCGGTTTTATCACCATGATGAAGAATATCATATGCATGAGTCTAGGAGAGTGCTACATATGTGTATGCATGAGTTTCTCTCCATTCCACTCATGTGATTCAATTAACTAATGACTGCATGGTCAATTAACTAGGACTAGGTGGTTGTTCACTTCGATTTCTGTCAGCAAGTGTCCAAATATCTCTAAATCACAACTATGGCGCATTAGTTACTCATGTAGTCTATATATATATATATATATATATATATATATATAGTAAATTATCCACTCCTTGAGTGTGGATTAGTGTGGAATACATTTATTTCATTCTTTCTCTCCAATTCTTCTTTTCTTCTCTCAACTTTCCAAATTTTGTGTTCATTGTTGCTAGCTATATTCTTTGTGTAGGTTTCACTACAATTTCACATGGCATCAGAGACTAAAAATTTCACATATGTGAATCATGGTGGGTGCAAGAGGGTATGGAATATGTTTCATGTCGATACTTATAGCACCAAACTCATGAGGTGTGAGATCAAGAACTCTTAAATAATCCCACACTAAAAAAGTCTTTTTGTTTGTTTGTTTGTTTAGATATAAGATTAAATCAATTTGAAAAATATTGAATACGATAAATTAAACAAGTTTAGATTAAATTCATACTCAATATCATCTGAGCCTATGAGTCAAAATTGTGTGCCTATGCACAACATCCTCTGAGTCATAGTCAAATAATGCAAGCAATTCTTTGTTGGTAATTTTGATAGCCTTTGAATAATGGTTCATGGATTCAGGACCTCAAACAAGTCATCATAATCACTTACATTGGGATCATGGGTGGAATCCTACGAACAAATAAATTGTAAATTTGATTATAACATTAATAAAAATAAACTATAAAAAATTGAAGAAATCTGAAATTTTACAGGTTCCTCTATAGGTTGCATGGATCTCTTCCCACAATCATCCTGCCAAAATATTCAAAAGAATGTTAATTATATTCAAGAAAGATGTGAAATTAACATTGCTTGATATAATTAAATATAAACATTTTATTAGATATGTCAAGAATAAAACATAAGTACCCCAATGATAGTAGGGTCTACTTCTATTCAATTCAAATCGTAATTTATGAACAAGTCCTCCCTTATTGCTACTATTTTTATTGTAGATACGACTACCCAATTTCCTTTGCATCCCTCAAATATTTAATGGGTGGATTTCTTATTGTCTCGGGTTGTGTATTGTTTATAATCCATGCAATATTTTTTGAAATATTTTCGCTTTCCATTATTATATATAGTTTCTCTTTTATTTTGATTGGATCTTTTAGTTGTATATAGTTTGCAGAAAGTACATATCTCCACATACTTCACATATATTGGGCTAGTCTAATCCAAAATCCATAACTGTAACATGCTCCAACATACTCCATCAATTCAATTAATCTGCTAGATTTGACCTAATTGATATCCATGGAAAATATTCCTAGACCATGTATAGTTGATGGATCAATTCAATATATTATCTCGTTGAGACAAAATTTAGTGTCCATCTCTGGAATTAATTTAGATTTCCACCATTTTACTAGATTTGTGTACCTTGAGGTGGCCTTAAGGTTATCTTTTGTTTCATTGTCATAACAACATGTCCTTCCTTTATCATGAAAAAATTCCACGCATCTATGAGATTTGCATTCAACCTTTTGACCCCTAGTTGATCTCATCTTGTTACATCTAGTTGATGTCTCACTTTCCCCTATTCCTCAAGTTATCCTCACTCTTTGAAGATAGATCTAACATATACCTATTTAATTGTAATTGTAATCAATGCAATAATAATATAGAGTAAATTCTATTTTTTCAGTATAATTATCATTGGAAATTCCCTTTTTCAAAATTCCAATAAATACCCTATAATAGAAAAAATAAAGGTTTTGTTTATTTTCATATTGAGCAATTAAGTTGGCCACTTGAGAAAATACTAAGTGACTAGGGAATCTTAACTGAATAAGATACACATGTGAAATTCCACTCAAGGTAACCATGAATGATAGGCAATTGAATTGTTCTTCCAAGTAAGAGGTGATAATATTCAAGGGTTTAACAATTATATGGAAGTTACATATGATAGGGATTAATTGTTAGGGTTGATAGTGTGATAAAATTATCCAAGTGGATATTGGTGGCCACCCACCTATTCCAACTGGCTCCTCATGTTCGTTTTTTATTCAACATGTCTTTTTGTACTACTTTATAATTGTGAGTTATACACTTCTAGGGTTGTCTGAAGCCTCACACATTCTCCAGGTGGATACGGGTGGCCTCTCGCCTAATCCAACTGGATTATTTTGTATGTTTTCATGTCATCACATCTTTTTGTACTTCCAGGACTGTTTTGGGCCCCTAAACATTATTTTTTTGACTCACCACAGTCAGACTGCAGACTAAATTAGAGTATGACGATAGAATGTCTAGTTCTCTGAAAGACCTTTCCAACTGGCTATCACGCGCCTAAAACAGAGGTCATATGCAAAAGTTATGACCCTAGGAATTCGAGGTACCAAATTACACCAACTTACCCCTAGGGCCCACATGACTTTTGGCGTTTCACCTTCTAGGGTTAGGTTTTTGGATGTCTAGGGTTTGGGAATTCATGAGTAATATGAAAAGGGCCTATGGAGCCTCATTGTAATCCATTATGCTCAGACTGATGTGCATAGCAGCCACATCTCTTCTCAGAGATAACAACCACCATTCGAGCAAGTTTTAGTTCTGCAGTTTTACAGTTTCAACCTATTCATTATTTAATAGAAGATATTGTTCACTGGATATTTGTGTTATTCTTCCTATCTCTATGTTTATTGTATTCAGTTTGTTAATCAATTCGTTTCGCTCCTAAATCCAGTTTAGTGGTATCAGAGCGGTCTAGTCTTCATTTATTTTTCTTCATGCATGTCCCTGACAAGGTCTGGGTACAAGAATTTGGGACTCAAACCAATCGAGCCATTACTAGATCGGTCACGTCGAGCCCGACAAAAACCCATGGGAGACGAGAAGAAATATGATGGAGCAGGAGATCTTATTAAAATGTTGCTCGAGGAATCCCTCGCATGACAAAGGAATGAAATGATGGACAAATTCGTGCAGATCCTTTGACGGTTTCCCACTAGAGAAACATCTCCATCAAATGGCCATGCAACCCCTTCAAGGTATAGGTAAATTTTGATATTCCATTATTTGAAGGACTGATAGATGCAGATGATGTAGATAAATGGTTGATTCTGCTCGAAGGATATTTTTCGGTCCACAATTTTTCTGAAAGGGAAAAGATAACTTTTTCACTCCTCAAGGCCATTCCCTATGTTAAAGACTGGTGGGATACTTACTCGAAGAAAAGGGTCATGGAGAAATCTATAATTTTTGTGGTGTCCCCTACATGGGATTCCTTCCGAGATGCCATTAAAGAATAGTACTACCATGTTGGAAGCTACGAGGACCAATACACCAAATGGACCACCCTACGTCAATAAAGGGACCAGACAGTACCAGATTTCACCAACATTTTTCGTACCCTACGTACCAAATTGGGTATCAAATATTTTGAGCGTCATCTAGTGCTTAAATACCACAGTTTTTTGCATAGATACATTCAAATAGAAATGGAGTTCCTGGACATCACCTCATTGGGCATGGATTATAGATAGGATGTCAAGACCAAGCAGAAATTTAAGCAGAAACGATGAGATTTTGGATCTATAAACCCCTCATAGCTTAAACAAGGAAAAGGAAACCCCAACCCATACAATAAGGGGCCAATTCGATATGGCCACCCTCAGGACAATCCATCCAATCGACAACACAAGAAGGGAAATGAGAAGACGAAGAAGGACACGGGAAAATGGTGTGAGTACCATAAAATTCCTTAGCACAACACCGACGAATATCGCTCTAAGCAGTCCCTCATGATCGAGTTGAAGGATTCTGTGTCAAAGGCTGATTTTGATTCCGAGTCAAATCCTGAAGGAGGGAAGCAGATTATCGATGTTGAACCCAATGCCACGGTCGCTACCACCAAAGTTCAGCCAAGCGAACCAGAATAACCAGAAGAAGGTGAACGCCTATTTCACTCGTAGATGTGGGTCAAGGGGGCTCTAATTCATTTCATTGTCAACAACGATAGTCAGAAGAACCTGATTTCAGCAAAGGTCGTCCAGTGGTTGAACCTGCTAATGACACCGCACACGCAAACCTACACCATCGGCTGGCTTCGTCAAGGAAGATATCTCTGTGTCAGCCAATAGTGTCATCTGCCCTACGACGTCAAGACTTTCAAAGAAGAAGTATTGTTTGATATTTCTCCCCTTGAATTTTGTGATGTTCTTTTAGGAAAACCATATATGTGGAAGCGTCATGTTGTGTATGAGTCTAGACCCCGCAGTGTTATTATTACTTTGGGTCGAAAATTGTATAGGATCCCGAAGGTGGCACCACCTACTGTTATTTCTTTAATCTCTACTAACCAATGTAGAAAGATCATTTCACAGACTGGGAAGTATTTCTTCTTTGTGATGCGTGCTCATAGTAAGCAGAAGATCTCTACCACATCTATGGCCTCTACACAACGCCCCTCTTTGTAGCAAAAGCAAGTGGACGGGATTGTGGAAGAATATAGAAACATCTTTGTCTCACCTACAGGGTACTGACACACTGCCAAGTCAGGCATCCCATTGATCTGACCCCCGACGCACCCTTACCTAATGGACCAGTCTATCGGCGCTCGTTGATGGAGAATAAAAAAATCAGGCATCAGATCCAAGAGATTCTTCAAAAGGGGCACATCAGACCCAAATCCTCCTTTTGCGGAAGCCCAATTGAACCGGTGCAGAAGAAGGACAGGACTTGGCGAATCTGCATTGATTACAGATCCTTAAACAAAATCACAGTCAGGAACCGATACCCCATTCCCAGGATTGATGACCTTATTGACCAACTCAAGGTGGAAAATTTCTTCAGAAAGATTGACCTAAAGTCTGGCTACCACCAAGTTCCCATCGAACCAACTGATGTTTGGAAGACAACCTTCAAGTCTAAAGAAGGTCTCTATGAATGGCTAGTCATGCCCTTTGGATTAACAAATGCACCAACCACTTTCATGAGGTTGATGGATGATGTCTTGAGACCCTTCACCAAATCCTTTGTGGTGGTATATTTGGATGAAATCCTCATCTTCAACATAATGTGGGAGGAGCACATGTGGCACATTCAATAGGTTTTCAGCACTCTGCGGCATCACAAGCTTTATGCCAACTTGGAAAAATGCTCTTTTGGCATGAACATGGTCCAATACCTAGGCTACATTGTTGATGAGCATGGGGTACTTGTTGATCCAGCTAAGATCCAATTCATCTGTGACTGGACAACCCCGACCACACTGACCGAGATTTGAATCTTCTTGGGACTCGCCATTTTTTACCAACGGTTCATGCTGGGATTCTCCCATATTGCATGGGCCCTTAGCTAAGTGACCAAGGGCAGTGGTAGGGCCAATTTCATGTGGGGGAAGGAGCAACAATGAGCATTTGAAGATCTAAAACATCATTTGTGCTCAAATCTAGTACCCTCCTTGCTCGATCTGCAACAACCATTTAAGATTGAGACTGATGCATCTTACTATGTTGTGGGCGCAGTCCTAACTCAACACGGGCATTTGGTGGCATACCATAGTGAGACACTCTCCGATGCTTTCTAAAAATACCCCACCTGTGATAAGGAAATGTATTCCATTGTACAAGCCTGTCGTCAATGGAAAAATGACCTTTTGGGGACAGAGACAATCATACACACTGATCACAAGCCTCTACAGTTCATACATACACAGGGGAAATTACAAAACGACCGCCATCAAAAGTGGTCCACCTACCTGCAACAGTTCCATCTCAACATCAAGTATAAGACAAGTATCTCTAATCGTGTCGTTGACTGCCTCAGTCGGCCTCATGTGGATACACTCACCACTGTGCTCCATTCCTGTGGACATGAAACATCAGAATGACCCCACCTTTACCAACAAGATCCAGACTTCGCCACCACATATCAGCTCTTGGGTACAGGCACCACTGTCACTGATTTTCACATTTAGGGTAGACTCGTATGCCACCTAGGCCATATCTGTGTTCCTACAAGTGAGCGTGCAAATTTTACTTGGGAAGCCCACTACATTCGGGTGGTAGGACATTTTGGCGTAGAGAAAACTGTGGTCGTTCTTCAGAAACATTTTTATTGGCCAAAACTTTGATAGGACATCAACAAGTATATTAGATCTTGCATTGTACATGCCATTTCCAAGCCATCCATCAAGAATCAAGGATTATACACCCATCTTCCTATTCCCGAGAAGCTGTGGGAATCCATCTCCATGGATTACATGTGTGGTTTTTCGTCCACCAAACACAGAAATGACTGCATGTTTATGGTTGTTGATCAGTTTTTGAAGATGGCCATCCTCACAGCATGTAATAATAATGTCACAATGGAAAAGACTACCAAGCTCTTCCTCGAACTAGTTTGGGTTCACTTTGGGATACCACAGACCATCATCTTCGACCGAGACAACATGTTCCTCAACACCTTTTAGTCAAGTCTCTGGTCTCTGTTGGACACCAAGCTCACAAAATCCACTTCTTTCCACCCCCAAACCGATGGCCAAACCGAGGTCGTCAATCGGATGATTGTGCATATCATGTGCATGTACAATTCTAAGAATCCCCGTATATGGGGCGAGAGTCTCCCATATGTCCAACACAGTTACAACCAGGCTCTCCATAGTTCCACCGACCATAGCCCATTTCAGATGGGTCGGGGATTCCAACCCTTGGGACCCCTTGATGTTGCACTTCCTCTTGCCACCACACAGAAAGACTCTTCCCCTAATCAGTCTGCGATTGACAAAGCCACTAGGTTCATTGAGCAGATTCAACACATTTTCCAACAGGTCCAGGAGATTTTGCAGAAATCCAATGCTAATTACAAGCAGCACCATGATAAACACATGGTAACACACCAGTTTCAGGTTGGCGACAAAGTCTGGTTACATGTGTATAAGGAGTGTCTGACCGGGCCCCATCGGAAGCTTCGCCCACTTCATTATGGGCCTTACACTATCACTAAGGTGGTGGGTAGTGATTATTTTGAGCTCAACACTCCACCCTTCCTTGGTCTGCATCTAGTATTCAATGTGGACCTCCTTCAGCCATATTCTCCTCCATTATTGGACACCTCTGAGATCGTTGAACATATGACACCAACAGAGCTCAACCCTGACCGCATGGAATAAGCATCCACTGATCAAATAGTGGACACACAGTTCAAGGGCACTCGCTAGCAGCGGATCCAGCTTTATCAGGTTGTCAAGGTAGGGAAACTCCTACACCAAGGCAAGTGGCTCACTCGGGCCTAAATCCAACAAAATTCTCCTCACCTAATGAGGGAACTCAACGCAATGGAGACCATTTCTTCCTAAAGGGGGAGGATTGATCCAGGTGGATATTGGTGGCCACCCACCTATTCCAACTGGCTCCTCATGTCCGTTTTTTATTCAACACATCTTTCTGTACTGCTTTATAATTGTGAGTTCTACACTTCTAGGGCTTTCTGAAGCCTCACACATTCTCCAGGTGGATATGGGTGGCCTCTCGCCTAATCCAACTAGCTTATTTTGTATGTTTTTATGTCATCACATCTTGTTGTACTTCCAGGGCTGTTTTGGGCCCCTAAACGTTGTTTTTCTACTCACCATAGTTAGAATGTGGAAGAAGTCAGAGTCTGATGGTGGAATGTGTATTTCTCTGAAAGACCTTTCCAATAGGCTATCACACGCCAAAAACGGAGGTCGTATACAAAAGTTATGACTCTAGGAAGTTGAGGTACCAAATTACACCAACTTACCTGTAAGGCCCACATGACTTTTGGCGTTTCACCTTCTAGGCTTAGGTTATGGATGTCTAGGGTTTTTGCATTCATGAGTAATATGAAAAGGGCCTATGGACCCTCATTGTAATCCATTCTGCTCAGACAGATGTGCGTAACAGCCACATCTCCTCTCAGAGATAGCTACCACCATGCAAGGAAGTTTCAGCTCTGCAGTTTTACAGTTTCATACTATTCATTATTTAATAGAATATATTGTTCACTAGATATTTGTGTTATTCTTCCTATCTCTGTGTTTATTGTATTCAATCTGTTAATCAGTTTGTTCCGTTAATAAATCTAGAATCCAGATCATAACATGACTGAATGTTGTAGGTATTGGCTAGTGTAGGAGCTGAAAATTATATGATTTAGTGGTTATGTGTATAACGTCTTTGATTTTTGGAGTTTAGGGATCCAAAACTACCACTAAATATATTGTTTAACACATATTCGAACTCAAAAACCCCTAACCTAATTAAATGGGATAGGATAGAAAATAAAAAATTTCATTTTTTTGAGAGTGAATTGTGATGATGGAAATAAAGGATGACAAATTCCATGGCCTAATCCATTGGGGTTTATCATAAGACCATGATCATATCCCTAATAACCTTCTATTGTGTGCTAAATCTTGAAATGTAAAGCATAAGGTCATCATGGGTAAAACATTCCCTATTTAGGACATGCTCCACATGGTCCACTCCCAATAGGATGTGTTTATTAGAGTGCACATCACATTGATAGGTCTAACCTAGAAAGGATAAAATTTGTACATGATTTCAGTTGCACAAAAAAATCCTCCTCCTTTACAACAATGATATGTCCCCTCATGCAACCATAAGCACCCCCAATATTTGGTAGGTAAGCTCATTAATTAGGAAAATGATCAACAACAATTCACTTAGTCTTCTTTATAGAATGAAAACACACATGGGATTGAATCATGGGATTTCTACCAAATGGGTGAGCTCTATTTTCACTTTACTATCCCACACATAAATCTACAAAAGGAAAGAACATATCAAATAGTTTTACCACTAGAATTTAAAGTTCTATTGAGAACTCAATCCAAAGGGAATTGCACTAGTGGAATTATCACAACCATAACACAAACTGCTACAAGTTCATCTTAACATACATGACACCCTTCATGGAATGAAGAAATTAATTAGCTAATGTAGAAAATAAAACTAATTCATCACATAACATTAGTGCGACAATATTGGGCAATAAATCAACTCCAACTTTCATCAATTGAATTATAATGTACAAGAAAACATGAACATGATGTTGGATACTAACACCAATAAATCAACCAATTACCAACCCATTTACAATCTCAAGATGAAGTATTTTGATATAGATAGAGGAATACAAAACAATTTGTTTTCCATATATTATTAAATTCTCTAATTTACATAATTATAGAAATTTAGGAAGAAGAAGAGACATAGAAGGAATACAATCCATTGTGAATATTGGTCTTCTATGCATGAAAAAATGTTCATATTTCAATATATGCCAATGGACTAGCCTTATTTTGTTGTGTTCCCCTAGGAAGATCAATCTAACAATGTAGCATGGAAAATGATAGCACAATCAAAATTTTAGGCTTCTACATCTCGATTACAGTGTTGGAACTATGAAAAAGGAAAATTAGCATATTTGTGACACATAACTAATTTTCCACCCCCTTTCCAAAGTTTACCACTACAATGTGCATCCAACACAAGGATTCCACATTATTAAACACCTATGATATAATAATTAATCTGTACATCCATAGTTATAAAATTTCTTGGGTGAAATTCTAATTATTGTGAATCTAATAGTTATGGACTTAGTTGATCTTTGAATTACTCCAACGTTAAACCTCGTCACTTAATATTTGTTGCATGTCCTCAACAAATTTACTTCTTATTTGGGAAACCTATACTCTAAGATGTACCACTTGAAAATTTGAGGTGATTGTCCTTTCACTAAAAATGATGTATCACTAAAAATTAAACAATGACCATATTGATAAAAGGTAATAAAAACTATTGTAGCTCTCTATTGTCTGATCACCTTTCACTTTCCTCATTCTACCTCTCCCCAACATAACCCCCCCTTCATATTTTTTGATGGAATCAACAACCTAGATGCAAGGCACATTGATATACGCTACTACTTCAGATAGATACTCACTAATATACACCAAGGATTGTTGTACCATACAACCCTAAACCATAGAGCCCTCAAGACTTGATCTTTTTCTAATAAAATATTTCAATGTATTCAAGTGCCTTTCCACCATCCACATTAACCTTGTGTGTGCATGTCCGCAAATTTCAATCTCTCAACTTGGTGTATGAGGTAGTGTTTCTATGCATTGAAAAGGGTCATAGGAAGATACTTTTGCAATTAACATAGTAGTTGAGGAATTGCTCTTTTCCAATACCTTATATCTTCTTTATGGATTTGTTTAGATGACAAACACCTACACATGATGCAATGAAATCACAAGATTCAAAACAATAATAATTATATGTACAAAGCAAGTAAATCACATGTATTGTTGTTCTGCAGCTAACCTTTTGATTATAAATTGTGACTTACCTCATGTACTTGTCGATATCATTTATAACTTGTTTTATGTTGTTATAAAAATTGTCTAGGATATATAGAGGTAGAACATAATGATGATGATGATGATGATGATGATTACGTTAAAACACAAAAGGAGTCATTAGTTTTTCCAAAATTCAATACAATACCCATTTTCTAAAAAAAAGAATAATAATACGAGAATTTAGCAAAATAGCTTAATAAAGGTATGCCAATCATGAGTTTTTACGCCACCAAATTCACCTTTCTTCTTTAATATATTCTTAATGTTTGAAGCAAAACCAATGGGAAATTTAATTTTTTGAATGATGTCTTTTACAACATTGCTTTCCTACTATGTAAATAGCCATGGAATATTGTCTAATTTTCCATCACTAGAATAATGAATCCAATTGTACATTACATGACCGGATTCCTTAATGTCACTACAAACTTTGATGATTTTATCTTTGTTACTCCTTCCATCTAATATTCTACATAATGTTTTTGTAACATTCTTTTCAATATGCATTGCATCAAACACATGAGCTACTTGTAGGTGTTCATAGTAGGGAAACCTACTAAATTGCATGGAGTATCTTTTTATTCATCATGGAAGATCATTGGTGCATTGATGACTTTTATGAAACATAAAGGAGAAAAATAAATATTAGATATCATATGAATAGTCAAATATAAATACAAGTTGTATAACATCACATATGATATGGAAACCAATTGCTTACCTTGACAATTCTTATTGTATTCCAATTTCCATAGTTGAGATGTCATTCTTTTCAATTTTTTCTAGTCTCTTCTTCCCATTAAAATTATATTTCTCGATAGTTTGATAATGATGGTTCTTAAGAAGGAACTTCATGTACCCATCAAACACCTCCTTTCCTAAAAATTTTGAAAGATGATATATCATTATGGGACTGCATACTTGACATGCAAATTTACCATTTGTTTGAAAGCCTACAAGATGTGGAGTTATGTTAATACTAGTATATGAAGCAATTATTGAAAAAGTGCATGAATAGTTGATAAAATCATATATTGTTAGAGTGCAGTGGTTTACTTACCACAAAAATGTGAATTGAAATTGTTTTCCCTATTGGTTTGGAGATGTCATACATAGTGATGCCAACCCATAACTTTAGAAGTTCAACAATAAGAGGCTCAATAAATACATCCATATCTTTAACTTGTTACCTACCTTATAATTATTTGAAAATACACATTTCTTCCAAGTAACATATCCTAGGGAAAAACCTTAGTCACTTCCCCTCATTTTGAGGATGGTACCCATGGTAAACCCTAGAGTCTTTAAGGAACAAGGCCAGACCAACAATAGGTCTCAAATCCGTTACAACCATATACTCATAATGAGCTCAATATGTCATTTACGTGAATAGAACCTATGTAGGGAGGATAACAATCCATCCCATAACCACTTGGGCTAGATCCAATTGACACACATTTTTATTACCTTGAACATGTAATAAATTAATATGTAACAAACAACTAAAGTACAATTGAAATAGTATGTACTTGAAAACATTGTTGTAAAAAAACACTGGAACAATCATTGCCAACATTATGCACTTCCTCTTTATTGACATCTAAGGAGGAAGGTTATTGTTTATGATAAAAATATGTCGCATTGAGTAAATGAACCTAAGCTTTCCAAATGGATTGACACCATCAACTGTTAATGAAAGTCCAACATTAGGAGGTGATTAGGAGTTTTTTTTTTTTTTAAGTTGGTGATATTTCCCTAATGTCTCTAAATGCAGTACCATCTATGGGCATTCACATGACACCATCTTCACTTTTCTTATGTGCATGATAATCCATAAATTGTACTATGTTTTCTCACCTGAATAATAGTTGGAAACATGGAATTATAGGAAGTCATTAACCCAATAAGTAGAATGTTGGACTTGACCACTTGTCATGCATAAAGGTAGGGGAAGGACCAAGGGTTGTTGATGAGTTGGTTAACACGATTCTATTTAAGCTTGAGGGAATTATGTTTAGATGCAACTTGGATCATGAGTGTAATGATATTCTATGGGAAGCGCACATGATGGATTATTTGGTGAAGATGATAGAGGGAAAGGAAATGCAAGGAAAGTATTGCACATGACTTTGGTGGCTTACTTTGTTTTATGGCACAATCGAGTATGCTAAAAAGTGCAATGCTTGTCAACAGATTGGAATTTTTTTTCAAATGACTTTGGTGGCATACTTTGTTTTATGGAGAAATAGAGTGTGATAAAAAGCAAGATGTTTGTCAACAGATTGAAGAACTTATGCATAAGATGAAATGTATATGTGATTGATTTCAACATAGGAAACTTTTGATAAATGGAAAATGGATTTAAATGTTGTTAATATTGTTAGCTGAAAAGGTGCCAAAAATTACAAATATTTGGTGATTTTATTTTTGTAGCAAACTGGATGAATGTGACAAATTCTTTGGAAAATTTTAGTCATTAAACTATTTATGAAGAGATTCAACTAGCTTGAACAACTCTTAAATCACTATCTTTTCGCCATATCTACAGAGAAAGGAACATGGTAGCTGATGTTTCCTCATGGTAAAAGGAGCTTGGATTATATAAAATCATGTGGAAGGACATTCCACTAAATATCATCACACTCTTTTCAATTAACACAGAGATATAATTTGTAATATCTATATGTAAAGATGTAAAAACATTATAATTTTTCTAATAAGACTATTTAGTATAATTCCATAAAATTTATTTAAACTATATATTTTGATAGTGGTATGGTTGTGGAATCTTCAAAA